>CM023539.1:21169042-21564042 GCA_013350335.1 Chimonanthus salicifolius | reverse complement strand
TCCGGCTATAGCCTATTAGGCTATCCCCATGCCTGTTCTCGGTCGCCCCGACCGAGCATGAACTCCGGTTATAGCCTATTAGGCTATCCCCATGCTTGTTCTCGGTCGCCCCGACGGAGCATGGACTCCGATTATGTCTCATAATATCCCTCTTGATGGATGAAACACATCAAGATATCCCCATGCTTGCTTCTCGGTCGCCCCGACGGAGCATGGTCTCCGGTTATAGCCTATGAAGCTATCCCCATGGCTGCTTCTCGGTCGCCCCGACGGAGCATGGACTCCGGTTTCATTTCATCCTTCCCATACCATATCCCTCCCATGCCATGCATGAGATGTAGATGCCATATGCCATGTAATGAATATGATAACAAACCATGACACTTACAAATCCCATCAATAAAACATATAACTTGATTATCAAAAATAGATCAAGCGAAGCCTCAATAATCACATCATAGCCTTAAAACCCATTTTAAACCACTCATATGTTTACCAGAATAAACCAAGTAAAAACCCCTACATAATACATAATTCAAAACCAATCTTAAAACAGACCATGTAATTTCCAAAATAATTCAAAGAAACCATCACTCAATCCATGGCTTACAAAAAGGTTAGAATCCTTACGAATACCGACTAGCGTCCTTTCTCGCTTCCTTCCGGTAATCCGGTCGCCGATCACGCACCGCTTGCGATATCCAATACCTTATTACATACACATAATCAGTCCACATTTTACTATTTCTAAGCCCATTAATCGTTTCCAAGTCCACATGAAAAATCGGTCACTAGTTAGGTTTTGTGGGTCCCATTTAATCCATTACATATTTTAATTACATGGGTCCAAAAAATCAGCCTCCTAGGCTTTATTTAACCATACATAAACTTATTATTTAGTGCCCCTAAGTCATGATCATCTTCCATTGGTTCTTCATTTTGGCCAATATTTACGGTTTTGCCACTACCTCTTTTCCAAACATACCAATTTCAACATAGATACAATCATACCAATTTCAACATAGATACAATCATACCCACACTTTTCACACAATGGCTTAGCAATTTAGCCACATTTAATCATTTAAAAACTTAAAACCCTAAATCATTCTCCATGCTTCCATTTTTATAAACCCTATTAAATAAATAAACATCTACCATGGGGTGTACTTGAGAGAGAGAGAGAGAGAGAGAGAGAATGGGATGGAAAAATTACGTCAAGCTTAGGTCTTGAAGAGGTGGCCCCAAGTTTGCACTTTTCTTCTCTTCTCTTCTAAGTTTCCTTCTTCTTTCTCTTCTTAGTTTTCTTCTTCTCTATTTCTTGGAGATGAGGGACGGTGGTGTGGGAGAGCAAGAGAGAAAGAGAATGAAATGAGAGTGAAGTGTAAAGAATGAGATAAAGACAACCTTTTTTTTTTATTACTTATAACACACTTTATCATTAACTTTCCAACAACCCCACATGAGATATTTCTCATGCTTTATGGTGGTGGTTGGAACCCCACCACTAGCCAACGTTGGTGTAAAAAAAAAAAAGATGGCTTTTGGTCTTCTTTGACTATTTGACCACCTTTTGTTTATTTTATTTAATTAATCAACTAGATAATTACTTAGGTTTATTTATTTCCTACTTAATTTAATTCCATTAAATCCCCTCTAAGAAATCCAACCATGGTTGACCAAGTCAACCATGGTGGCCGACCCCACCAATTCTTCGTCCACACGCCACCTCACTTGGTGAGGTGGAGATGGGTCCCATTGGACCATGTCACCTTGGTCAACTCATCACCAACTTAGGTGATTCAAATTTCATTAAGTCCATTCCCACTAGTTGGGCCACCATTGGGCCCATGGCCCAATTGCATTCATCCTTACCCATTTATCTTAGAGTTTACATTATCTTAATCCATTGGGTCCCAAATGGGTATTGGGCCCAATTTGACCATCCTTGGCCCAATTGACCACCATTGACCCTTTAAGTAAACTTAAATCCAATCCATAACCCATTGGGCCCTAGTTGGGCCTTTGTCCAAAGTTTGGTCCATTTACCATTTATTCCATCTAATTTCCCATTTCCACCATTAAATAAATAATAACCACATATTTATTGATTTAAAAATTTCGGGCCATTACAATACAATCCTCTTTTAAAATTTTCGTCCCGAAAATTCGAGCGAAGTAGGGGTTCAAATCAACTTATACAAAGAGTTCCGGATGAGCGGCTCTCATCTCTGATTCGAGTTCCCAAGTGGTCTCCTCATTGCCATGTCGTTCCCATACCACCTTGACGAACTGAATGGCGCGGTTCCGTAGCACCCTTTTGGTCGCTCCCGATCACTCTAACTGGCTTCTACACATATGTCACGTCGCTTTGTACATCGACGTCTTGTACGTTCAACACCTGTGAAGGGTCGGGGTTGTACTTCCTCAACATGGACACATGAACTACATCATATAAAGATGGTAACTGTGGAGGAAGCACCAACTGATAAGCTACTTCCCCCACCCTCTTCAAGACTGGAAACGGCCCCACAAGTCTAGGTGACAGTTTCCTCTTCTTTCCGAATCTCATGTGTCCCTTCCGTGGTGAGACTTTAAAAAAAACCAAGTCTCCCACCTATGAAATCCAGTATACATGCTCTCAGCATATCCTCCAATACCCGTATTGTTCTCTTCTCCGACTGTCCATCAGTCTGTGGGTGGAATGCTATGCTGGTTAACACGTCGGTCCCCATAGCCGACTGCACGCTCTGCCATACTCTGCTAGTAAATCGACCATCTCTGTCGGACACAATAGTCCGGGGTACACCATGTAGTCTGATAATATTTCGGATGTACCGTCGACCCATATTGCGTCGTTGCCCCTTGATGACCTTAGTAGCCCTGTTACAAAGTCCATGGCTACATGCTCCCATTTCCACTCCGGCATTGGTAAGGGTTTGAGTAAACCCGGTGGGTTCCCATGTTCCGCCTTAACCTGCCGACAAGTTAGTGCAGCGAGCACAAACTCTGCCACATTTCTCTTGAGTCCATACCACCATTAGTACCTCTTAAGATCCTTGCACATCTTGGTGCTGCCCGGATGGGTAGAGAGCTTGGCTTGGTGTGCCTCAACCAATAACTCCCTTCTGCAGCTCTCAGGCACATATGTCCTACCTCGGAATAAAAGACCCTGTTCCGGTCGTAATTCCTATTTCGGGTACCATCCCGCCTGTAGATATCTTGTCTATATCTCCTCCATTTCTAGGTCTATTCGCTATCCCGTTCAATCGTGTCAAGTACCTCTTAATTACATCGACATCACTCATACCAACCTACGAGTTTCATTCTTGCAGAATTTACTCTGTCTCATGTTATCTCCTTTTTCTCATGAATCCATTTGCGTTCTTACGTAGATTAACGTATTTTATTTCACTTTATCTGTTACCAAGACATTTCCCATACGTACTCCTTCAATACGTTCTTTCGTCTACTCTCTGTGTGAGTTAGTCTGCCAGCACGAGCCTATGCTCAATTCCGTTGTTGATTCCATTTTAACTAGGTTTCTAACTTCACCCTCCTGGAACTCCATCGGCCAACTACAGAATCAGGTGATCAGTCTCACTCGGCAGTCGCCCATAGCTTCCCATTCAAGTTTCACTAGACTTTTAACCTTTCCCTTAGGTCTATCTCTCAAAAGCAATCATACCTTTATTTGCATATAAGTCACTATGTGACTAACCCTTTTTGTTCATAACTCCTACAATACCAATACCCGACATCAATCCAAATCATATAGATGCTAATTTCCTACCCTTCTGGATTATTCAACACATATTCATAGATTCCTAAAAAATAGTGATACATCTAAGCTTACTTAGGTTATGTCAAATAGTACCCATTCACCGCTAAAAATATTCACAATTATTACAAATTTCACCAACTACCAAATTCCACCCTACATGCCTACGTTATCAATGGTTACAACATCATACGGGTTCATATGCCTTCATTATCAGGTCACGTAGAATTGAAATCACACACAATCATCGAATAACATAACTCATGTGTAACCAGATCTTTCATCTCCATTCTCATCAAACAATAACTTGAGGTAACATAAGAAATAACACATTAATATGATCTAGTGATTCAACATAATTATGATTTGGTTACCCTACCCCATTACAACATACACCTAGAGATTTTGAAATAACAATCCTACTCATCCAAAGCAAGTCATCCCAATACATTCGAAGGCCATCCATGACCATCCACAAATTCCTAAACTTTGGAATTATTCATCAGCCCCACCTAGGTTTCCAACCAAACGCATTGGCATATCACAGCCTCTTCATGCATACTACATATTCACAACTCACAGTACTTTATCAACTCATCATCATATACATAGTCTATAACACATCCTTGTTCCTCAATGACTATTCATTGCATACAATCAATTATCAAAGCCATATCCTATAAACTCATTGCAACGATTGATAATTCACAATTTAGCAACATCATAGAGAATCATCATGCAAACACTAAATAAAATATTTTCATAAATTCATGGTCCGTCATTCATTCATGCCTTTTAAGGCCATAAACCCATTTCAAGGCCTATCATTACTCATTCATAATCTACACCACACATTGGGAGAATGCAATTGCATTATACATACAAGATTTTCATACAACATATTAGTCTTTGCAAGCTAGACCCTTCACATTCTCCTCATAGTGTCATCCTCTCATGAGTTTCATGTGGCAAGTTAACCCATGCATTCCGGTCTCTTTCAAGTACATTGTTTATCCAACATCTCTCAAATAGCACTTTGTTCATATGAGAACCTCTTATACCCCCTCACAAAGTGTTTACATCATCACCCATTATATGTCATAACATAAATCTCTTCACTTGGGTCATGACAAATTATCAAGCCATGGGTCATCACCAATATGAAAGCCATTTCTAAAAAAAAACCATTGTACCATCCCCCAAGTATACCCATATATCACATTATCAAATACTCCCCACCCTTTTTATTCACATGTATCTCACTCAAAAACATATGCAACATATACCCCACATCAAAAGTTCATGCCTCTTATCATCACTTGATGCATGTAGTTCATCATTGCACATTTTTACATACTCTTTCCTCACTTAATTAGTATGATCATAACTATTATTCTTTCCTCATTTCATCACCTCATACACTCAACAATAAGAATTCAATACATGTATATCCACATGCACTCACAATACAAATATGCTTGTGCAATTTAATATCACACCTATTTCATTCATTTAAAACCTTAAAATCATTAATTATCTTCCAATATAAGGACAGTTAGTCCTTTCTTTCCCGTGTCCATGTAGTCCACAAATCGGGCATGCAGTATGTACAGTTGTGCCCAACTTGGTTGTACAACTCGCGCATATAATCGGGTTCTATTTTCCCCTACCGACTCTCTTATCATCGAAAAGTCTTCCACATTCTCTTCAGGAAGAGATGCTAAATCCTCTTCATCTTTCTCGGAAGGTCCCTCCTGAAAGTCCATGCCAACTTCTATGCTAGAAGCGGACACCAAATCTATGGAACAGCTAGGGGTTTCTTTATCCCATAATTCCATGCACTCCCTGTCACTTGACATATCTGTATTCACAAAATACAATAGAACACAAAAATCATCAACAATAATTTCCAATAAAACCAATCTAGGTTTTGGGGAATTTCTTATGTATATCACAATGTATTTTGTTTGGGGAAAGTTGCCAAATAAGCACACTTGGTTTTACTTTGTTTCTGGGGGGAGAATCTCTAAACTCCTACTGTTTGCTGTTCAACTTGGGGATACTGGGGAAATACATCTTATTTTTGCTACGTTTGATAAAGCTATCACTGTTTCATCAATTCGGGGGAAAGATTTCTAAGTGATTATACCTTGTTTTGGGGAAAATTTCCTAAGTATCAATGTTTGTTCCATTTGGTGAGATCGGGGAAATTTTCCTATACTTGATAAATCCATCAATGTTCCATCCATTTGGGGAAAAGTCTAGATTCTGTTTTCTCGTTTCGGGGGAAGTAAGCCCTATTTGCTATGTTTGATAAGTCCATCACTTATAATGATTGTCCTTCCCTTGCTATCATTCCTTTCCGTCGAAAGTTGTCTCAGATTGAATGCTTCCGTTTGAGTCAATCGAAGTAAATTAACCCGGCCCCCGTGCAGCGGACTCCGAAGAGTCGGTCAGTTGGGATTCTTAGCTATCAGTGAGACATGCAACCGTCTTAAATCTTACTTCGAGAGATTCATTCTTCCGATTTCGCTCTGATACCAACTGTAACGCCCTCCCTTTTCACCAAAATCAGAGTCTATTTTTTTTTTTGAATAGTGACAAAGGGCGCGAACGTCACAACGCGAGTTAAGTCCGAGCTTCCAAAGCCCGGCCCTTAACTGGCCAACCCTACGCGTGCGTGGAACGAATTCCACGGAGAATGATTCACACGTAGAAGTAGCTCGCGGAATATTAAACTACGTGTGGAATTACAATAAAGACTGTCCTACAAATTTGAGATCGCAGGGGAGATACCTTCATTAAATTACAAAAATACCTCAATAACATAATATCCAAAATAAAATCCAAAACATAGCAATTAATCTAAAATATTACATTCCGACGAGCTAAGCTATAAACTACATTTCCAAATTAAACTTGAATAAACTAAATAGTCTGTCTTCCCAAGCTCCTAAGCTTGGCTCCCATCTCGTCCTTCTGCTCCGCCGTCTCCTGCGTTATCAGCTACGGTAGAAGTAGGGCATTAGACAACGCGCCCAGTAGGACTCCGAGTAGGGCTAACACATGGATTAGTGATAACAAGCATACAGATAATCATATAATGAAAACTAGAAAGTGAATGCCATGCCATGGGTGTCTTATGTCATGTATCCCACCCATCATCCTTACTATCATGATGCCATATCCCCCTTGATGGAAAAACCTCGTCAAGATATAACCAATCATACTGTATCCCCCTTGACGGCAAAACCTCGTCAAGATATAACCAATCACACTGTATCCCCCTTGACGGTAAGGCCTCGTCAAGGTGTTCCCATGCTTATTTCTCGGTCACCCCGACGGAGCATGGACTCCGGCTATAGCCTATTAGGCTATCCCCATGCCTGTTCTCGGTCGCCCCGACCGAGCATGAACTCCGGTTATAGCCTATTAGGCTATCCCCATGCTTGTTCTCGGTCGCCCCGACGGAGCATGGACTCCGATTATGTCTCATAATATCCCTCTTGATGGATGAAACACATCAAGATATCCCCATGCTTGCTTCTCGGTCGCCCCGACGGAGCATGGTCTCCGGTTATAGCCTATGAGGCTATCCCCATGGCTGCTTCTCGGTCGCCCCGACGGAGCATGGACTCCGGTTTCATTTCATCCTTCCCATACCATATCCCTCCCATGCCATGCATGAGATGTAGATGCCATATGCCATGTAATGAATATGATAACAAACCATGACACTTACAAATCCCATCAATAAAACATATAACTTGATTATCAAAAATAGATCAAGCGAAGCCTCAATAATCACATCATAGCCTTAAAACCCATTTTAAACCACTCATATGTTTACCAGAATAAATCAAGTAAAAACCCCTACATAATACATAATTCAAAACCAATCTTAAAACAAACCATGTAATTTCCAAAATAATTCAAAGAAACCATCACTCAATCCATGGCTTACAAAAAGGTTAGAATCCTTACGAATACCGACTAGCGTCCTTTCTCGCTTCCTTCCGGTAATCCGGTCGCCGATCACGCACCGCTTGCGATATCCAATACCTTATTACATACACATAATCAGTCCACATTTTACTATTTCTAAGCCCATTAATCGTTTCCAAGTCCACATGAAAAATCGGTCACTATTTAGGTTTTGTGGGTCCCATTTAATCCATTACATATTTTAATTACATGGGTCCAAAAAATCAGCCTCCTAGGCTTTATTTAACCATACATAAACTTATTATTTAGTGCCCCTAAGTCATGATCATCTTCCATTGGTTCTTCATTTTGGCCAATATTTACGGTTTTGCCACTACCTCTTTTCCAAACATACCAATTTCAACATAGATACAATCATACCCACACTTTTCACACAATGGCTTAGCAATTTAGTACAAGGTAAAACATTCCAACAAAGAATATTCATCCATTCCCTAATCACAATCTTAGAGCAACAAGGGTTGAGCCCTCACACTCCCATAACATACTCCACACCTCATTCATGTGTATATCACCCTTCATATAAGCATTACCTTGATATTACATGCATTTCTCAATTCACCACAATTTGCATGGGCTATACAACACCCTATTACACTCCAATGTTTAATATACATACATTTCCAAGGTCTCAACATGAAATGCAATTCCACCTCAAGTCTCTTCACATTTTCATTACATAATCTTCCTATGAGATAAAGTTGTAGGATGGTATTTATTATGAGCACCATATGCCATTTTCATGGCTATCATCACTACACCATATCTAACATATAAAACATTTTTCCACCTTCTACAACAATCATCCATTTTAATTTCAAGCTTCAAACATTTGAAAACTCAACCAAGTTAGCAAGTTTAACCAAAGAAAGGGGATAAGTCCTCACCAACAACTCTTTCCACCCTTGGTATGGTAGGTACACACCCTCTATTCCTCATCGATATATGTTCATCTAATATGAGCACCATTTTCTCAACAAAGTACATGAGCCGTTCATTTAGATTCAAACCATACATCAAACACAAGTTCTACCCTATAATCTCATCTACAATATAATAATTATAAATCTCATTAACCACATATTAAAAACTATTCATCCATCATCACCCCACACCTATTTCATTCAATTTCATTGATCACATATCATGTATGATCATAATGATAATTCATTTAGGCATTTACACATACACCTAATAGGCAAACTAATCATTCTAATAATTAAAGTGGAGTTTCCCTCATCATCATTATGATTCCAAATACCTCTAAGTTCACCAATCACTCTCCATCAATTTCCATAATTTTATACCCATCATCATTACACATACATCACCATAGGGTTCAAAAGCATTCCCCATTTATTTTTCCTCATTTAAATCCCTTTAAAACTCTCTCACATTCATTCATTTAAAACCCTAAAATCATTAACCACCCTCCATGTATTCCATTCTTTAAAACCCTAAAAATCATACCTCACTTACCATGGCTTCCATTTTAAAACCCTTTAAAATTACCCACATTTAATCATTTAAAAACTTAAAACCCTAAATCATTCTCCATGCTTCCATTTTATAAACCCTATTAAATAAATCAAACATCTACCATGGGGTGTACTTGAGAGAGAGAGAGAGAGAGAATGGGATGGAAAAATTACCTCAAGCTTTGGTCTTGAAGAGGTGGCCCCAAGTTTGCACTTTTCTTCTCATCTATTCTAAGTTTCCTTCTTCTTTCTCTTCTTAGTTTTCTTCTTCTCTATTTCTTGGAGATGAGGGACGGTGGTGTGGGAGAGCAAGAGAGAAAGAGAATGAAATGAGAGTGAAGTGTAGAGAATGATATAAAGACAACCTTTTTTTTTTATTGCTTATAACACACTTTATCATTAACTTTCCCAACCACCCCACATGAGATATTTCTCATGCTTTATGGTGGTGGTTGGAACCCCACCACTAGCCAACGTTGGTGTAAAAAAAAAATAAGATGGCTTTTGGTCTTCTTTGACCATTTGACCACCTTTTGTTTATTTTATTTAATTAATCAACTAGATAATTACTTAGGTTTATTTATTTCCTACTTAATTTAATTCCATTAAATCCCCTCTCGACCCCACCAATTCTTGATCCACACGCCACCTCACTTGGTGAGGTGGAGATGGTTCCCATTGGACCATGTCACCTTGGTCAACTCATCACCAACTTAGGTAATTCAAATTTCATTAAGTCCATTCCCACTAGTTGGGCCACCATTGGGCCCATGGCCCAATTACATTCATCCTTACCCATTTATCTTAGAGATTACATTATCTTAATCCATTGGATGCCAAATGGGTATTGGGCCCAATTTGACCATCCTTGGCCCAATTGACCACCATTGACCCTTTAAGTAAACTTAAATCCAATCCATAACCCATTGGGCCCTAGTTGGGCCTTTGTCCAAAGTTTGGTCCATTTACCATTTAGTCCATCAAATTTCCCATTTCCACCATTAAAATAAATAATAATCACATATTTATTGATTTAAAAATTTCGGGCCATTACACATTTGGCATTAACACCCATGACATGATATATATGATTGCATGATTATGATATTGACATCATGCATTATTTTTGCTACTTATGAGATGTTTTACAAATGTGATATGATCTTGATTTATAATACTCCTACGTGTACCATAACCCTATTTGGAATACCTACTGAGCATGTTGACTGACGCTCTACTTCTACCCTTTAGATGATGGAAAGGGGAATGACAAGGAAAAAGACATGGGACATGAAGGGAGCCAAGCGTAGGAGCTTGGACAAGATTATGTTTAAATTGCTTATGTTGATTTTGAATGATGCATTGGGACTGATATTTTGGATATTGTAATAACTTAGAAACTATATGCTATGGTTTGATAATCCTTAAGTTTTATTTTGAATTGTTTCGTGATTGGTTTTCCCTGCTTAATGATGATATGTATATGAGTGGTATCTATCTTATTCATATGATAATTCCGCAAGTATTTAGAAAAGCGTGTGAAACGGTTTAGTGGATTTTATCCACGCACACGTAAAGGTGGCCAGTTAAGGGTCAGATTTTGGAAACTCGAACTTAACTCTCGTCATGGCATCCCGCTCTCTCTCATTCATTTAAAAAAAAATATATATACTCTAATTTGTGGCCAGTGAAAAAGGGTGGGGCCTTACACCCCTCCCATGCAAGATATAAAGTGCATATCTATGAATGTAATCAAACTCATTCGCTAAATCAAGTAATCTCCTACCTTTCATAATTAAAATACATCATTTAACCATTCTCAAAATCAATGATTTTAAGCAATTTTATAAAATCATATATATATATATATATATATATATATATATATATATATATATATCACTATGGTACATCAATAATGTAGGAAAACCTACTTGATTACGACGGATTATGGATGGGGATCGATCCTCAAGCTTCCTCGCACAATGCTAGGGTTTCTCCAAGTTCTTTGATTTATTCCATGCAATTCAAATTACAAAAATTCTAATCATGATTGAGTATACTCCTTTTAATTTCATTTAGTAGGGTCTAATTCAAGCCCTAAAAATCATCTAGTAAGGGTCCTTGGGGTCCAAGGAAACCACACATACTTAAACTACTTTGATTAAGCTAAAATCCCACATTTACTAACTGTCCTGTCGTACATATCAACTTGGGTTGATATATCCTGTAGGGATACATATTGACTTCGGTCGATATATTGTGTGGGACGATTTATGTTCACATCGACAAATGTCGATGTGTACACTAAATTCGGTCTCCCTTATTTCATTCTTTTCATTTATTGTTCCGGTAATACACATCGACTTTTGTCGATGTATATCCCAGGGTTTTGCCCAAAAGTCATTCTTTTCTTTACTCTTTAACCCCAGGTATACATATCGACTTTTGTCGATACATACACCTGGGTCATGTTCGAAAATAAACAGTTTTAGCTTTTCCATTCATTCAGCTCCTAGAGATACATATCGACCCCGGTCAATACATATCTCTGAGTACACATCGACATTGGTCGATGTGTACACCTGGGTTTCCTACAACTTCTTCTTCTCGAGTTGCATGCACCCATTTTTCCCATTTCTTCCTCCTCAGCTATTTTCTAAGTGTTCTAAAACCATTTTCTTAGTTCTAAAGGACAAGATTAACCACATACCTCAGTGGATCGTGGAGATTTCAAGTGTGGAGAAGATCCTTGAGCTTGGATCTCGAGTTCCTTCCTCTTCTCCTTGCTTTCGCCTCTTCATTGCTTCCCTTCCTCTTGTTTCTCGGATTTCCTTCTCCTCCTCGTTTCTGGATGCGAAATGAGTGAATGGGGGAGTGAAGGTGAGAGTGACATGAAGGAGGGTGATGGTTTTGATTTGAGAGTGAAGAGAGAAGATTGCCTCTTTTATCTTCTTCCTTCTTCTCCTTCAGTTCTTCTTATCTCCTTTCCCTCTTTTCATTCTTTCGGTTTTTCTTCTCTTGAATTCGGTTGAACCAAGCTGAAGATAGAAATATCTGGGTAGGTGGAGGCGGCGTGTTCGTCTCCCTGATGCATTTAATGCATGAGGAGACAACAACGAGGGGGTGGGGCGATTTGACTTAACAGATTCGAGCACGGTCGACATATCAACACTGTCGATATGTATAATTTCTGGAAAATGCGATGTATCGACCAAATACAATATTACTCACCTTAAAATGTTAGCTTCGGATTTTCTATCATGCATATCGACACTGTCGATATGTAGATTTCTCGATACATCGACAAGATCGATATATCCTTCTGGATCACTTTACACTTTTATTCTCCTTCTCCAATCAACACACCCCACACATGGAGGATCCTTGTTGGCCATCCAGTATGGTGGTTGGTGGGTGATGGGACAACAACAAGAGACAGCATGTGTGTCTCAGATTTGAAATACTGAACACGCCCGATTTTCTTCTTATTTATTTTATATTATGTTCCTTATTTTATTTCATATAATTTCCATTCAATTCTCTCTATCATACAACTCTTATTCCTTCTTAGATACTCCGATCCTCATACAAACATTTATTCTCTACCTTCAAATGGGGTCACACCACATTTAACATGTTATTTACACTTCCATAACATATTCCACATTTTTAACACATGATACATTAACATCATCAAAAATATCACGCCACATCATTTCATTCATTTAGAGGTAATCACCTTGTTTAATAAGAGTGAAAATCCCGGGTGTTACATACATGGCCTCATAGGATACTTAGAGGTCACTACCTGTAACCAGTCCAAAAACCTTGCGCAGAGGGAGGAGTCCACGCTCCATCGGTAATTCTGATTAACACACGTGGGGAGGTATAATAGTGACCTGGTGGTGCCGTCACAAAACACTGTGGACGTAAATGGCCAAGGGAACACCTTGATATGGTTTCACTACATCAAGGAAAATGTTGTTATGATTTGTATGGTATTTGATATGGAGATTGGGTGTGGAACCATTGGCATATGACACCCATGGCATGACACATACATTTGCATGATTTGGATATGTTTATCATGCGCTGTTTTTGGTACTATGATATTGAACAATTTTAATATGATGTTCTTATTCTGATTTTTATATTGATCCTATGTGTATAACCCTATTTGGAATTCCTACTGGGCGCGTTGACTAACGCCCTACTTCTACCCTTTAGATGATGGAACATGGAATGGAAAGGACAATGGACGTCAAGAAAGCTAAGCATAGGAGCTTGGGTAGATTATGTTTACTTTACTTAATTGATTTTGGAACAATGTATTTGAGATAATTAGCATGTTGGGATTATAATAACTTAGTTTATTTTGCTATGGTTGGATGATGTTTTGGATATCTAAGTTTCAGTTAATTCAATAGTGATTGGTTTCCTTGCTTATTTATATCTTGGATATGGATAGTATTCTATTCATATATTAATTCCGCAGTTAATTTATAAAATGTGTGAACTGTTTTAGTGGACTTGGTCCACGCACACATATCGTTGGCCAGTTAAAGGTCGGGTTTGAAAACCCAGATTTAGCTCGCGTCGTGACGTTCCCATTCTCCCTCACTCTTCATTTTATTTAAAAATAAATAAATATATATATATATATACACTCTGATTTTCAGAGAGTGAAAAATGGCGGGGAATTACAGTTGGTATCAGAGCGAAACCGAAAGTGTGAATCTTTCAAAGTAAGATTAATACGATATTATGTCTCACTGACATGCTAAGAATCCCAACTGACCGACTCTTTAGAGTCTGCTACACGGGGGCAAGATTAATTTGCTTTGATGAGAATCAGACGATAAGCATTCAATCTGAGAAACAACACTTGATGAGAAGAATAACAGCAAGGGAAGGACAATCACTATAAGTACGGATTTATCAAACATAGCAAAGTAGGATATATTTTCCCAAAAGAAGAAGCATCCGGATTTCTCCAAAATGAACAAAATATGTCATGCATAAGAAAATTCCCCAAAACAATAACTACAAGATGTTGATTTGGCAATTTCCCAAACTATGTAAAACACAAAACATTATGAGAAAACTGAGTCAAGATATGTTTCAATGACTTAGGAAAATGCCTCCGAGAAGAAGAAGAACCCGACAAAACCCGCATCAGGATGAAGAGGTACAGCACCCACACTAGGAACAGGGGCAAACAGTGTTAATATTCCTGAAGTACCTCTTGAGTTGCAGAGCCTAGTACAGGCAGTGGTCACTTCCGTTCCACAGCAACATCAGAATGGCACTGGAAGCGCAACCACCAACGAATCACAGGATCGGAACATGGTCAGGGACTTCCAACTGCAGCGTCCCCCTTATTTCAAAGGGAAAGAGGGATCCGCAGAGGCAGAAAACAGGGTTGAGAACATCACAAAAATCTTGAAGCTACTCAAGATCACCGGTAATGAGGACCGTATACTACTGGCTACCTCACAACTGGTAGATGATACCGGCAAATGGTGGTAAGTTATAGAACGTCAACAAGCACAGATTCCAGCGGGGGAAAGGGCCGAGATGACATGGGACCAGTTCGTTGGAATGTTTCTGGATCATTATTTTCCAGAGGAAGAGAAGGAGCGTCAGACACAAGAGTTCATATCTCTAGTCCAGGGCACCATGATGGTTACGGATTACTATCAGGTGTTTCTCCGTTTATCATGTTATGCTTTGTACATGGTAGACACAGAATACAAAAAGGCTCGAAAGTTTGAACGAGGTCTACTACCTAGCTTAAGAGCTAAGGTCACAATATTCAAATCAGCTACTTTGGCGGAAGTGGTTAGCCGAGCTAGTATAGCTGAGCAAGAGCTAATGGAAACAGTCAAGTTTGTGGATAGTCGCTAAGGTCAAAGCGGGGGAAGTGCTTTGCGCCAGAACAAGAGATTCAGACCCGACTTTGGGTCAACTAGAGGATTTCGTCCCACTCAGCCCTCCACATCAGGATCCCTCTCTTAGGTTCCTCGAGGTGTTAGCACCTGTTTTCAGTGTGGCCAACAGGTCCATTTCAAGAGGGAGTGCCCATAGATCAGTAGACCTCCTCATTCCAGGGGTTCCTTCTGTCCTCCAGCTCGACCGGCTCATTCTCAAGCATCCAGAGCATATAAACAGACAGAACTATCACCTATTCCGACAGGATCTGGACGGTTGTATACTTTGGCTCCTCCTCTAGAGACGGTGGATCACTCGGTGATTCAAGTATGGCAGTAGCTGGTAGTTCTTATGCTTCCGCACTATTTGATTCAGGAGCATCCCACTCCTTTGTATCTACTGCCTTCATATCTGTTACTAGCACCTTAATACAACAACTGTCCACCGCACTTACAATTGTATCCCCTATTGGAGACACATCACTTGGTCTGATCTGCACTTCGGTAGACACTGAACTTGCTGGGTTCAGGTTTAAGTTCAATTATCTGGTACTCGAGATGACAGAGTACGACATTATATTTGGCATGGCTTGGTTGGCTAATTTCCAGGCCAGCATTGACCGCCATCTTCGTAGGGTGATATTCTGGTCACCCGAGGGAAAACAATATGTGGTACATGCCGACAGACAAAGCATTCCAATGACCAGGAAATTGCACGAGGAAGCGAACCGCCTAGAATTGAACAGCATCAGACTAGACAAGGCACTAATGGCTAAACTACCTGTGGCAGTGAAAGAGTACGTAGAGGAATTCCCGATAGAACTCCCTAGATTGCCTCCAAAGAGGGAGATTGATTTTGAGATCAAACTGTATCCTGGCACTGCTCCAGTATCATTGCCGCATTATCGGATGGCCCTAGCAGAGAGGTACGAGTTAAATAAACAAATTGATGAATTGCTCAGACTAGGATGCATCCGGAATAGCACTTCATCATGGGGAGCACCCGTATTATTTGTGAGGAAGAAGGATGGTACTCTTCGGACGTGTGTGGACTATAGGAAATTGAACCAGCTGACTGTCAGAAACAAGTACGCTCTACCCAGAATGAACGATCTATTCGATCAATTCAAAGTTCCAGTCATTTCTCCAAGATTGATCTGATGTCAGCCTACCATCAAATCCGTGTCAGGGATGAAGACATAGAAAATACGGCTTTCAGAACTCGATATGGACTATATGAGTATGTGGTCATGCCGTTCGGACTCACCAATGCACCCGCTGTGTTCATGGATCTAATGAATAGAATCTTTCGCCCTTACCTGGACAAGTTCGTAATTGTCGTCATTGACGATATCCTGATTTATTCTACAAGTCGGGAGGAGCATTCTGAACATCTGAGGATAGTTCTGGACACCCTGAAGAAGAACCAATTATATGCCAAAGCAAGCAAGTGCGAGTTCTGGCTATCCGAGGTCAATTTCTTAGGACATGTCATATCAGCGGAAGGAATAGCCGTGGACCCAGCTAAAGTGGCAGCAGTTAGAAACTGGAAAGCTCCAAGGAATGTGACCAAAATCCGCAGTTTTCTAGGATTGGCTGGTGATTATCGGAAGTTTATTATGGACTTCTCCAAGATTGCAGCTCCACTCACCAGACTCACTCAGAAAGGAGTCAAATTTGCATGGTCTAATGTATGCAACCGAAGGTTTGAAGACCTAAAGGAGAAGCTCACAACTGCTCCTATTCTGATTCTACCGGAAAGAGGCAAGGGCTATGAAGTATATTGTGATGCTTCAGGAGAAGGACTTGGGTGTTCTCTCACTCAAATTCATCATATAGTGGCTTATGGTTCAAGGCAGTTGAAAATCCATGAATTCCACTATCCCACACATGATCTGGAATTAGCCACAGTGGTCTTCACTCTCAAAAGCTGGAGACACTATCTTTATGGCGAGAAATTTGAGGTATTTTCTGACCATAAGAGCTTGAAGTATCTATTCGATCAGAAGGAACTCAATATGAGACAGCGCAGATGGATAGAGTATCTGCAAGATTATGAGTTCGCACTTCGATATCATCATGGCAAGGCGAACAAAGTGGCGGATGCCCTCAGTCGCATGACACATGCAACAGTGGCTAGTTTAATTATGAAGGAATGGGAGATGTTGACCACCATCAGGGAGTTTAATTTGTATATCAAGGACCGTGGGAGTATGTACAATCTGATGGTACGGTCCAGCATGGTTTCCAAGATTGAGCAAGAGCAATGGACAGATCTGGAAGTGGAAGAAATATGGGCTAAGATGTCTACTGGTGAGGTTGTACCGGAATGGGAATTACGATCAGGACAAGGTTTTTTATTCCGAGGTAGGACATATGTGCCTCAAAGTTGCAGAAGACAGTTATTGATCGAGGCACACCAAACAAAACTCTTTATTCATCCGGGTAGCACCAAGATGTACCATGACCTAAAGAGACACTATTGGTGGCATGGACTTAAAAGAGATGTAGCTGACTTTGTTGCTCATTGCCTGATTTGTCAGCAAGTCAAGCCTGAACATCAGAAACCACCAGGATTACTCAAACCCTTACCAGTGCCAGAATGGAAATGGGAACATATTTCCATGGATTTTGTGATAGGGTTGCCAAGGTCATCAAAGGGCAACGATGCAATATGGGTTGTGGTAGATCGATTGACCAAGTCTGTGCATTTTCTCCCAATCAAGATGACAGATTCATCTGAGACTTTGGGACAATGATACATCAAGGATATTATCAGACTACATGGTATCCCCATGACTATTGTGTCAAACAGGGATGGGAGAATCACTGGCAGGGTGTGGCAGAGCATGCGGTCGGCTATGGGGACCAACTTGTTAATCAGCACAGCTTTCCATCCACAGATGGACGCACAGTCAGAAAGGACAATACAAACATTAGAGAATATGCTAAGAGATTGCATGCTAAACTTCAAGGGTGGTTGGGAAGATCATTTACCACTGGTTGAGTTCTCGTACAACAACAGTTACCAAGCAATTCTTAAGATGGCTCCATCTGAGGCATTGTATGGTAGACCCGGTAGATCACTAGTGTGTTGGACAGAGGCCGGAGAGCTTTTACTCATTGGACCTGATCTAGTTGTAGAGACCACAGAACAGATTAAGTTGATACGACAGCATCTGCTCACTTCACAGAGTCATCAGAAGAGTTACGCTGACAAGAGAAGGAGATTCCTTGAGTTTGAAGTAGGAGACTTAGTTTTCTTGAAGGTTTCGCCACGAAAGTGACACATACGATTTGGAAATAAAGGGAAACTGTCACCTAGATTTGTGGGACCCTTTCCAATCCAAAAGAGAGTGGGGGAAGTGGCGTATCAATTAATACTTCCTCCGCAGTTATCTTCAATGCACGATGTATTTCATGTATCCATGTTGACAAAGCACAATCCTGATCCCTCGCATGTATTGGACGTACAAGGCATAGAAGTGCAAAGCGACGTGTCTTACGTCGAAAAGCCCATCAGAGTGATTGAGACGGAACAAAAGGTGTTGCGGAACCGAGCAATTCAATTTGTCAAAGTGGTATGGGACCGACATGGTAATGAGGAAGCCACTTGGGAACTTGAAACAAAAATGAGAGCAGCTCATCCTGAGCTATTTATGTAATCTGTTTGAAACCCTAGTTCGCTCGATTTTCGGGACGAAAATTTCAAAAGAGGGTAATATTGTAACACCCCGTGTTTTCATCACTTATCATATATTGATTTTGGTAGAATTTGAATTGCAAATGGATTGAATATTAAAATTATTGGTTGGAATGGACCTTAGATGGGTAAGGAGTTGGGTCAATAACCTAATTAAGATCCAATGGATCATGGATAGAGTTTGATTGAAAGTAATGGGGTAAGTGTAATTAAATGGGTCAATTACCCAATTGGGACCCAATGAGTCATAGATGAGCTGATTTTAAGGTAAATGGGTAAGGTTAATGTAATTGGGTCAACAATCCAATTAGGATCCAATGCACTAAATCCACCTCATCAAGTGAGGTGGCATGTATGTGAAGTGGCGTTGCCATGTGGCATGCATGGAAGCCAACTAAGGCAAGGTGCCACATCTTCAAATGGCATGGCTAAGGTGGGACCTAAATGTAATATGGTGCATGGTCGGCTAAGCCATGCTTGACTTGGTCAACCATGGGTGAGTTCAAAGGTGTTAAGTTGAATTAGTTGTGTTGGGAAATGAGTTCAAATAATTAAAATGAGTTGAGCTGAGGTTGAAAGGGAAGTGGAAGAGATTTCCATCTCAAGTGAGTTGAATGGGAAGATGGAGGGTTTCCATCTCATGAGAGAGGAAACCATTCCCACGTGGGAAGACAAAGGGTCTCCTTGGTTTTAACCAAGGGACACCTTGATTAGATAAAACATTAAGGGAGGAGATGAAAGGACTTGGGTTGTTTCATAAAAGACACCAACCAAGGGGCACACCACACCCCTTGGCTGAATCCATCTTAACACACAAGTGTTCTTCTCTCCTCTTCTATCTCTCTCCAACCCACACCATCGATACTTGGAGATTTGCTGAAGGACTAAGGAAGGAATTCAGACCGTAAAGAAAAAAAGGAGACGGGAAAAGGTAAAGAGAATTTGCAAAAAGGTTTAGCGATTTGTTGTGACGTGATCGTCGAGCGGAATCTTCACAAAACAGCAAGGATATTACTAGGATTGGTAGGATTCTTACCTTATTGAAATGCATATGGATTTTATATATAATTGTGTCACTGGTTTTTGCACTTCCCAATATGATGATTTACTTTGTGATAAGAAATGTATATGATTTATGAACTGTTTTCGATGGTGACATGTAATTTGAAATAAAAGGCATTATTGCATTCATGATCTCAAGCATGGCATGCGAGGGAGTATATGGAACAGCAAACCAAATTATGAGCTGTCCAGACATGACTTGGGGCTTGAAAACTAGCTTGGAAGAAGCTATATGAACCATTGGTATGTTGGCCTTGTCCCGGATTGCTAGATAGGGGTACGGAGTAATATGGGCCAAAGACCTCTGGGGTAACCAATCCAAAAACACTGCGCAGAGGGAGGAGTCCACGCTCCATTGGTAATTCCGATTAACACACGTGGGGAGGTATAATAATGACCTAGTGGTGCAGTCACAAAACACTGCTGACGTAAATGGCCAAGGGAACACCTTGATATGGTTTCATTACATCAAGGAAAATGTTGTTATGATTTGTATGGTGTTTGATATGGAGATTGGATGTGGGACCATTGGCATATGACACCCATGGCATGGCACATACATTTGCATGATTTGGATATGTTTATCATGCACTGATTTTGGTACTATGATATGTGTACAGTTTTAATATGATGTTCTTATTCTGATTTTTATATTGATCCTATGTGTATAACCCTATTTGGAATTCCTACTGGGCGCGTTGACTAACGCCCTACTTCTACCCTTTAGATGATGGAACAGGGAATGGAAAGGACAATGGACGTCAAGAAAGCTAAGCATAGGAGCTTGGGCAGATTATGTTCACTTTACTTAATTGATTTTGGAACAATGTATTTGAGATAATTAGCATGCTGGGATTGTAATAACTTAGTTTATTTTGCTATGGTTGGATGATGTTTTGGATATCTAAGTTTTAGTTAATTCAATAGTGATTGACTTCCTTGCTTATTTATATCTTGGATATGGATAGTATTCTATTCATATATTAATTCCGCAGTTAATTTATAAAGCGCGTGAACTGTTTTAGTGGACTTGGTCCACGCACACATATCTTTGGCCAGTTAAGGGTCGCGTTTGGAAACCCGGACTTAGCTCGTGTTGTGACATTCCCGCTCTCTGTCACTCTTCATTTTATTTAAAAAAAATATATACTCTGATTTTCGGTGAGTGAAAAAAGGCAGGGCCTTACACTTCGAAATCCCACCCATGTATGCCGACGCTCCGCCTCGTAGCCGTCATTTAGCAGTCACAGTCCTGTGTGTCAAGGAAACTAGTTCTACCAAAGATTTTCTAGATTAGGGTTCTCTCCTTCTCACTGTCTAACTCAATCCCCAAATTGGTTGTTTATGAGTTTTCGTCCTTCCTCTCTCTCTCACAACTCAATGCATTTGATTGGTTGTATTTGATCCTCCTAGTGTAAGCACGAGAGAGAGAGTGATCATTATGTTAGCCCTTGTTAAGCTCACTGATAAAGATGAGAGCCCAACTGATCCTTCTAACAGATACGAACTGGTTGCATAAAGATTGGTTTATATAACGATGGCATCCAGTTGAAGTAACGATAATGTGCTGACAGGTCAATCGCACCGAAAGGTCAATGACTAGAAATGTCTAACCGTTGTGCATTAAGTGCACTCCCAACGGTAATATTCTTTCCAGGTCGACATGTCATTTGTTGCCGATGGATCGACACTTATGCTACCAAGGGGTCGGTCCATACGAGAGGATCGATCTGGGGCAACACCACGTTGACAGAGTTTCATGTCCCAAAACTTGTCATACCCAGAATGACTTGTCGCCCTTTACCGAGGGGTCGGTCCTGTTACTCTCGATCGGCCTTTAATTGCCGATATGTCTGTTTCTTTGAGAGTCCACAGGAATTTAGAGTTTCAGAACTCAAGATCTTGATCGAATGACCACGAGGGGTCGTTTCAGCCTTTCACTGAGGGGTCGGTGCATACGAGACTCTCAATCAGAGGCAAATCCAGAATGACAGTTTAATGTTCCAAAATCTAATGTCATTTGGGCTGACCAGTCTTTGACCACAATGCATCGATCCTAACTGCACCGAGGGGTCGGTGAGATAGACTGGTCGAGCTGACTATGACACCAAATGTAACTGCCCTGCCCTTTTTCACTCGCCGAAAATCAGAGTATATTTTTTTATATATAAATGAGTGAGAGAGAGAGGGAACGTCAAGACGCGAGCTAAGTCTGAGTTTCCAAAATCCAACCCTTAACTGGCCACCAATACATGTGTGTGGAACAAATCCACTAAAACAGTTCACACGCTTACAATAATTTGCAGAATAAATATATGGATAAAATTTCATCCATAACCATGACATCAATATTAACCAAGGAAGTCAATCACATAAAATTAACTGAAGTTTAAATATCCAAAATATCGTCCAACCATAGCAAAATAATCTAAGTTATTACAATCCCAAAATTAATAGTTCTCCCAATACATCAATTCAAAATCAACTAAATAAAATCAGCATGATGTGAATTTTAAATTACTCGCAAGCGTACGAACCGATTTATAGTATAGAATATGAGTGCGAGGTCGTACCCAAGGGAAATCTACAAAATATATGTACAAAATAAAAAAATTGCACTATTTAAAAATGATGTGATTTAAGGAAATAATTTTCTAAAACATTTAGTTATAATCTTAATTTAAAACAATGAATAGTTTTGATGAATTTTTGAGAAAAAGAAAAAAATAAATGAAGAATAATTTTTTTTACATAATATACAATGGAATCGGGTCAAACATCCACGCGGCATATTATCCAATTTAAAAAGAATAAAATCACGGCCTAGACTATGAAATGTTCTAGAGTTATAAAATATAATTCAAATTTATTTTCTATTAAAATCCTAATTAGAATTTTTATGTCATCCTTTAAATTAGATTTTTTTCAATTCAAGCCTTAGGCTTGAGCGGGTTTTATACTTGTGTTTCCCCAAATCTAAAACAACTGTTCTTGATAAGAACCTTAGATTGAAAAAACGGCAAGTCCCACTGATCCTAATAGGGGTTCTACTTTCCTTGAAAAAAATTCTAAAATAGTTTCTTACATAATATTCATAAAAAGAATTAAAAATAAAATACAAATCATCACTATTAATATTTTAATAACTGGGATCATCATAAATCTAAACAACTGCCATGAATTTTTATTAATAAATTGGAAATAAAATACAATTCTTTTGGATTTGTCATAAAAATAAAAAAATAAAATAACTTACAAGAAATTATTTATTTTTCTCCGTCTTTCGTCGTCCAACTTCAGCCTTGAATGTCTTACCCGGTTCAACTTTCAATGGACCCAAAGCCATCAATTTATAGGAGTGAAAAGAGATGAGATAAGGGACCATTTAAATTCAACCAAGATAAAGGATCCATTCAAATTTAAAATTTCTCTCTGTAGAGATCGGTTAACTCCTTTATCTCCTTATCTTTGTTCCTCCTTATCCCTCTCTTTTTTATCTCTCCTTCGGTTCAAACTCTTTTATCTTTATCCCTGTCTTTTATTCAAATCCACTATCTTTTATCCAAATCCACTGTCTTTTTCAAACGCCGAATTTTGCAGATAAGACACCATCATTCAAACGAAATTCATTGGTCCCGCTTGATCTTTTGGACTTGGATTCCATACTTAGACTTTTATCTGGCCCGGAATATTGGTGGACTTTGGCTCATTGACTTCCAATTGCAGACTTTGTCTTCAGGCTTCAGATTTGAACAGTGGGTCCATTTGTGTGTTTATAAATTTCTACCACCTTTACAATGTAACATAGTCTAAAAAATATTATTATAATTCAAACTCTCATATCCGGATTTGAATTATAATAATTTACAATAATTCCAAATCAAATTAGGTGGTAAAAATTATAAACTTTCTAAAAATAGGAATGACCCACTTTTCTCCATTTTAACTCATTTTTCTTTTATTCTCACGAATACACTGCAGAACTTAAAAACTCTATTAAACGCATCTAATATTCACAAATCAAATGCTAACTAATCCAAAATTAAAGGGTAAAATGGTAATTTTTAGTGCTCAACAAATACCCCCAAACTTAGATTTTGCTAGTCCTCGAGCAAAACAGAAACTAGACATTCAAATCCTAATCTATACCACTTTCGCTGGCACTCTCGATTGCATTTAGCGTATGCAACAAGCCTTTAAACCCCTAGGTTACCCCTAGTGGACGAGTTATAGTCTCGTGAAGGTTTTCAGTGATGACACCCACAAACATCAATTTTGTATAGTCTTAGTTTCAGATTTGGCAAAAACAAGTTCATAAAGATTTAGACATCATACGATTCCAAATTTATTTTATAAGACTTATATTCAGAGTGTAGTGTGTGCTTAGCCAATATTAAATTTAGTTTTCTTTTCCAAATAGACACAAGTTTCGCACCCAACATCGGAAAATACGTTTTGACTTCAAACCTCACTAGATATCTCTCAGAAAGATTAACGCTCAGAGGTTGGGTTATTTTCTCTCAAACGTATATGTGAGCGGAGTTTGTGTATTCAAATTCAAAATTTCTCACATATGTATTAAAAAAACGGTACATGACAAAGAAAATAATTGTTGGATCTCATGAATAGACGCCACTTTTCTGAGAACGTTGAGTTATACATTATCATTTTTCTTCCTCTATTCTCCACATGAAATACCATATTTCAACTTAAGATCAATAGGACTTTTAATAGGACGAAACATGGCTTGGGATCGGGTCAAATCAAAGAAGGATAATAAGACTCTAAGAATAAATACTTTGATCAAAAGGTTAGAGGTCTTTAAGATATATGACGAGATATTTCTTCCTCTAATTTTTTTTTTTTTTTAGCACTTTTCAAAATATTCATCTTTTTTTTTTCTTTTTCATATCCTTATTTTGATGTCAGGATGTTCCGTTTCTTTTTGTGCTGTTTTCTCTTTTACTTTCTTGTGCCCTTTTTTTTTTTTTGTATCATCCCAATATTTGTCATCTCTAACCTTTTTTATGAATAGGTCAAGATATATTTTTAATGAGGCTCAAACTCCAAAATCGGAGTTGAGTTTGGTAAATATGGTTGATCAAGAAAACATGCTAACTTAAAGGCTCAACTGGGAACTATCAGGATAAATTTTGACCAAAGAGAGGTAGGCATGAAGGCTCAAACGATCCGAAAATGACCTAAATCATATCCTAAGTTTCATATAGTGATTTCTTTGTTTTAAATAAAGTCTAAAAAATTTCAAATGTACTAACTCAAATTTGATGGCGTTCTCAGTAATATGACCAAAATTGAAGAATGATGAGATCCACAACGACTTAATGCACTTCAGAAAGAAAAATGGATTGACTTAAATCTCTCAGAAAAAAATTGAAAGGCTCTAAAGCTTACTGGGTTAAGTCTCTACTAGTATTCCTTTGTTGACTACTAGACTCATGAAAATTTTTCTTTTCTAACTCAATTTAAATATGGCTGTGTAAATTTATTCCGAATATAAATCCTATAAAAATCTTATCGAAGAAGTATGATATGAAAATTTTTATTTACCTATTAATGCTGAAAAATCACTTAGACTCAACAAATCTTTTTTTTCACAAGGGGTAGTCTCAGTGTTCACTTACTCTTCCCTTGATTTTTTTTTTTATTATTTTTTTTATTTTTTATTTTTTTTATTTTTTTATTTTATTTATTTATTTATTTTTATTTTTTGACTCACAAAAACTTTTAGTGGACTCAAATTTTTTTTTTTTTGAACTCAACTAGTGTATCCCATTTTGATACTCCAAACTTAAATTTGACATTGTCCTCAATGTTCATTAATTCACAGTGATCAGGTGCAAATTAGAATTTTTTGGAACAGTGTTAATTAAGGTTCAATTGTATTTAAAAGGGTTCACTCATAATGGACCTAAAACAAGAATCCTAAACTAGACTGACTCTAGACTGACGGACACAACAATTGACCTAAGATGGTGATTATGGTGATTTAGGTGACTTTGGTGGCTCTATATAGGGAAGAAATGGTATAATGGTCAGACTCTCCTCACCATGATTACAACGATTGGGTTCTAATGTAGGTTCTAACGTTGAAATTACCATGACTCCACAAACCCTACTGTCGCCAATAATGGATTGATGACTGACTGGATGTTCACAATTTGGGGACTCAATTCAAACCAATCGCTTGTTCGAATAGCGCCTCCAAACACTCATTTTCACCAACAAGGACAAAACAAGACCAAAATAAATTCAAGCAAAATAAATGACCTAAAACTAAAAATAAAAACCTAAACTAACCTAAGTCTCTAGACTGGCTCCTACTTTTCTTTCCAAATAATCTAAGTCTCCGATGAGAGTTTAACCACAATCATGGCCAGGTAAGTTCCCAGGTAAGTGGAGGAGCACACGGCATCTTCTTAAGTTTCCACTTATCCTTAGGCTCTTTACACCTTGGTGACAGAACTAATCCTAGACACCATGATTGAAGAAAAAATATTCACCGATTACAAAAATTAATTTAGATTGAAAAGGTTCCTATTGAGCATGAAACCCTAAAATCTAGCCTAACGGTTCCTTAATTGATTTTATTACGAAAATGCATGAACCAATTTTACTAATCTTATTTTTCTAAATATTGTGAAAATGCAGTCCTAAATTACCATACAACATTCATACAAATATGCAAACATTAATAAAACAATCTAAACTAATGCATGAATACTAACAACCTAAATGCATGGACAGATTAAATGCAAACAATAATAAAGAACACCTTAAATAAATCTATATGAATGCATGATATATATAAAATAAAAAGAAAAAAATTAAAAATTCACCTTAGCCTTTCATGCGTATTTTCAACAATTTTTTTTTTCAAACGTGCAATTTAAAGCTCCTTAGCGTGTTGTGCATATCTCCATTGATTTTTAAGCGTGACATAATTAAAATTCCTGCAAAATAGACAATACAAGCTTTGGTGAAGATTCTGACTCAAATAAAAAAATAAAATAAATAAATAATACTAATCTAAGTGCACTTCTCCTAAAATTACAACTAATGGAAGGAAAAAAAAATTAAATCAAGTCAAACTTTATTTCAAAAAAATAAATTTTAATTTTTTTTTTAATTTTTTTTTTAAATTTGTTTACATTTTTTTAAATTTTTTTTATTTTTTTTATTTAATTAAAAAAAAAAATCTAAGTTAGATGAAATTCTAAATTAAGACATATCTGCAGTATTAGATTTATTTTCAAAAATCACATAATTTAATAGCACATAATTTTATTTCGAGATTTCCCCGGCAACGGTGCCAAAAACTTGATGTGAATTTTAAATTACTCGCAAGCGTACGAACCGATTTATAGTATAGAATATGAGTGCGAGGTCGTACCCAAGGGAAATCTACAAAATATATGTACAAAATAAAAAAATCGCACTATTTAAAAATGATGTGATTTAAGGAAATAATTTTCTAAAACATTTAGTTATAATCTTAATTTAAAACAATGAATAGTTTTGATGAATTTTTGAGAAAAAGAAAAAAATAAATGAAGAATAATTTTTTTTACATAATATACAATGGAATCGGGTCAAACATCCACGCGGCATATTATCCAATTTAAAAAGAATAAAATCACGGCCTAGACTATGAAATGTTCTAGAGTTATAAAATATAATTCAAATTTATTTTCTATTAAAATCCTAATTAGAATTTTTATGTCATCCTTTAAATTAGATTTTTTTCAATTCAAGCCTTAGGCTTGAGCGGGTTTTATACTTGTGTTTCCCCAAATCTAAAACAACTGTTCTTGATAAGAACCTTAGATTGAAAAAACGGCAAGTCCCACTGATCCTAATAGGGGTTCTACTTTCCTTGAAAAAAATTCTAAAATAGTTTCTTACATAATATTCATAAAAAGAATTAAAAATAAAATACAAATCATCACTATTAATATTTTAATAACTGGGATCATCATAAATCTAAACAACTGCCATGAATTTTTATTAATAAATTGGAAATAAAATACAATTCTTTTGGATTTGTCATAAAAATAAAAAAATAAAATAACTTACAAGAAATTATTTATTTTTCTCCGTCTTTCGTCGTCCAACTTCAGCCTTGAATGTCTTACCCGGTTCAACTTTCAATGGACCCAAAGCCATCAATTTATAGGAGTGAAAAGAGATGAGATAAGGAACCATTTAAATTCAACCAAGATAAAGGATCCATTCAAATTTAAAATTTCTCTCTGTAGAGATCGGTTAACTCCTTTATCTCCTTATCTTTGTTCCTCCTTATCCCTCTCTTTTTTATCTCTCCTTCGGTTCAAACTCTTTTATCTTTATCCCTGTCTTTTATTCAAATCCACTATCTTTTATCCAAATCCACTGTATTTTTCAAACGCCGAATTTTGCAGATAAGACACCATCATTCAAACGAAATTCACTGGTCCCGCTTGATCTTTTGGACTTGGATTCCATACTTAGACTTTTATCTGGCCCGGAATATTGGTGGACTTTGGCTCATTGACTTCCAATTGCAGACTTTGTCTTCAGGCTTCAGATTTGAACAGTGGGTCCATTTGTGTGTTTATAAATTTCTACCACCTTTACAATGTAACATAGTCTAAAAAATATTATTATAATTCAAACTCTCATATCCGGATTTGAATTATAATAATTTACAATAATTCCAAATCAAATTAGGTGGTAAAAATTATAAACTTTCTAAAAATAGGAATGACCCACTTTTCTCATTTTAACTCATTTTTCTTTTATTCTCACGAATACACTGCAGAACTTAAAAACTCTATTAAACGCATCTAATATTCACAAATCAAAGGCTAACTAATCCAAAATTAAAGGGTAAAATGGTAATTTTTAGTGCTCAACACAGCATAAGCTGCCCAAGCTCCTGTGCTTGGCTTTCTTCACGTCCCATGTCCTTTCCATTTCTTGTTCCATCATCTGAAGGATAGAAGTAGGGCGTTAGTCAACGCGCCCAATAGGAATTCCAAACAGGGTTATGTACACATAGGATCAACATAAAAATCAGAATAAGTACATCATATCAAAACTGTAAAACATATCATAGTACCAAAAACAACGCATGATAATCATATCCAAATCATGCTAACGTATGTGTCATGTCATGGGTGTCATATGCCAATGATCCCTCACCCAATCTCCATATCAGATCACCATACAAATTATATTAATAGTTTCCTTGATATAACGAATCCATATCAAGGTGTTCTCTTGGCCATTTACGTCCGTAGTGTTTTGTGACGGCACCACCAGGTCTCCGTTATACCTCCCCACATATGTTAATCAGAATTACCGATGGAGCGTGTGGACTCCTCCCTCTGTACAGTGTTGGATTGGTTACCCCGGAGCTCTTTGGCCCAAATTACGCCGTAGCCCTATCTAGCAATCCCGGACAAGGCCAACATATCAATCGTTCACATAGCTTCTTTCAAGCTAGTTTCCAAGCCTCAAGTCATGTCCGGACAGCTCATAACTTGGCTTGCTGTCCTATAGACTCCCTCCTATGCCATGCATGAAATCATAAATGCAATAAAGCCCTTTCGTTTCAAATCACATGTTACCATCAAAAACAGTCTCATAATCATTTACATTTATTTAATCAAAGTAAGTCATCATCTTTGGAAATACAAATCAGTAACACAAAAAATAAATATAAGATCCACATGTATTTCAATAAGGTAGGAATCCTACCAAATCCCAATATAATATCCTTGTTGTTTTGTGACGTGATGTGCAACGATTACGTCAAAACCAATCGCACACCCGTTTGCGAAATCTCTTTACCTTAATGAATTCAATAGTATACAATAATCAATTTAACAATCCATTTAATTTAAATCATCACTTACATCCTTCCAGATAGATTGATGTTTCTGGAAACATCATATAAAAATCAATTTTTCATTTCAGTCGACTGAATCAGGAATTCAGTCAACTGAAACATGCCTGAATACAGTCCTCGATCCTACCCGTAGACTTTTAGTCCACTGAAATACACATTCAGTCGGCTGAATCGCTACCTTTCAGTAGACTAAATCACAGATTCAGTCGACTGACTCTGAGTCAAACCCTTTGTATTCTCGGTCAATCCTCTTTCAGTCGACTGAACCACAGATTCAGTCGGCTGACTTTGGATCAGATTAACTGTGTGTTCGGCCAGTTTCGTTTCAGTCAACTGAAGCCATGATTCAGTCTGCTGAATCCTCAACCAACGGTTCCGTGTTTGATAAGTAATCATTCAGTCGGCCGAAACATGCCAGATTCTTTTTCTTATTTGTTACGTCTATGTTCAGTCGACTGAATCCTCTATTCAGACGGCTGAACACCATTAAATCCCATATATTTTATTCCAGACCTTGTTCAGTCGACTGAATCACAAGATTTAGTCAGCTGAAACTCCTAGAAATGGTTTTCTGTCTTCAACCAACACTAGTTCAGTCGACTGAATCCCTGATTCAGTCGATTGATTGTTTGTCGGTCTCTTTTATTTAATCATTTTGTACATCCTTTCTTCATGAAATTCCCTCCTAATATTATTCAAACATATTTAACATCATCCATGTAACTCTTAGATGGATTTACTCTACTCACTAGCCAAGGCTAGGATCTTTTCTCTAATTCATTCAATTTTGTACCATTACAACAGAATTTTGTATTCGACCCTTTGGTCTTTTGTTTTCAACATATATCCATACCTTGAATGGATATCTAATTCAATGGTCTTGACAACACTTGGCCTTCTATTCCAACCAAATAGAGAACCCATGAGTTCGGCCATACCATGGCCAAAACCATGGTTTCCCTTTGTCTTAATCCATATTGTTTTCCAACTTAGAACATACCTTTACCCGTCTCCTCCTTTCTTTTGTTCTGTCTTCCCTCCTTAATCCTTCTCCTTCCTGGGTACTTTGCCGATCCTCTAAGTGTAGAGATGGAGAGAGAGAGAGAGAGAGAAGAAGAGAAAGAATACTCTTGGTTGCAAGAGATGAAGTGGCCAGCCAAGGGGTGTGAAGTGCCCCTTAGGCTGTGCCCCTTTATATACCAACCTAACCTTCCCAATTCCCTCTTTTATGTTTTGTCCAACCAAGGTGTCCCTTGGTTTAATCAAGAGGACACTTGGTTTAAGCTTAAGGAGTCTTTCCATCTTCCCAATGTGTGCATGGGTTTCATCTTCATGAGATGGAGACTTTCCATATTCCCAACTCAACTCAACTTGGGATGGAAGTCTCCTTAACTTCTATCTCAACTCATCTCCAATTCATTTAATTCATTTAAACTCATTTCCCAACTCAACTCTTTTGAACTCACCCATGGTCGACCAAGTCAATCATGGCTTAGCCGACCATGCACCACATTGCATTTAGGTCCCACCTTGGCCATGTCACTTACATGCCACCTCACTTGATGAGGTGGATTTATGTAACACCCCGCCCTTTTCACTCTAATTTTCAGAGTTTAAATTTTTTTTTTTTTATATTAATAATCATGTGATCGGGGCGGAGTGTCACGACGCGAGTTAAGTTCGGGTTTCTAAATCCGACCCTTAACTGGCCAAGCCCATGTGCGTATGAATTAAGTCCATAAAACTGATCCGCACATGGTACATCTAACTTGCGGAATTAACTTAGTCTAAATATAACTGTGGTTATAATAGAACCTATGACTAATCCAATTTTCCATTCTTAGATAGCAAAGTACATAACTTATTCTCCAAAATTACTAATCAATCTTAAGTAATCGTTTAACCAAAACATCCAACATAAAACAAACCATTGCATCTATCTTAACTACTTATTACAAGTCAACATAACTAATTACCAAATTACATTGTCCAAATATATCAAATATCAAGTCCATAAAATAGTCCATTCATAATCCATTCCAATCATTCAAACCGCCCAAGTTTCCGTACTTGGTCCTCTTCTCGCTCCACGTTTTTCCCTTTCCCTGCATCATCCACTAAGGATATAGATAGGGCGTTAGATCAACGCGCCCAGTAGTGTTTCCGAATAGGGCTACCACATGGTTAGTCAAAAACATGCAAATAGCATAATAATAAATCATGTGAGACAAAATTCCATAAAAACATGCTATGTATGAAATGAACATGTAATGAGTCCCACCCATCACCATTCAACATAGCCATCACTTGACGGGATTCTCATCGTCAAGGTAACCCACAGTGGTCTTTCGGACGCCCCGACGGAGTGTGGCCTCCAGATTCCTCCTGATGGGATTCTCATCATCAGGGTACCCCACAGTGGTCTTTCGGACGCCCCGACGGAGTGTGGCCTCCGGTTACAACACCATCATCCCATGTCATGCATGAGATGTCTATGCAAACATGTCATTTAGAAACATAGCTTTACAAGTATACAAGTTATTGAAATCAACATAAAACAGCATATGAAATAGTGGTTACAATAAAGGTAGGAAACCTACACTTGTTTACTTTGTTTGGCCCTTCCTTTGAACCGTCTTCCGATCACGGCTTGTACACCGTTCTAGAAATCCCAAAACCTTATTTACATAACAGCAAGTTAAGCATTCACTCATGTGATTCTAACTTAGTCTAAGTCCCAAAAATCCACTTAAACTTCCATGTCATATCTTAGCCATAGAACCCCATAGTTTTGGTCCTTTTAAACATGTTTTTGGTCTCATTTAGACATAGGATAATAGTATAATGTTATCATGTTTTTACCTTTCAAAACCATCCAATACAGTCCATAACAGTCTATGGTTTCCATGTTTCCCAACATGAAAACCAATCACTCTTTTACATGGGGTTCGGCCCTCCATGGTGGCCGAACCCAATGGTTATGTTTACTGTTTTTAAACCTCAAATAATCATGTAATAACAGTATATTAAAATCAGGTTTTACCTTTCAAACAGACATCCAAAAATTAGCCCAATTTCATAGGGTTCGGCCATGCTCATTGGCCGAACACCATGAAATTGGTTTTGAACATTTAACCCTTTATCTTGGGTCTGAAACCAACACCCAAATCCATGTTTTAACCTCCTTAAAACATGCATTCCAAATCCAACAATAACATCTAATATCAGTCCCAAATCATATGGTTTTAATTTCCAAAAACTATCAAAAACAACCATTTGTTTCCATGGGGTTCGGCCATGCTAAGTGGCCATCTTTTAATCCACTGATTTTAGACCATACAAACTTCAGTCCCTATGTCATTTAGATCCATGTTTTTAACCATTCTAAAACATGTATTTAAATCTTAAATCAAAACCCAAAACAGTCCACAAAATCCATGGTTTTCATGTTTCAAAACATGAAAACCAAGCAATCTCTTGCATGGGGTTCGGCCCTCCATGGTGGCCGAACCCAATGGTTATTTTTTTTTTTACCATTTTAAATCCTCCATAATCAAGGTTAAACACTGGTGTATTCGGCCATGACCATGGTCCAATACATACCCCACTTTATTAATCCAAAAGTCCATGAAACACTTACCAAATTCCAAGCTCTTGTCTTGCCTTTTGATCCTTGCTTCCTTTCCTTCTTATTTCCTTCCTTCTTTCTTAATTCATTGCTGGTTTAAGCTTGAATAATTGACGCCAAAAACCTCTGCTGTTCCACTTAAGCAAATGAATTGGAGAGAGGGAGAGAGAGATGGAGAATCTTGGCTTTTCAATGGTGAAAAACGGCCAACATGGTGTTTGTTTCCTTTAATAATTCAGCCCCCAAAACCCCTCCACTCCCTCATCAATTCTTGCCTAAACCAATGGGACACTTGCTGCCAACAAATGCACCCATTGGCATTCCAACGTTGAAGGCTTGGGGTTTCCAAATGGGATAGAAACCCCCCATATTCCCATTTAATGTTTTGCATGAAACTCACCATAACAAGTCCCCAACGTGTGGGACTTGTTTTGGTTTGTTTAAGATCACAACACCTCCTCATATTCCACTTAACTCACTGAATTTACAGCCCTTTTGACTTCCATTTTGACTCACTCAACTCAATGTCCAACTCACCATACTTAATGCATTTCATTCAATGCACATGAATTAACTCACCCCTTGATTTAATTCCAATTCACTTCAGTCCCACTCAACTGATTTAACTCGTGTTTTAGCTCCCTTGAGAGTCCACACGGTCAACCATAGTCAACTCGACCCGTTGGGTCCACTTTTAGCTCCTTGACCCGTTTTTGACTCCATGACCCAATTATGGTATTTTGGTCATTTGTAATTGGTTTTTACATATGGATCAAGCCTACCCATTTTTTCTCCACTTGATTTCCAATCAAATCAGCTTAACCCCATTTAATTTGAGCTTACACGATGGTCAAATCATCCATTTTGACTTATTGGGTCCAATTGGGCCCTTTGACCCATTTAGCCATTTTCGACCCAATTGATGTTCATTACCCATCCAATCAAACCTGACATTTATAATGTGCTCATATCATCTTAATTTGAGCAATGGACCCCACCATTTCCTTACTTAACATCACAAAATAATTAATTTAACACATCAGGGGCATTTTCGTAATTTATCCACTTTATTGAGAAATTACCCATCCAATCAAACTTGACATTCATAATGTGCTCATATGATCTTAATTTGAGCAATGGGCCCCACTATTTCCTTATTTACAATCACATTTATTGAATTCACCAATCCAGGGGCATTTTCGTAATTATTCCAACCATTGAGAATTCTTTGACCCAATTAACCAATTAACCATTTTGACCTAATTTGATGTACATTACCCATCCATTATAATTTGACCCTTATAATATGTTCATAGGATCTTAATTTGAACAATGGGGCCCACTATTTTCTCATTTAACATCATAATTAATAAATTTACCAATCCAGTGGCATTTTCGTAAATATTTATCTTATTAAGAAATCGCGGTGTTACAATATAACCCTCTTTTTAAAATTTTCGTCTCGAAAATCGAGCGAAATAGGGTTCTAAACGATTCCATAAATATCTCAGAGTGTGCTATTCTTATTTCCGATTTCAATTTCCCAATTGAATTCTTCATTACCGTATCGATCCACACCACTTTGACAAATTGAATCGCTTGGTTCCGTAACACCTTTTGTTCTGTCTCATGTTATATCTTTTTCTCGTGAGCCATTTGTGATCTCACATAGATCAATCTACTCTGTTTCACTTTACCTGTTCTCATAGTATTTTTCATACGTACCTGCTCAATATGTTCTTTCATCTACTCTCCGTGTGAGGTAGTCTGTCAACACGAGCCTATGCTCAAAGCTTTTTCTGATTCCATTTTAACTAGGTTTCTAGTTACATTCTTCTGGAATTCCATTGGCTAACTACAGAGCCAGGTGATCAGTCTAACTCGGCAGTCGTCCATAGTTTCCCATTCAAGTTTCACCAGACACCTATCTTTTCCGTTGAGTATATCTCCAAATTTTAACACATCTTTCTTTGCACATAAGTCTCTATGTGACTAACAACTTTTGTTCCAACTTCCACGATACCAATTCCCGGCATCAATCCAAACCACCATGGGAATAATCTCCCATGGTTAAATACATCCATCCCTGGTTTTTCGCTTTCAGTAAATATCATCTATCCCTGTTTTATAATCATCCATGAATATAACCCACTTATGGGTATAATCCATTCATGGAAACCATCCATCCTTGGTATCACTCTGTCCATGAGTATCATTTATGTATGATTAATAACTATCCATGAAATAACCCACCTATGGGTATAATCCATTCATGGAAACCATCCATCCTTGGTATCACTCTGTCCATGAGTATCATATATCCATGATTAATATCCGTAAGAACAACATTCAAATGAATCACTATAAGATTGTGGTAACCATATCAAATCACAATTATATCCCGACCCCTTGCAAGACTTAGGGCTCATGACTTACCAAGCAGAAGACCCACGTCCAACGTGATCCGGTCTACCTCGCCCTGCATCCCTTCACCTCATAGGTGATTCAGTCAAGCTCTAAGACGGTCACTCCGCGTCTGATGAAGCTAGTACCACCCCCACCGGGTAAAATAGTACCTAGCTCTACGCATTCTAGCACATCTAGTGTGCCAAACAGTCGTGAGAGCGCCCTCCAGCGCGTAGCATGCGAGGGACCCACTCCTCAATGGTAACCCTACGGGACCAAGTCTACGTAATTCGTATCGAGTTTCCCACAGTCTCAATCATCAATATCACGTGAGGGACGCACCCATACCACATCTCAATATACTCCAATAACTTATTCACATACATCTCAGTGTCAAAGTCCTCATGAACTCCTAAAGTTGCATACTTTATTGAAAATCATTTAAACTTCCATCACCATACAAGGGTTGATAGGGTAAAACAAACCCTTAGAATCACAAAATACACCCTTACAAAATATTTCCATTTCCCTAACCTTTCTTTCTACCTCTTAACCTAGTCTTCCATAGAAGACCCTGCATCATCGTCAAAGAAATTGTCAGGGCATGTCATCGACACGTGCCCCAACACTCCGCACGTCAAACAGGGTATTATTCCCGGTCCTCCAATGTAAGGACAATTAGTCCTCTCCTTCCCGTGCCCGTGCAGTCCACAAACAGGGCAAATGACCTCAAGGAGGTAGAGGCAGTAAGTACAATTGTGCCCCTCCTGATTGCACAACTCGCACAAATACCCGGGCTCTATCTCCCCTACAAATTCTCTTATGTTTGGGACATATTCCTCATCCTCTTCGAGTACAAAGGCCCCAACATTGTATTCGGGCGATCTTACCTCCATGTCCTGACTGTTTTCAACTTCATTGATGAAGTTTGGTATGCTAGCATCGTCGGAAGAAGAAACTAGGTCTATCGGACAGCTAGGTGTCCCTCTGTCCCACAACTCGGTATACTCTATGTTGCTCGTCATATCTGTATCACAGCAACAAAAACATATCAATAACAACCATAAATCAAATCAAACTAATCATTGTTTTGGGGAATTTTCCCTAATCAACATCTTGTACTTCTTGTTTGGGGATTCTTCCTATATATCATATAATGTCTCGTGTTTGGGGAATTTTACCAAATAAACATCCTGTGTTTCTTGTCCTTGGGGAAAATTGCCAAATAAGCACTCTTTGTATTTCTTTGTTTTTTTTGGGGAAACTTCCTAAGTATCATTTCTCAATTTGGGGAAATCTTTATGTTCTCCTGTTCTAGGGGAAAACCTCCCTAAGTATCATGTGTTTGTTTCTCCATTTGGAGATATCGGGGAAATGTTTCCTATGTTGCTATGTTTGGTATATCCATTTATATTGACTTTACTTCCTTTGCTATCTTTGTTGTTCTCAGATTGATTGTTCAGTCTGAGTCTACGAAGTAAATTAATCCGGCCCCCAGTCAGCGGACTCCGAAGAGTCGGTCAGTTGGGATTCTTATCCGTCAGTGAGACATGAAACCGTCTTAATCTTACTTCGGAAGATTCAACTTCCCGTTTCGCTCTGATACCAACTGTAACACCCCGCCCTTTTCACTCTAACTTTCAGAGTTTAATTTTTTTTTTTATATATATAATAATCATGTGATCGGGGCGGAGTGTCACAACGCGAGTTAAGTTCGGGTTTCTAAATCCGACCCTTAACTGGCCAAGCCCATGTGCGTATGAATTAAGTCCATAAAACTGATCCGCACATGGTACATATAACTTGCGGAATTAACTTAGTCTAAATATAACTGTGGTTATAATAGAACCTATGACTAATCCAATTTTCCATTCTTAGATAGCAAAGTACATAACTTATTCTCCAAAATTACTAATCAATCTTAAGTAATCGTTTAACCAAAACATCCAACATAAAACAAACCATTGCATCTATCTTAACTACTTATTACAAGTCAACATAACTAATTACCAAATTACATTGTCCAAATATATCAAATATCAAGTCCATAAAATAGTCCATTCATAATCCATTCCAATCATTCAGACCGCCCAAGTTTTCGTACTTGGTCCTCTTCTCGCTCCACGTTTTTCCCTTTCCCTGCATCATCCACTAAGGATATAGATAGGGCGTTAGATCAACGCACCCAGTAGTGTTTTCGAATAGGGCTACCACATGGTTAGTCAAAAACATGCAAATAGCATAATAATAAAACATGTGAGACAAAATTCCATAAAAACATGCTATGTATGAAATGAACATGTAATGAGTCCCACCCATCACCATTCAACATAGCCATCACTTGACGGGATTCTCATCGTCAAGGTAACCCACAGTGGTCTTTCGGACGCCCCGACGGAGTGTGGCCTCCGGATTCCTCCTGATGGGATTCTCATCATCAGGGTACCCCACAGTGGTCTTTCGGACGCCCCGACGGAGTGTGGCCTCCGGTTACAACACCATCATCCCATGTCATGCATGAGATGTCTATGCAAACATGTCATTTAGAAACATAGCTTTACAAGCATACAAGTTATTGAAATCAACATAAAACAGCATATGAAATAGTGGTTACAATAAAGGTAGGAAACCTACACTTGTTTACTTTGTTTGGCCCTTCCTTTGAACCGTCTTCCGATCACGGCTTGTACACCGTTCTAGAAATCCCAAAACCATATTTACATAACAGCAAGTTAAGCATTCACTCATGTGATTCTAACTTAGTCTAAGTCCCAAAAATCCACTTAAACTTCCATGTCCTATCTTAGCCATAGAACCCCATAGTTTTGGTCCTTTTAAACATGTTTTTGGTCTCATTTAGACATAGGATAATAGTATAATGTTATCATGTTTTTACCTTTCAAAACCATCCAATACAGTCCATAACAGTCTATGGTTTCCATGTTTCCCAACATGAAAACCAATCACTCTTTTACATGGGGTTCGGCCCTCCATGGTGGCCGAACCCAATGGTTATGTTTACTGTTTTTAAACCTCAAATAATCATGTAATAACAGTATATTAAAATCAGGTTTTACCTTTCAAACAGACATCCAAAAATTAGCCCAATTTCATAGGGTTCGGCCATGCTCATTGGCCGAACACCATGAAATTGGTTTTGAACATTTAACCCTTTATCTTGGGTATGAAACTAACACCCAAATCCATGTTTTAACCTCCTTAAAACATGCATTCCAAATCCAACAATAGCATCTAATATCAGTCCCAAATCATATGGTTTTAATTTCCAAAAACTATCAAAAACAACCATTTGTTTCCATGGGGTTCGGCCATGCTAAGTGGCCATCTTTTAATCCACTGATTTTAGACCATACAAACTTCAGTCCCTATGTCATTTAGATCCATGTTTTTAACCATTCTAAAAATGTATTTAAATCTTAAATCAAAACCGAAAACAGTCCACAAAATCCATGGTTTTCATGTTTCAAAACATGAAAACCAAGCAATCTCTTGCATGGGGTTCGGCCCTCCATGGTGGCCGAACCCAATGGTTATTTTTTTTTTTACCATTTTAAATCCTCCATAATCAAGGTTAAACACTGGTGTATTCGGCCACGACCATGGCCCAATACATACCCCACTTTATTAATCCAAAAGTCCATGAAACACTTACCAAATTCCAAGCTCTTGTCTTGCCTTTTGATCCTTGCTTCCTTTCCTTCTTATTTCCTTCCTTCTTTCTTAATTCATTGCTGGTTTAAGCTTGAATAATTGACGCCAAAAACCTCTGCTGTTCCACTTAAGCAAATGAATTGGAGAGAGGGAGAGAGAGATAGGAGAATCTTGGCTTTTCAATGGTGAAAAACGGCCAACATGGTGTTTGTTTCCTTTAATAATTCAGCCCCCAAAACCCCTCCACTCCCTCATCAATTCTTGCCTAAACCAATGGGACACTTGCTGCCAACAAATGTACCCATTGGCATTCCAACGTTGAAGGCTTGGGGTTTCCAAATGGGATAGAAACCCCCCATATTCCCATTTAATGTTTTGCATGAAACTCACCATAACAAGTCCCCAACGTGTGGGACTTGTTTTGGTTTGTTTGAGATCACAACACCTCCTCATATTCCACTTAACTCACTGAATTTACAGCCCTTTTGACTTCCATTTTGACTCACTCAACTCAATGTCCAACTCACCATACTTAATGCATTTCATTCAATGCACATGAATTAACTCACCCCTTGATTTAATTCCAATTCACTTCAGTCCCACTCAACTGATTTAACTCGTGTTTTAGCTCCCTTGAGGGTCCACATGGTCAACCATAGTCAACTCGACCCGTTGGGTCCACTTTTAGCTCCTTGACCCGTTTTTGACTCCATGACCCAATTATGGTATTTTGGTCATTTGTAATTGGTTTTTACATATGGATCAAGCCTACCCATTTTTTCTCCACTTGATTTCCAATCAAATCAGCTTAACCCCATTTAATTTGAGCTTACACAATGGTCAAATCATCCATTTTGACTTATTGGGTCCAATTGGGCCCTTTGACCCATTTAGCCATTTTCGACCCAATTGATGTTCATTACCCATCCAATCAAACCTGACATTTATAATGTGCTCATATCATCTTAATTTGAGCAATGGACCCCACCATTTCCTTACTTAACATCACAAAATAATTAATTTAACACATCAGGGGCATTTTCGTAATTTATCCACTTCATTGAGAAATTACCCATCCAATCAAACTTGACATTCATAATGTGCTCATATGATCTTAATTTGAGAAATGGGCCCCACTATTTTCTTATTTACAATTACATTTATTGAATTCACCAATCCAGGGGCATTTTCGTAATTATTCCAACCATTGAGAATTCTTTGACCCAATTAACCATTTTGACCTAATTTGATGTACATTACCCATCCATTATAATTTGACCCTTATAATATGTTCATAGTATCTTAATTTGAACAATGGGTCCCACTATTTTCTCATTTAACATAATAATTAATAAATTTACCAATCCAGGGGCATTTTCGTAAATATTCATCTTATTGAGAAATCGGGGTATTACAATTTATGCATTGGATCTCAATTGGATAGCTGACCCAATTAAGTTAATCTTACCCATTTACTTTAAAATTAGCTCATTTATGACCCATTGGGTCCCAATTGGGCAATTGACCCATTTATTTACATTTACCCAATTGCTTTCAAATCAAATCTTATGCACGGTCCATTGGATCTTAATTGTGTAATTGACCCAACTCCTTACCCATCTAAGGTCCAATTCAATAATTTAAATATCAAATACTATTAATTCATAATTAAATAAACCATTCCAATATATAATCATGAAATGAAAATCTGGGTTGTTACACCAAATACATATTTCCAAGTTGGGTTACAATTCACTATTAACTTTCCTCTCTAGGCTTCATATGATTTTAACCATTTGTTTTTCTAAGCCTAGGGACAGTCCTCTCTAGGGTGTGGCTACCACCTCAAGTCATCTATGGCCAACATACATGTTTTGTGATTGCCATAACGATGAGCTTTAATCCGGTGGAGCATGATCTTTACTCTTGATCATCTTGGATCTTTAAGGTGCCGGCAAGTGCTTCTTTTCGAGTCATGGACTTGACAAATATATGGTCTTGGCCAACCTGAGGCACTAACAAGATACATACCCAGAATGATAGTTCTATGTTCCAGAACATTTGTCAATCTGGCCGACCAGTCTTTTGACCACGATGAGTCGATCCTTTCTCCACCGATGGGTCAGTGAGAATGACTGGTTGAGCTAACAATGAACTTAATTCATATTTTCAAGTTCACTTCCAGTTCACTGTTCATCTTCCTCTCTTAGTCTTCTTATGGTTTTACCATTTGTTCAACTAAGCCTAGAGATAGTCCTCCTAAGGTGTGGATACCACCTAAAGTCATCTATGGCTAAATACATGTTTTATGATTGCCATAACGATGAGTTTTAATCTGGTGGAGCATGATCTTCACTCTTGATCATCTTGAATTTCAAGCTTCTTAACAAATGTTTCTTCCCGAGTCATGGAATTGACAAACATAGGGACTCGGCAAGCCGGGACACTAATAAAGGTCATCGACATTATCATCATTCTCTGTTTCACTGGTGGATTCCTTTGGATCAGATTTGATGGAGGAAACAAAAATATTTGAAAGTTTTTGTTAGTGCCCCGGCTTGCCGAGTTCCTTGTTTGTTAATTCCATGACTCAAGAGAAGCATTGCCTAGAAGAATTGAAGACTCAAGTGATTCGAAGATTTGAAGATCAACTTCAAGAGTCCAAGCTCATCATGTGTATGGCAATCACTCACAGTATATTGGCCATAGATGACCTTAGGATGGAACCCAGACCCTTAAGTGGACTTGCCTAGGCTTAGAGAACATCTTCGTAAAAAGATAATGAAGTCAGTGCACCCTTGACAGTCACTGAACCAAATGAATTGTAAATTGGAAAATTTTGATATATTGTCAGGTCGATGCATCAAGTCCACCGACCCATCGAGGTCTTCGATACATCGACCAAAATGACGAAGGTTCTGGTTTGGAAATACTATCAAAATGAGTTGCTCTCAAATCGATAGTATCGAGTCCACTGACCAATCGGTCAAACAGGACAAATCCATCGAGGACTTCAATACATCGATTGAAATGAAAAGGTTCTGGTTTGAAAAATACTGTCAAACCAGGTTACTCTCAGATCGATAGTGTTGTGCACACCGACTCATCGATGAGGACAGAACGACCCATCGGTACGCACCACATTTCGACTTGGATTGAGTGAGTTGTAGACCATAGAACTCTGGGTTACTCTCAGTTAGATACGTCGAGGTCATCGATTCATCGAGAGTAACAGGACCGACCCATCGAGGGTACCGATGTGTCGATCTGGGTTTGACAATTTTCTGGACTTGAAACTTTGTCTGCATGGTTCTGCCTCAGATCGATACTATCAACAAGACCGACCCATCGACACTATGCATGTCGACCCATCGGTGAGCCCGACCCATTGGTTGTTACCGTTATTGTACCGTTGGAGAGCATTTAAGTGCAACGGTCTAATCGGTGGAAGGTCCCTTTCAAGTTCACCGACCCATCGGTTTGGTCGACCTATAGGTGTTGAACAGTTATGAAAAACTGGTTTGCCTCTTTATATATACTCCATTGTTCGGAGAGTTTAAGGATCCTTGAGAGCTTCATTTATGATCCCTATCTAGAGCAATTAAAAGCCTTATCTACCAGATTCTATTTGAAAAATCAAAGGCCAAAAATTAGAGGATCAATCTCTCTTGCACTCTACTTGGTGAATCATTCAAAATCCAATCATCCATTGATTGAGATTGAGAGAGAAGAAGTCAATCACAGTCTAGGATCAACTTGCACATCCAAATTCTAGAAACCCTCCCAAGCTTGTGATTGCATACATTAAGGTACATCTTCGTCACCGTCGAGAATCAAAGTTGGGAGAAACTCTTTGGAAGCACAACTACGAATTTGCAAAGCTACGAAGGTAAATGCTTACATTCAAATCAATTTGTATAGTGGATTAAAGCAAGGTGCTTGAACCACTCTAAAAAATAGAAGGATAAGAAAGTAGACCGGGGTTGGTCGAACCTTTCAAAACTAGGAATTGAGTTGGGAGAAGTCCCACTCTATTTGAGTAAGGTGTAATTCCTTCTCTATTTGTAAGGGCGTAATTCTCCACATAATGAATTTGGGATAACCCAAGGTTGGGTGATTCTGTAATGACCCGACCCGATATTTCGAAGTTTTGGGGTCTTGGTAGCAGTGAGGGAAGTGTGGGCCCCGTATTGGGTCCTGGTTTGCCCAATTTTGAGTTCGGACACTCGAAATTCACTTTGGTAATTTTGAATCATTGAATATTTTATCATATAAAAAGTTTGAAAATCACACGTTATTTTCCTCGATGTTCGACGTTTGATTTTTTATTTAGTTTTAAATTATTTATTTATTTTTGGAAAATTTAAGATTTTATAAAAAAAAAAAAAAAAAGAGAAAAATCCTAAGTTAAAGCCCCCTCCCCCAAAAAAAAACCCTAAACCTTCATACCCTTTTTCCGCGCAGCACTGTAGCGAGTTACTACAGTGCCGCCGCATCTCTTTCTTTCCATTTTTCCTCTTCTCCTTCCCTTCTCTCCTCTTACCTCTCTTCCAAACCCTAATTACCGCCGCCTCCTCTCACTTCCCTTCCGATTTCCTTCTCCTCTCTAATTCCTTTTCTCTTCCCTCTCCTCGATAAACCCTAATCTTCCCTTTCCCCCTAGGCGCCGCCGCCCTTCCCTTTCTCTCCCGACCTCCTCTTCTCTCTGTCTCTCGGCCCAACCCCTAACCCCGATCCTCCGCCGCCGCCCTCCCTCCTTCTTGCCCCGAGCCGCCTCAGTTTTGTCAGATCTGCCGGATCCCAGCTTCTTGCCGCCGTTGGAAGTCCGGTCTCAGGTACCTCTCCCTTTTTCTATCTTCTCATTTTCTCTGTTTTCCCAGCTTTTCCTTCTTTTTCCCCTCATTTCCCTCCGTTTCCAGGTTTTCCAATGGGTTGGTGAGCCAACTCGGTCGAGTCACCGAGTCGACTCGGTCGAGTTCAGTTTTGGGCAGAGCCAGCCCAATCAGGTTCGTCCCAGCTCGACTCGGCCTAGGCCCAACTCGGCTAGTCAGGCCCGGTCCGATTTTAGGCCCGGCCCAGTTCGGTCCAGCTCTGGGCCCGGCCCACCTTAAAGCCCATTTTTCAGGTCCAACCCATTTTAGATCCAGTTTTCAGTTTTAGGCCCAATCCCGAACCCGACCTAGTTTTGGATCTGGTTTTCAGTTTTGGGCCATGTTCGGCCCATTTTGGGGCCCGTTTGTGGCCCAGACTTGTTTTAGCTCGTTTTAGTCCGTTTTAACCCGTTCACTAATCTTTGTATTTCTTTTATCAGATCGAGCCCCCTTCAACCCAGTGGACCCGGTTTCTTGAAGTTGATTTCAAAACGCACACACGGTGAGGGAACTTATCACCTCTTTTAGCATGCATCTATACACATTATTACTCTATCAGATGTGGGGGTACAAAATGCGGCGAATGGGGTCCCCGGTATTATAGGCCACTCGGCAAGGGAACTGTTGATACCATTATGTGACGGGGGCCCCATCCGAGTGTATTTGTACCCATTGCTCATGGAGCACCTATGAATAGTTTATCGGATGTCATGACTTGTTGATGATATGATAACATGATTGGTTAATGTGTGATAACTTGCCATGTATGTGATTAATAATTTAATCAACATGCTTTAGAATTGCGTGCAGTAGACAGTAGATGATACCACTTTCTATGCTCGTATGGAACATGCCATGATTGATACCATATCTGAATGTTAATGTGTAGCATGTGATGGATGATGATGTATATACTTAATTATGTTGCGATATGTCATATTGACGGCATGCGTAGAGATAATTTTGTATGCATGTAGCTAGTGTAAATGGAATGTCGGTGGGGGCATAGGTACTAGGCAACATCAGGATTTAGAGACTTTCCCTAGCTTGCGGGTGGCTGGGTTTGAGAGGTTATGAGAAACCATACTAGGAAACGTAGCTTGGTTATGGATCGATAGATGACGGAGGTGTCCCCCCTACTAGGGGTTGAGCTGTTAGGCCTACCGTTGGTGGTCTTCAGACACGCTTGTGGGTGAGGCGTCGTCTGGGTTAGAGAACGAGGTGCCCAGGAGTCTCGGTCGGGACCAGTGGTGAGGCAGTCATGGAATCTTCAGGGAAGCCATTGGGTTGGGTGTTGGTTGACCCTAGGCAGACTTGGAGGACCTGGTCGTTACGCTACCCGAGTACGTGGCAGACGAGACGTCCCCAGTGGTCTAATGGGTTGAGTGGTTCGCCCGCGTGGAGACCAGAGGGTGGGATGTTGGCTTGTGATCCTCGAGTGACCGAGTAGGCTGAGGAGGTGCTCGCCTGGTCATTGGTCGAGGGATGATGCGGTGAGGGACAGCTCCCGCCAGTATGCCTTGGGGTCCCCGGATGACCGGATAGGCTGAAGAGGTGCTCGCCTAGGTCGAGGGACGATGCGGTGAGGGACAGCTCCTGCTGGTATAGTTTGTGATTCCCTGGATGACCGAGTAGGCTGAGGAGGTGCTCGCCTAGGTCGAGGGGCGACGCGGTGAGGGACAGCTCCCGCTGGTATAGTTTGTGATTCCCCGGATGACCGAGTAGACTAAGGAGGTGCTCGCCTAGGTCGAGGGACGATGCGGTGAGGGACAGCTCCCGCTGGTATAGTTTGTGATTCCCCGGATGACCGAATAGGTTGAGGAGGTGCTCGCCTAGGTCGAGGGACGATGCGGTGAGGGACGGCTCCCGCTGGTATAGTTTGTGATTCCCCGGATGACCGAGTAGGCTGAGGAGGTGCTCGCCTAGGTCGAGGGACGATGCGGTGAGGGACGGCTCCCGCTGGTATAGTTTGTGATTCCCCGGATGACCGAGTAGGCTGAGGAGGTGCTCGCCTAGGTCGAGGGACGATGCGGTGAGGGACAGCTCCCACTGGTATAGTTTGTGATTCCCCGGATGACCGAGTAGGCTGAGGAGGTACTCGCCTAGGTCGAGGGACGATGCGGTGAGGAACAGTTCCCACTAGTATTGTCGTGATCCCCGGATGATCCAATAGGCTGAGGGTGTGCTCGCCCGTTCATTGGTCGAGGGATGATATGATGAGATGTTCCAGGCTAGGACTCCTGTATGGTGGGTACAACCTGTGGTGTGACGGGGCAGTGCTTTTACTCGTGGTTATGACTTTGGAGTCCATTGTTGAGACTTGTATTGTGGGTGTTGACTCACCAGGAATTTATGAGCATTTAACGAGTGAGTTCGGCCGACTCACTCGGTAGAAGACCTACAAAATTCTGTGAGAGGTGGATACACCAGTCGTGTGGAGACCAGCATATGAGGTCCGAGATTATAGATTTGACTATCGAAACTCTGATGCTTAGTCGATGAAACCATAGATGAGTCTGGCTGGCAGTTTGTTGAGGACTGGTGAGGTGCTTACTCCCGGGTGGTAATCAGTTGGGACTTTAGTGAGTCCGACTCTTGGGTTGGTCGTGGTATGCGTGCGGGTTGTCATGAGAGGGTCAGAGGTCTAGTTGAGAACTAGAAGCCCCGATCTGACTGAGAATTAGTCTGCGTCCCCGTGGATGGGTGGACTGTTGCGGTTGGATACTTAAGGGAGTTACCTTGCGTTGGTTAGAGGATGTTCTAGAGACCCGGCCGACGTGGGCCCTGTGCTAGGGGTAGGGCACACGTTTGTATGGTCATGCATGTAGACATCTTAGACATTGTTGTGTTCATATGATATTATGCCGTGTATGCTTGGTGACATATGGTGTGGGTGTTACCCTCACTGGGCATGTAGAGCTCACCCCTTGCCTCACAGGTACTTCATAGAGGAAGGCCAGGCGGGACCCTCAATCGAACATCGGGCATGGAGTTGCAGCTTTGTACTTGTCTTGGTTTCATTTTGTATTTGAGAACCTGTTAATGTATTTGAGATATATGTATTGTTCACTGAGCCGGATGAATGTAATAATGAGTGATGTTATCATTTGAAATTATAATTGATACTTACTGTTTTTGGCTTATTGGTGGATTGCTACGATTAGTGCGGAGAAAAAAAGAAAAAAAAAAGTACCCGAAATTGTATTGGGACGGTTTTAGGAGTCCATATCAGTTTTAATGTGCCCGTAGCGGGACGGGTCGTTACAGATTCCATCAGTGGATGTAGGATGGATTTACTCCGAACCACTTTAAATCGGGTGTTTTGGTCTATGCTTGTGTGTTTCTTTTAATCTTGTACACTCGTGCATCACACACTTGATTCACGATTATAATTCCACTGCTTATATAGTTGTTTAATTAAGAAATTTCTAAATACCAACAAATTTAGAGATTGACATATTCACCCCCTCTAGGATCAATCGTGTTCTAGCACACCGGGAACTTTCAACTGGTATCAGAGCATGAGTGCTCTTTATAAAGGTTTTAACCATCCGAGTTGATCTAAGCTAGAACACCATGAGAGATATTCATACCATTTCCAAACCTCCATATTTTTATGGAACTAATTATCTTCTTGGAAAGCCAAAATAAAAAGTTTCTTCATTTCCACTGATGGAACTATTTGGGAATCGGTAAAGACTGGATGGACTGAACCCATGGAAGAGAAAACACTTGAGACATCTTCGTCCAAGGTTTTAACACCCAAAGACTTTGCCACCTAGACCACTTATGAAAAGACAATGTACACTGCAAATGGTAGAGCCTTGAACGCCATAAATTGTGCAGTGTCACCCAATGAATACAAAAGGATCATGACTTGCAAAACCACAAAAGAAGCATGGGAAGTTCTTGAAATAACCCATGAAGGTACCTCAATAATTACGAGGTCAAGACTCCAAATCCTTCAAAATCAATCTAATACGATTAAAATGAGAGATGATGAAGTTTTCATGGACTTTTAATCAAGATTGAGTGACATTGTCAACCAAATGTGGGCTTTTGATGAGAAAATACCTGAGGACAAGGTATGCACCAAGATTGTAAGGAATCTAGCTGAAATATTCAAACCCAAAGTGGTGGCTATGGAAAACCATAAGAATGTAGCCCTTATGAATGTTGATGACTTAGTTGGTAACCTACAAACTTATTAGTTACATTTTGAACAACCAAAAGAAAAACCTATTGCCTTCAAGTCTTCCTTGAAAACCAAGAAAAAAAAAAGATTGGGAAAGTGAATGTGATTCTAGTGAAGAAATGACATTGCTTGCCAAAAAGTTTCTAAAAAACTTTAGCAAGATGTTAAAAATGAGAAGAGCTAAGAAAGGCGAATCAAGTGAAAAACATGTTAAAAAACGTGAATCCCATAAAGATAAAGAGAGAAGAAAATCCAAGGAACAAACTTGTTTCAATTGTGGTGGCTGAGGACACTATGCTAATGATTGTCCATCGGAAAAATTCAAAAAAACTATGAATGCTAATGTGATCTATGAGGACACATCAGAATCCGAAAGTGATTCCAAAAAGGAAACTTAGAAAAAGTAGAAACAACAAAGGGTTTTATAGCCTCCATTGTGGCTGATCCAAAAAGCCCCATAATTGAAACAGAGGATGATGATAGTGAAGATGAAGATCTTCAAGCATCATTCGATGCATTGTACCTTAAGAGTGAGAAGTTGGCCAAAAAACTTGACAAAGTTAAAATTGAAAATTCAAGTATGTCTAGCCAACTAGAAGCCTTGAAAAATGAAAATACTCTTCTCTCTACACAAGTAAAATCCTCGAACAAAGAGATAATTAAGTTAAAAAGAAAATGAAAAAGCTCTTCAAGATGAAATGGAAATTCATTGCAAGGATGTCGAAAATTTATGGGACATCAAGAAAAATCTTGAAGAGGAGATCAAAACATTATCCTTTGAATTAAAAGACCTAAGAAGACACAAAGAAAAATTCCAAGATAAATTTACCCAAAGAGAAGAAAAATTACTCAATTCGGGTAAGAAATTTGGTTATAGGTCGGGTCTTGGTTCCACTATGGAAACCAATGGACCTATGAACCGAAAGTGCTTAAAGCCCCAAGGGAAAATGTTTTTAGTTCCATAAGATTGGACATTACAAGTTGGAAGAGTGCCTAAACGCGTTTTTACCGTTAAATTTTTTCTCCTCTCATCCCATTCGCACTATTGCACGAGATGCATACAAGGACGCCGCAACCACATCGGGGCGGCAGCAGCACGAGCAAACTTATGGAATGACTTTAAAAACCCATTTTTAGGGTTTCCTTTCCATTCTACTTTCGTCGTATCGAACTATCGATTGGGTTTTCTCTCTACTCCTCTGTTACTCTGACTTTCCCTCTATTCCTCTGGTCTTTTGACCTCTCACGCTCTCAGACATCGCCATCTTCTCTCTCGTCGGCCGTTGCTCTCTCTTTGTCCATCGCTCGAGTCACAGAGAGGTAAAATCTCTAACTTTTAGGTTCATGTGAAGGGGATTGATGAGGTCTCTAAAAGCTTCAAAGTCCCAACACTGTAACAAGCTTCACAGTTCACAATACACAAACCCAACTCAAAAGGCACGAAACTTTTTGCATCTCTCACATAAAATTGGCAACCACACTTCATTTTATATTGTAAAAATGGAATTTATTCTTTTAAAAACATCTATCACATAAAGCTGGCAACCACACTAAATGTTAATTTTACTGTGGAAGTGTGGATGAATCTCTCATAAACCCCAAAAGATGGGATTTGTTCTTTATGCTACACTTCATTTTATATTGTAAAATTGGGTCCTACTATGATAAAATCCAAAAATTGAGATTGTTTGCACCCTTAAATTGAGGAATATGCAAGTATTATTATTCTAGATCCCACTTTGGACTGTCACCAAAGTATCATTATTTAATATTTTATGTCTGGTAGTAATTGTTATTTGTCAACATATGCAGTTGAATATTTCTATTTCCTTTCTTTTGTATTCCTATGTTTTACCTTTTTTCCTTTGTATGATTTGTAATGTAACAGATGGGTATGTATACTGTGAGGCTTTGAAATCATTTGTATAATTTGGCACGAGTAATCCATTAAGCATCATTAGGCCATCAACTTGTAGTTAAATGTAAGCACTGTAAAACTGTTCTTCCACTTTCAATTGTTTCAATGATCATTATATCAATTGTTTGTTTATTATTTTCTAAAATTATGTTCGTATTTTTCTAGATCTTTGTTTTCCATTTTCCATAAAAAATTCCTCGACAAAAGGATGAATTCTGGCAATATGGAGGGATTTGGGTGAAAATAATATAAAGTGTAAATTTTGTGAAGAAGTTTTTGGAGGTGGTATCACCCTTTTTAGAAATCATCTTACAAAATGAACATTACATGATGTAAAAATGTGTGACAAAGTGTCGGATAATATTTGTGAACTGGCAAAGGATGCAATAGCATTTAAAGAGAGAACAAAAAGACATATAGGAAGTGGGATGCCTATTGGATCTACTTGTTCAGGGGAAAGTTTAACATCATTGGCTGTTTTTTGCATCTTCATCGAGATAACAATTGGTTGATACGATGATTAAAAGACATGACAAGGATTATGTTGACAACTTGTTATGTAGAAGCATGGTGGTGAACAACCTCTCCTTTAATTTGTGAAGGTCAGAAGAATATAGAGAAGCACTCCAAGCCATTGCAACATATGGGCCCACCTTTGTCCCTCCCAGTAGTGAAACTTTAAGGACTAAATTGTTGAAAAATGTGAAAGATGTGGCAGTATCGTTTGTAAATGATATAAGTAAAAATTGGAAGTCAAGTGGATGTACACTTATCTCGACACATAAGTGCTTAAATACTAAACACAAACACATAATGATCAAACACCATAAAACCAAATTTATAGTGGTTCGGTTAGCCAACCTACATCCACTGTTAGGACTAGCTCAACCTTGAGCTATCCCCAAATCCACTAAGTGGGGACTTACACCCTAACATTTAGAGTAGGAATTTCACCTCACACATTTGGTTGGGAATTTCACCCACCACATGTAGAATAGGAATTCCACCTATTCATTTGACTAGAAATTCTACCCACCACATGTGCCAGAGAAGATGCTCTAGATTTTTTATAGTGGTTCTGGAGCCAAGCCTCCTTAATCCACTTTCACAGGATAAAGGTTTTAAATAAAATTAAAACCAAGAAGCACTTATCTTTGTAGCTCTATCTCGTTGATGTGTGCTTCTCCAAGATCCACCAAATGTGTGCCCGAGTTAATCCCGATGTTCCACCTTATAGCTGTCGTTGAGCAATCACAATCTTAGGGTAACTAGGAAATTGGTTCTACCAACATCTTTCCTAGTTGATTATCCTTTCCCCTCTCTCTCTCACAAACTCAATCTATATGATTGGTTGTATTAGCCTAACACCATATGATTGCCTATAAATACTCCGGATTTGGGAGAGCTCCTCACACCATTCCAAGTGTTGTTTATTGGAAAATCTTAAGGCAAAACCAAAGCATCCCAACCACTGATAAGTCTCTCTAAAAGCTTTCAAATATTGGTAAATCATTTTAAAGATCAATCAAAACTTCTTGATTGAATCTAAGTGAGAGCAAAAACAAATCTAGGATACAAATTGGCAAATCTAATAATCCTAGAAACCATCTCCTAATATTGTGATTGGCCTAACACTGGTGCACCATCTTCTTCTTCAACATCAAAGCTTGGAGATCTATTTAATAAGCACAAATACATCAGTTGAGCTACAAAGGCAAGTGCTTCTTCATGTGTTACTGATTTTCATATCTGAATCATTGTAAAGTGGATTAGATCTGAGAGATTGAACCACTCTAAAAATAGTGGGATAAGGATTACAGTGGGGTAAGTCAAACCTTTCAAAATTAGTTGGGATTGTGTAAGTGACATTCCTACGCTATTTGTGTGGGTGTAATTCCCCCATTGTGTTGGTCTAATTTCAACGCCTAGTGCATTTCGGGATAACCCAAGAGTGGGTGAGTCCTTAGAGTGGATGTGGGAGGGTTTACTCCTAACCACTATACATCCGGTTTATGGTGTTAGAGTCTGGTATGTGTTTGTGTTTTTGTTATTAGATCACATCTCTGATCACACACACTTTGCACTTGATTATACTATGTTTTATCCACTGCATATATTTTACTTAAACAAGTGAATTTTGAGAAGCCCAGAAAAATCGGATATTGGCCTATTCACCCTTTCTATGCCGGATCTTGTTCTAGCCGGGAACCTTCCTTCCACCATAAATGATGAAACTTATAACTCATTTTTCAATTTTAAAGTTCCTTTGATGGATGATTGAATTTTTTAAATCGATAATTTAAGTTTTCCAAACAGAACACGACTACGACTTGCATATTTATTGGGTACAGTGAACCATGTAGAACGGCTAATTTATTTTGTAGATATTTTTATTGTAAACCATCACTATTTGTTTGTTTATAAATGCAAAACTCAGCAATGTTGACCAAGTAGATTAACCAGGTCAAGCCAAAATCAACTCAGCAAAGTTCAAACTGATCCAGGCCCCTAGAATATGAGTGGATCTATTTGGCTAGACGAGTTAACCAGAAACTCAGTTGAACCAAAAACTGGTGGAAGAAATCTCCTGCCTCCATTAGCTAAAGAATGGAAGTTGTTAGCTAAAATTGAAAATAATTTGATGCCACCTGTGATAGAATTTGATCAATAGGTGCCAATTGAAAAAATAATGGAGTTTGATTGGATATTACTGATATGATTAGTATTGGGTGGAAAAGTAAAGTCAAGCTAGTTGAGTGTCGTACAATTGTCGAGTAATACTTCAATTAAATGGAGCATGTATGTAAGATGCTGATCAGACTTATATTGCCACATAGAATTAATTGTCAGCCAACAAAGAAACAGCAATGAGAGAAAGCATGACAAAGATGTATCCATTCAAATGGATATGCAGTATTCAAGAGAAAACATAGAAATGGGAATGTGCTAATGCTAAAAACGACACAGCTGTGTGAAAACTTTAAAGCTGGACTGCTTGAAATCTGGAAAACCCAACTATTTGTTTCCTTTAACGGGCAAAGTGAGAAATCTGTGGACCACACTTTCTTAAATTGTAGCTTCACTAGATCGCTGTCAGTATTTGAACCTATGAAGCATGAACATGGATACAGATATGAAGATGGATATGGGAAGACACTCCAGTTTTCCTGAAAAGAAAAGAATGAAAGTAGAAAATATACCTGAAGCAAGAACTGCATAGGCTCTGCACAAATGCTGCTGAAAGGACGGTTCGAACGATCTTAACTGAGAAACTCTATTAAGTTCTAATGCCTTCCGATTTTTTCTCATCTCCATCCTTCGTTCGAACACATCCCCTTTCCTCTTCCCCAAATCTAGGGCTGCAACTCGGGTCAGGCGAGTCGGGTTTTAATAAATCCAACCCTAACCCATGTCACAACACATCGAACCCGACCACACCTGACGCAAATTAAAAATCCGATTTAGTCAACCCGACCCGACCTGACCTGAGTTTTTAATACCCTCAACCCGACTATTGGCCCAACCCGGCCTGACCCGAGTTGGAACTACTGCCCAACTCATACGGTGATTCCTGTACACCCCAACAAGCACTCAATCAAGAGCACTCGAAACTGCATTATCATCCCTTCATCCCTGAGCAAGTGTTTCACTCAATAAACAGTCCATCAAAACACTAGAAACTGCATCAGTGCATCATCATCTCATACAGTTATACTTCTCCATTAGAGCCAATCAGAAATCATCCGAATAATTAACTGTGAAAGTTAGTATCCCAAGCACATCATTGCACAGAGAGGAATTCCAATAATAATCAAAACAATGATAACTTCAAGGTCAGATAAGATTCTTCTTTCTTCTGCATGGAATGGTAACAAGTTGGCACAACAATGTGACAAATTCTATCATGATCAGATTCTGGAAAAAAAAAAAGAAATATGATTTTGCTTTATGCCACATGGAAAGATTGATGGAAAAAACAAGAAACCCATTATATCTATCAAAAGCCTGAGATAAATTTAAAGTTCTAAATAGAACCCATCAAATCACCAATACTTCAAAACCAACAGTTGAGGAAGCTCATGCATTTACCTTTCTCGCTCCACCACCGACTCAAAATCCAATAAAATCCATTATTGATTGAAAAATACCCTCTATAAAAAAAAACCCTCAAGCCAATGACTCATCAGAAAAAGAAGTCATAAAATGAATCAAGCAATAAGTGATACTTCGTAACCAAAGAAGATACCAGAACCAAGGAATCGACTTCTCCACCTCTTCGATCCTAATCGAAGTGTTTCCACCTCTTCTATTTGGACGAAAGTGATATATATCTAAGGATCCGGCCCGTGATTGGTTATTTGGCTCATGGATTCGGGTCGGATCTAGTCCATTTACAGGCTTATGTGCAACATTAATGTCTTTGCTATTATTTATGTGATAGCAAGCTAAACCTTGTGAACCGCGGTCCATAAAGGATTTTTGTTGTTCAACATATCAGAAGGTTTTCTGTTGAACCGAACTATGGAGAAGATGGTCATGGTCGAACCGGAGGTCCGACTGTGGCCCGGTTCGGTTCTGATAACACTGTTCAACACTAAAGCCATCTTATCAAATAAAATAAAATTAAAATACATAGAATTTATAATAAAAACTCTCTCTTAAAACTTTTGCAAAGAAAGCCCTTCATCTTAAATTAGAAATTTGAAAAAATAAGGACTTCTAGATTTAAAAATGAAAAACCCAAATTTGAGTCCATGAATTTTAGGTTTTAAAAAATGAAAATCCTCCAACTCCAAATATTCCTTGTAATTTATTATGGGAAAGTCCGAGAGAGTTAGTCTACGGACAAATTTTCCTCCTTTAGGTAAAGGACATGTTGCTGATGTCATGGGAGTGTCGGCAGGGTTTTGCTAACTGGGGTCACTGGTCATCTCCTGAGCTGGCTTACTAAAGAAATGCTTAATTGCAATTCGATCGATGATATGATGCGAATATGTGACAAAGCAGAAGGTCACAATGGGGAGCAATCTATTGGGTCATAGATAATGATTACTTGGCAGAGTTATTTGAATGATTTCAAATTTCGTAAGGAAGGACACAAATATATGACATGTATTGGAGAGGGAGAGTTAATCGAGGGATATATTAAGATTGTTCGAATGCACATTCCAATATAATACTTGATCTTTCGAATGCATGAAGTGCATTATATAAGATCATTTGAATAGTCAGAAAGGACCATTTGAGTTAAATAAAGTTCAACTGGATTCAACCGTTGTCAAATTCGGTCAAAATCGTGTCCATCAATATCATATTATAAATATTATTAAATAATTATACAAAATATATTTTTCATAAAAAATATTTATGTTCTCATTTTATGTATTTCTTTATTTGCCTAAGCCTTTGATTAGTTCTTTAGTTTTTCTATATAATAAGTTTTTTTTTTATTTTAATATTTATCAAAGATTTCCGTTAAGATAAAACAATTATTAATAATATTTAATAGTAATTTTAATTTTTTGACGATATATTTGAATACATATATACTATATACTTATATAATGTTTTTGAAAATTTAATTACTAATATATTTGAATGTATTTGATAATAATCATTTTGATGGCATTCTTACAAAATGAGTGGACATAAAAGAAGATTTTCAAATGAGTTACACAATGAATGAAAGGAAATGAGATTAAGTCGTTGATCACTTAAATTGTTATTTTATTATTTTTGAAATATTTTTTTATAGATCATAGTTCACAATTTTTGAACAGGATAATTATTATAATTATTAGCAATAGTTATATAATTACCTTTAAAAAATAATGTTAATATTAAGCTTTAACATAAAAAATATTAATGAATAATTTTTCACGAAATTAAAATTTTATACTTATTTATATCATTTCATCCATGATTTAAAACTTTAAGAGTTAAATATGGTTGGATAGGAAAAAAAGTACTCCGTGGGAACTCTAGAGAAAAGAAACCACGTGTAGAAGTGACCTCTCATCTCCTTCTTTCCTGAGTCGTGTCCCATACTATCACTCCACCCAAAGGCTAAAACCACCGTCCCCATTCTTTTGTTTCAAATGAAAAATGAAGAATAGGAAAAAACTAAGGAAAAGTGAGATGAGGAGAAGAAGAAAAGCAGTGAGATCTACTTCTTCTACTTCGATCTTCTTTGTTTATTTTCTTTCTTTTCTTTTTTCTTCTCTTGTCTCTCTCGCTCTCGATTTTTCTGTTTGAGAAGATCATTTTCTGAAACTGGATTTCTAAATGTGGTTAGCCACGGTTCACGGGTCACGATCTATTTGTTAAAACCGTGATGAACCGCGGTGCACAGATATTTTTTCGGTTCAACATATCAGAAGGTTATCTGTTGAATCGAACCGTTGAGAAGACGGTCACAGTTGAACCGGAAGTCCGACCGCGGCCCGATTTGGTTCTGATAACACCGTCAACACCAAAGCTACCTTATCAAATAAAACAAAATTAAAATACATAGAATTTATAATAAAAAAAATCTCTCTTAGAACTTTTGGAAAGAAAACCCTTTGATCTTAAATCAGAAATTTGAAAAAATAAGGACTTCTAGATTTAAAAATGAAAACCCAAATTTGAGTCCATGAATTTTAGGTTTTAAAAAATGAAAATCCTCCAACTCTAAATATTCCTAGTAATTTACTGTGGGAAAGTCCGAGAGAGTTAGTCTACGGACAGATTTTCCTCCTTTAGGTAAACAACATGTTGCTGATGTCATGGGTGTGTCGGTAGGGTTTTGCTGACTAGGCTCACTGGTCATCTCCTGAGCTGGTTTACTGAAAAAAATGCTTAATTGCAATTCAATCTATGATATGATGCGAATGTTAGCGCTTACAGCGTGATAAAGAAGAATAATCGAGCAGAATAAAATAAGCACAATCCAACACAAGCAAATTTATGTGGTTCGGCCCCAACCGGCCTACATCCACGGAGCGTGAAAGAAATTTTATTAAGAGGAGAAAATAAGAGAGATACAAATTAATCAGCCAACCCAACAACCTAACTCACTGTGAATCAGTCCATCTAGATACAGTGAACTAGGCTCGGCTCATGTGCTCTCTTCCACCGTCTTGAGAGACTACTGCTTGAGTATATTCAGCCCCTCCTGCTGTGCACTTACTGCCGATCAGTCCCAAGCTTGTGCTCTCTGTCTCTCTCTCTTGCTGTATGCACGTCTCCCCACGATGGCACCTTTATAGCCTCTTCACAGTTGGCGTAATAGAAACTTACCTTCAAAAGCACATGCAGGCAATGTCGTGTGCATGCCAATCGTTTCCAGCACATTAATAGTTGTCGTATCACATGCAGCCTTCCTTGCCAAGTACATGATAACAATAGGCAGATAACAATAGGCAGTTTCCTCTTTCTCAATGCACATTCTGTATATAGATAGATATGCCCCAAAAAATCCGACTGAATATACAGTCAATCCTATACATAGCAGTTGCCGTAAAAACTTTGATAGCAACTTCTAAAGGGGACTTCCAACTAGATTTTAGGAATTGAGCCACCACCGTCCAACAAACTCCGCCTTGGCGAAAATTCTGCCAATCCCTTCGGGGTAACCTGCAACTATGCACTTTTGTGCACACCGACCGCTTCAGGCTAAGCTCCACCTACAGCTGCAACTTCTGCTCTGGCGATGGGGCTTTCTATTTCCAGCCGCACTCCTGCTGGCTGCCACTCACAGATCTGAAAACCCAGATCTGCAGCGGTATAACATTATTGCCTCTGCCCCTCTCCTACCGTTGAGCTGTCCTCCAGACAGTATCAGATTTGCAACTGCAGCCCATCTGCATCTCTGTGTGAGATGCGCGCACCCCCATGCTCTAGGGTGCTCCACCTGTCTTCTTTAATTAGAAGAATTGCCCAAGCCCAAGCCTAGCTTGAACCTGGCGCCCGTCACCGATTTTGTTGGATCCGCCACCGACGATGTCGGTCCTGCCGCCACTATGTGATTTTTCGTCCCCTTCACTTTTCCATCTCCGCTAGCACCATGGAATTCGGACGGACCATCACAACCTTCAAAAGAAACTTTATTTTTAAAGTCATACTTGTCACCTGACTTTTTGTTTCTTCTCCTCCTTCCTGCGGCCCGACTAGTAGGATCCCTCCGCCGGTCAATTACTGTACTTCCATCCAGTGTGTATAGATTATTTTCCTTCTTCCCTTTCATGACGATCATGGCTCCTTTAGTAACTCTAAGAGCCCCATCCTTCGCCTTAAAGGTAAACCCATCAGTGTCCAGTGTCCCCAAAGAAATCAAATTTTTCTTTAACTCAGGAACATGCCGTACATTCTCCAACTTTCTTACCATGCCATCGAACATCCTAATTTTGACTGTCCCAACGCCAATGGTTTTACAACTAGCACCATTGCCCACATAGACAGGTCCCTCATCACAAGATTTGTATGTGTCAAACGACTCTCTGCGTGGACACATGTGGCAAGAACACCTAGAATCTAGAATCCATTGATCAGTTGGATTATTCATACCTGTGGTGACTGTGCACATGACAACACCTACAGCATCATCTGTGTCACTTTGTACAGCATTTGATTGATCTGAACTTTGCTGTCTGATTTCCAGATCACGCTTCTTTTTGTTGCAGTCCATCATCCTGTGCCCCTCTTTCTCACAGTAGAAACATATAAGTTTTCCTCCACCTCTCCATCTGGATTTTGACCTTGACCCTCTGAACTTGTCACGGTCTTGAGGTTTTTTGTTGTTGTTTCTCCCTCTGTTCTCTGTATAGAGAGCCTATGTCTGAGACTGTGTCTGAGAAGAACCCACCGAAGACTTTCTTCTTGTCTCCTTGTTCAACAAACTGCTTGTCATGGACGTCATAGTGACAATACCATCTGGCGCTGAATTGCTGAGTGACACCACCAAGGTCTCCCAACTCTCAGGTAGAGAACTGAGAAGTAGGATGGCCTGCAACTCACCATCAAGGACCATCTTCATGGATGAGAGTTGATTGATTATACTCTGCATCTCATTCAGATGCTCCGCAATCAAAGTACTTTCATTGTATGTAACGACCCGACCTGACAACAGGGCTTAGGGCTTAACTCAGCAAGATATTGTCCGCTTTGGGCCTCGCACACAGCTCAAACCCGCACGGTTTTGCATTTGGGCCCAGGCCCACGTGGCCTGGCCCAAAAGGCCTCTTACATGAGTTTTTCAATTGGGTGGCTTTAATAAACCCACCCCTCCCTTTCATTCCCACCGATGTGGGACTTTTTAGGGAGGGGGAGGGGTATCACATTGTACTTCAGATTCACCAACTTTCTGATTAGGAACGTCTTGTTGCCCGCAGTCTTTCTCGCATATAATCCCTCCAATTTATTCCAAAGAGATTGCGCCGTCATTTTAGTGGACACCAGATGAAACACACTGTCATCTAGCCACTGTCGAATAAAACCGAGGCACCTTCGATCAAGATCGCTCCATTCGTCATCAGACATTTCGACCTTCAGTTTTGTCTTCCCCTTGTCATCGAAAGACTCCGTCGTTTGCACCTTCGGTCTGCCTGCGATCGGTTTGTAGAGATCTCTACAATACAGAAGGTCTTCCATCCTTGCCTTCCACAATAAGTAATTTGCTCCATTGAGATTAATCATTCGGGCGGTGTTGATTTCCATCACCTCCGACAACCCGAAGCCTCCCTGTGTGCTGTGATCCGTTCACCCACAAGTCCCTGGTCTCCAACCAAAGCTACTGATACCACTTGTTAGCACTTACAGCGTGATAAACAAGAATAATCGAACGGAATAAAATAAGCACAATCCAACACAAGCAAATTTACGTGGTTCGGCCCCAACCGGCCTACATCCACGGAGCGTGAAAGAAATTTTATTAAGAGGAGAAAATAAGAGAGATACAAATTAATCAACCAACCCAACAACCTAACTCACTGTGAATCAGTCCATCTAGATACAGCGAACTAGGCTCGGCTCATGTGCTCTCTTCCACCGTCTTGAGAGACTACTGCTTGAGTAGATTCAGCCCCTCTTGCTGTGCACTTACTGCCGATCAGTCCCAAGCTTGTGCTCTCTGTCTCACTCTTGTTGTATGCACGTCTCCCCACGATGCACCTTTATAGCCTCTTCACAGTTGGCGTAATAGAAACTTACTTTCAAAAGCACATGCAGGCAATGTCGTGTGCATGCCATTCGTTTCCAGCACATTAATAGTTGTCGTATCACATGCAGCCTTCCTTGCCAAGTACATGATAACAATAGGCAGTTTCCTCTTTCTCAATGCACATTCTGTATATAGATAGATATGCCCCAAAAAATTCGACCGAATATACAGTCAATCCTATACATAGCAGTTGCCGTAAAAACTTTGATAGCAACTTCTAATGGGGACTTCCAACTAGATTTTAGGAATTGAGCCACCACCGTCCAACAAATATGCGACAAAGCAAAAGGTCACAATGGGGAGCAATCTATTGGGTCGTAGATAATGATTACTTGGCAAAGTTATTTGAATGGTTTCAAATTTGGTAAGGACACAAATACATGACATGTATTGGAGAAGGAGAGTTAATCGAGGGATACATTAAGACCGTTCGAATGCACATTCTAGTGTAATACTTGACTGTTCGAATGCATGAAATGCGTCATATAAAATCATTTGAACGCTCAGAATGGACCGCTCGAACGATCTTAAATGAGAAACTTAGTTAAGTTCGTATCCTTTCAATTTTTTCTCATTTCCATCCGTCATTCGAACGTATCCCCTTTCCTCTTTCCCTCTCCAAATAATTCGACCTTCCCCTCTCCTCTCCCACCTTTATTCGACCTAACCCATTTTCCAATTCTAAACCCTTCTCCCTCCCACCCTCCTCCCTCCCCTTCTTCCCCTTCGTTGGAGGGTTAGATTCCCCCTTTTCTTTGATGTAGACCCTTCTGTTTGCCATGTGAACAAAAAGGGGGGTGGGGGGGTGGCGGGAGATGTTTTTGGAAGGAGACACGTGCAAGGAATTGGGAAGGTCGAAAGAAGGGGAGGGAGAAGGGTGGGGAGGATAATGATTTGGAATTGGAAAATGGGTTAGGTCGAACGAAGGTGGAAGAGGAGAGGGAAGGTCGAACGATTTGGGGAAGAGAAAAGGGGATGCGTTCGAATGAATGATGGAAATGGGAAAAAATCGAAAGGCATTTGAACAGTTAAGATCGTTCAAACGGTCCTTTCTGACGTTCGAACCATCTTATATAACACATTTCATGCGTTCGAATGGTCGTGTATTACACTGGAATGTGCGTTCGAACGGTGTGAAAAGAGGAGGGCAAAATGGTAATTTCACACTAGATTTTAAAATCCCGTATCTCAATAAGAAAATGCCCATGTCTATATGGTCACCCATGATTTTTAGATTAACCCAAAAAAAAAGAAAAAACCTTGTATCTTAAATCAATATTTTGAAAAAAAAGGAAAATGGCTAAAAACCTCAATGAAAGAAAACTCACTCGAGTCCGTAAGAGCTTGAAACGCTGAACTTGAGTCATTTGTACCACGATTTGGGATGTTTTGGTCACCAATGGAGCAGGACGTCTCTTCTCTCTCTTTCTCTCTTTCTCTCTTCTACTACAGAGAGCACCATCGAAATGGTTTTTTTTTTAAACCCTTTCTCACTCACTCCCTAACAAAATATTTGATTATTTTCATTTCTTTATTTATTTATTAAGATTCAAATTTCGTTCAAAATCTCAACTGAGTTTTCTTTCATTGAGGTTTCTAGCCATTTTCCTTCTTTTTCAAAGTATTGATTTAAGATAAAAGGTTTTTTCTTATTTTCTTTTTTGGGTTAACCTAAAAGTCATGGACTTGGATTTGGGTTTTCATTTTTTAAAACCTAAAATTCATGGACTCAAATTTGGTTTTTTCATTCTTAAATCTATAAGTCCTTATTTTTAAATCTATAAGTCCTTATTTTTCTGAGCAGATCTGATCTTTGCATAGATGATGATCTCTCGAACAGAACTGTGAAAAAAAATTATGTCCGTTTCTGCACTGAAACGGGAACAAAGGATGAGGTTAGGTTCAATATGTGGCTCTAATACCATGTGAAATTTGACACATAAATTAATGTGTCCTCGATATGGGAAGATGCTTGTGTATACATGTATATAAAGATAATTCTACAAGTAATGGAATTCTACTGTTACACAAAGAAATAGATAACTGATAAAAGGAAAATAAAAATATGTTACTGTTACACGTAACTGCTAAGCCAACATAAATGTTAACAAGATGAAAGGGATTTCTTTCCAAAAGTTCTAAGATAGATTTTTATTTATTATAAATTCTATGTATTTTATTTTTGTTTTATTTGATAAGGTAGCTTTGGTGTTGAAAATGGTATTCAAATTAAAAACTGTACTTTAGACTGTTTTGAAAATGTTGCAATTATATTTTAAATTGATTCTTGGCTAAAATTAAATGAGCAAGAAATTTTCAGTTTTAGGCTCACCCTAAACGAAAAATCGGGAATGTCGTTTTATGTCTAAATTAGCAATACACTTTCTTAATAACACAGTAATGTAGAATGATTTATGTCATTAACAGAGATATTATTTATTTATTTTCTGATAAAATGAATGGGTGACAAAATGCTAAGCCTAAAATGTTAAGCTTTTACTTTCACCAGAATCAAAAGGAAGTACTTAACTATTCCTGCATTATGGAAATGAATGGATATGTTTCTTCTGTCTTTTTTAGGCAACTTTTATAACTGCAGCAAAAGCCCATTTGTAGTAATTTTTTTAAAAGGTTTGTAGTAATTTCCCTTATGCCATGTAGCTTTTGTTATAAATTTTAAATTTCTAGTCTGGTGCCATTTGGACAGTTATGCTTTTAAGTCTTTATCTGTGTATTTTTTTCATATCGTCAATGCCTATGGTTGCAGAGATGGAGTTAGATGCTGAAGACCTAAACAGATTAGAAAATCTCACCTCTCTCCGAATATCTTCTCCTGAAGGAGGAGGAGAAGTATGAGGACGACGACGACCAAGATAATGAGGAAGTATCTGTAACCCTTGGTTTTGTTGAGAAACCAACAAATTGCCACTCCCTTCTTCGGCATTTTTTTCTTACCAAAGCAATACCACTCTAGTAAAAGGAATTTTTAATTACCTTGGGCGTGGCATACATATTTAGAAGGTGATTAGATTTAGATTTGTCCTATAACGCCTTGCCCTTTTTCACTCGTCACAAATCAGAGTATACTTTTTCTTTTTTATAAATGAGTGAGAGAGAGCGGGACGCCACGACGAGAGTTAAGATCGAGTTTCCAAAACCGGACCTTAACTGGCCACCTTTACGTGTGCGTGGATTAAATCCACTAAAATGTTTCACACGCTTTTCTGAATACTTGCGGAATTATCATATGAATAAGATACCATTCATATACATATCATCATTAAGCAGGGAAAACCAATCACCAAACAATTCAAATTAAAACTTAAAGATTATCAAACCATAGCAAATAGTTTCTAAGTTATTACAATATCCAAAATATCAGTCCTCCCAATACATCATTCAAAATCAACATAAGTAATTTAAATATAATCCTTCCCAAGCTCCTACGCTTGGCTCCCTTCATGTCCCATGCCTTTTCCCTTGTCATTCAATGTTCCATCATCTAAAGGGTAGAAGTAGGGCGTCAATCAACATGCCAAGTAGGGTTATTGTACACATAAGAGTACTATAAATCAAGATCATATCACATTTGTAAAACATCTCATAAATAGTAAAAACAATGTATGATGTCAATATCATAATCATGCAATCATATATATCATGCCATTGGTGTTAATGCCAAATGATCTCTCACCCAATTATCATATCCAATCACATCATATATAAATAGTTTCCTAGATAAATCGTCATATCAAGGTGTTCCCTTGGCCAATTACGCCCGCAGCGTTTTGTGACGACACCACCAGGTCACTGTATACCTCCCCACAAATTAATCGAAATTACCGATGGAGTGTGGACTCCTCCCTCTGCGCATGGTTTCGAAACTGTCTACCTAGGAGCTCTTTGGCCTAAATTACGCCGTACCCATTTCTAGCAATCCCGGACAAGGCCAAAATCTCAACGATTTAGATAGCTTCATATAAGCTAGTTTCAAGCCCAAATTACGTCCGGACGCTCATAAGTTGGCTTGCTGGTCACATGTATTCCCTCACATGCCATGCATGAGGTAATATATGCAAGAATGCCATTTCTTTTCAAATTACATAATATCATTGAAAATCAGTTTATAAACATATATCATTTGTTTAACCAAAGTAAACATCATAATTGGAATAAAAACCAGTATTATATATAATCCATAGTGTCTCAATAAGATAGGAATCCTACCAACGTCCAGTACACACACACACCAAAAATAAAACATTAAATTTAGTTGACTGAATCTGGGATTCAGTCGACTGAATCACGCCCAGATACAGTCTTTACTTTACTCGCAAACTTTTAGTCGACTGAATAATAATATTCAGTCGGCTGAAACACAACTCGGTACTGTATGAACTTGACCTGTAACCTTCAGTCGGCTGAATCATAAATTCAATTGGCTGACTTTGGGTCAAACCCTCTGTGTTCTCGGTCAATATCCTTTCAATCGACTGAATCTGTGATTCAATCGGCTGACTTTGGATCAGATCATTGGTGTCTTCAGCCAGTATACATTCAGTCGGCTGAATTATCAATAAACCGATTACGTGTTTGATAAGTATACCTTCAATCGACTGAATCATAAGATTCAGTCGGTTGAAACACCTCAGATCACTTACTTGTTTGGTACGTATACGTTCAGTCGGCTGAATTAAAGATTCAGTCGGCTGAAACACCCAGATATCTCTTATGTTCTTGGCCAGCACACTTTCAGTCGACTGAATCATAAGATTCAGTTGGCTGAAACACAAAGATTACCCTTGTGTGCTAGGCTAGCATCAGTTCAGTCGACTGACTTTTTGTCGGTCTTCACTGTTTGCATGCATGGTTAGGCCCTTCTTTATGAAATCCATTCTTTATCATTTTTAAACATGGATTTCATCTTCCATATAACTCTTAATGAATTTACTCTACCCTCTAGCCAAGGCTAGAGTCCTTTCCATAATTCATTCAATCTTTGTAACGTTATTGCATGGTTTTGGATTCAATCTTATAGTTGTTCGTTTCAACCCATCACCATCCTCTGGATGGATTTCCAATTCCGTTGCCTTATAACCATTTGGTCATCCATTCCAACCAGCCATGGAATCCATGGGTTCGGCTATACCATGGCCAAACCTATGGCTTCCTTAGACTTATTTCTATATTGCTAAACCTTAACATACCTTCTTTCCCGTCTCCTTCTTTCCTTTTTGATTTGTATATTCTTCCTTAATCCTTCTTCTTCCTTTGCTCTTCCAAAGTTCTCCAAGTATAGAAGTGTAGATGGGAGAGAGAGAGAAGAGGAGAGGAGAGAAATTCTCTTGTTCACAATGGAGGAGTCGACCAAGGGGTGTGGTGTGCCCCTTGGGTTGTATCCTTTTGTCTAACAACCATAGACCCTTCTCTCTCCCTTATTATGGTATGTTTAACCAATAAGGCCATTGGTTTAACCAAGGAGACCCTTGGCTTAAACCAATGCATCTCTTGGCTTCATGCCTCTTGAGATGGAAACTCTTCACCTTCCCAACTCAACTCAAGTAATTTAATCTTAATCTTAAACTCATGACTTGAACTCACTAGGTGGTTGACCAAGTCAACCATGACATGGCCGGCCATGCATGTGGTGAATTGGCATTTGGGTCCCACCTTGGCCATGTCACTCGATGATGTGGTCTCCTTGTCTAGTTGGCTTCTTAGCATGCCACATGGCAATGCCACATCACATACATGCCATCTCACTTGATGAGGTGGATTTTATGCATTGGGTCTTAATTGGGTAGTTGACCCATTTACTTTGACCTTACCCAATTACCTTAAATTTAAGTTCACTATGACCCATTGGGTCCCCAATTGGGTAATTGATCCATTTCTCTAAATTTACCCAATCAAGCTCACCCACGATCCATTGGGTCTTAATTGGGTCATTGATCCATTTCTTGCCCATCTAATGTCAATTTCCACTTTTTAAATCTCAAATTCCTTTAATTCATAATTCAAATGAATGATTTCAATATATTTATAAGGAAAATCTGGGGTTTTACAACATTGCCCTCTTTTTGAAATTTTCGTCCCGAAATAGAGCGAAATAGGGTTTCAAACAAATTATACAAATAGCTCAGGATGAGTTGTCCTCATTTCTGATTCCAGTTCCCAAGTGGCTTTCTCATTACTATGTCGGTCCCATACCACTTTGACGAACGAAATTGCTCTGTTCCGCAACACCCTTTGTTCCATCTCAATTACTCGAACAGGCCTCTCAACGTAAGACACGTCGCTTTGCACCTCTATGTCTAGCACATTCAGCACATGCGATGGGTCAGGGTTGTACTTCCTTAACATAGAAACATGGAATACATCGTGTAGTGATGATAACTGTGGAGGGAGTATCAGACGAGAGGCCACTTTCCCCACCCTCTCATGGATTGGAAAGGGTCCCACAAATCTGGATGACAACTTCCCTTTCTTTCCGAATCTCATGTGTCCTTTTTGTGGCGAGACCTTCAAGCATACTAAGTCTCCTACTTCAAATGTAAGGAATCTCCTTCTCTTATCAGCGTAGCTCTTCTGACGACTCTGCGCTGTGAGCAGATGCTGTTGTATTACCTTGATTTGTTCCGTGGTCTCTCCAACCAGTTCAGGTCCAATAAGAGCAGGCTCACCGGCCTCTGTCCAACACACTGGTGATCTGTAGGGTCTACCATACAATGCCTTAAATGGAGCCATCTTGAGGCTTGCCTGGTAACTGTTGTTTTATGAGAACTCGACCAATGGCAGATGATCTTCCCAACCACCCTTGAAGTCTAACATGCAAGCTCTCAGTATATCCTCAAACGTTTGTATTGTTCGTTCCGACTGACCATCGGTTTGTGGATGGAATGTTGTGTTGATTAACAAGTTTGTCCCCATAGCCGACTGCATGCTCTGCCACACCCTGCCAGTGAATCTACCATCTTTGTCGGATACAATAGTCCTGGGTATACCATGTAGCCTGATGATGTCCTTGATATACCACCGTCCCAAAGTCTCAGACGAGTCTGTCATCTTGATCAGGAGAAAGTGTGCAAACTTGGTCAGACGGTCCACCACAACCCAGATTGCATCGTTACTGTAACACCTCGGGTTTTCAGTTTATTATTTATTCATTTTTAATTGTGAATTCCAGATTGGATCTTATTTGGATAAAGAATTGGGCCATGACCCAATTAAGACCCAATTAAATTGTGACATAGGTTTTATCAAAAATTTAATAAAAGATTGCCTTGGCCGAATTTTGAATGTGAAATCTATATGTTATGAGCATGAGATAATTAAAGAAGGGAATATGGGCGCATAGTACTTTCTAAATAGGGATTAAGGAAGGATTTAATTAAGGAAAGCAAGTGAGGTCGGCAATTGCTAATCCAAGCAAGAGGCCACACGGTATTGCCATCTAAGGCAAGGAGGGGCGCATGGCACCTTCCCCATTTGGATTAAATGGAAGCTTAAAAGGAGAGACAAAGAGGGGGTGTACGGCTTTTACAATCCCATTGCCGAGTTTTATTCCTCTCTCTCCCTCTCTCAAGTCCTCTCTCATGCCCAAGAGCAAAGAGAAGAAGAAGGCAGCAACAAGAAGGTGGTTCAGCCAGCAAAGGGAAAGGAAAAGAAAAATTGGAAGAGTAAGAAACCAAAGGGAAAAGGTTGGTATTCTTATTTGATAATTATATTTTAGAAATAAAAGAACCATAGGGTTCGGCCATGGTGTTTGGCCGAACCCCATGGAAGAAGTTTTGATGATGATTTAATAATTTAAATGGAAAAGAAAGACCCATAGGGTTCGGCCATAGTGCATGGCCGAACCCCATGGAAAGAAGTGTTTAATTCATGGGTTTTGGAAGATTGAAAACCATGGAGACATTTGATTGATTTCATTGGGTTTATGTTCTTAGATTTTAGATCATGGAAACCTTTGATGGTTGTTGGTTTTAGAATCAAGAAGACAATGAAAGAATGTGGGTCGGCTATGGTATGGCCGAACCATGATTGTATTATGGCTAAGAGATTGGATCCATACTAATGAAAAGAAGGGGTGAGGTTCGGCCATGGTGTATGGCCGAACCCCACCAAATATTTTAATGGATTGATGTTTGAGTTTAATGGATCTAAACCATTGATGAAGGTCATGAACCATAGGGTTCGGCCATGGTGCTTGGCCGAACCCCATGGAGTAATTTTTGGAATGGAGATTAAATATGGAAAGCTTCCAAATTTAGAAAGAGTTGCTAAATTAGAAAGCACTCCAATTTTAGAAAGAAGATTTTTAATCTAAGAAACTATTCCAATTCTGGAAAGTGTTGCTAAAATTAAAAAGCATCCAAGTATGGAAAATGGTTGCTAAATTTGGAAAGCAATCTAAATATGGAAGGAAGGTTATTATTTTTGGAAACCTTCTACTTTTGGAAGGTGTTTTCATTAATGGAAGGAGGTTGCTAAAATTAGAAGCTACCTAATTATGGACTTTCTAAATGAGGATTTTGGAAACCATAGGGTTCGGCCATGGGTATGGCCGAACCCCATGGAATTGGTTTGGTATTTTTAGTGTAAATAAATATATGGTTATTAATTTAGAAAGTGGAGGTAAGATTGGAAACAAAGGTATCATGGGCTCGGTCATGTGTATGGCCGAACTCATGAATCAAAATTGTGAGTTAGGCTTTGTGTTTTGTAAATAAAGTAAAGGATACAATGTATGCTATGGATTGATGGTGAAAGGAATGGCAAAAATGTAATTACACGCCAAAGTGGAGAACCATGGGTTCGGCTATGATGTATGGTCGAACCCCATGAGTTGTGTTTGATGGACTTGTTTGGTTAAGGAAATTTATAGGGTCTAATTATAGTAGATTTAAATGACTAAGGTTTAGATCAATGGTATTTTGGTAATTAATGGGATAAATGAACAAAAAGGGTGAGGCTCGGCCATGGGTATGGCCTAACCCGACAAGTTTGGTTAATGGACTTAGAAACTTGTAATCAAGTGAGACTTGGCGTTGATTTATTATTATATTATAAAGTAACGAGATCTCGTAAGCAGTGCGCGATCAGTGATCGAATCTTGGACGGGAACGCAAGGACTTGTGAACGGTCTTTGGTAGGATTCCACCTCTTTAAAACTATGGCTTATGTACTTTGTTTTTATCCTATGTTTGATGAAAATATGTTTCAAAGAATATGCTTTATTATTGGATTTCAAATGCTATGTTTTAACTTGTTTAAATAGCATGGATTGATATGTTTCAAAAGGTGATTTTAAATGCTATGTTTATGTTATTAAAATAGCATGTGTTTCATTGGCATCTCATGCATGGCATGGGGTGGAGGATTTATAACCGGAGGAGTCACACTCCGTCGGGGCGTCCGAAAAACCTATGTGCGGTACCTTGATGTGATTTCCATCAAGAAGATTCCGGAGGGTCCACACTCAGCCGGGGCGTCCGGAAGACCTATGTGGTGGGTACGTTTATGTACATGTGATGGGTGGGACTCATTGCATATCTGTCATCATTGTATGGCATGGATTTTACCTGGTTTTATATATTATGTTATAATATATGCTTTGTACTAACTATGTGTTAGCCGTAACTGGAATACCTACTGGGCGCGTTGTTCTAACAACCTACTTCTACCCTAGTTGATGATACAGGTATTCCAGGGTAACGATGAACATAAGACGGACTAGGCATAGGAGCTTGGAAGACTTATTTTACATGTTTTGAATAAAGTTTCTCATGAATTTGTATTTGAGTATTTGGATTTCGGAATGTAATAACTTAGATGGTCAAATGATTTATTGGATAATTATGATGTTTTAATAATGGATAAGGACTTAACGTACTTTGCTATCTGAATGGAATAGAACTTGGTTCTATTATGATTCTGCATTTTGATGTTATGATTCCGCAGGTTATGATTTTTATTCCGCAAGTTGATATTGCTATGTGTGAACCATTTTTCATGGACTTGATCCATGCACACATAGGGTTGGCCAGTTAAGGGTCGGACTTTGGAAGTTCGGACTTAGCTCGCGTCGTGACGTCCCACGCTTCTATCACTCTACTCTGTTATAAAAAAAAAAAAAATAGACTCCGAATTTATGGGAAAAAGCGAGTGAAAAAGGGCGGGGCGTTACAATTACCCTTTGAAGACCTTGGCAATCCTGTCACAAAGTCCATGGAAATGTGTTCCCACTTCCATTTTGGCACGGGTAGGGGTTTGAGTAATCCTGGCGGCTTTTGATGTTATGTCTTGACTTGCTGACAAATAAGGCAGTGAGAGACAAAGTCAGCTACATCTCTTTTGAGTCCATGCCACCAATAATGTCTTTTCAGACCATGGTACATTTTGGTGCTACCCAGATGGATAAAGAGTTTTGATTGATGAGCTTGGGTCAACAGCTCTCTTCTACAGCTTTGAGGCACATATGTTCTGCCTTGGAATAAGTGACCTTGTCCAGGTCGTAATTCCCATTCAGGTATGACCTCTCCAGTCGACATCTTGGCCCATATTTTTGCCACTTCCAGATCTATCCGCTATTCTCGTTCAATTTTGGAAACAATATTGGACCGTACCATTAGATTATACATGCCCCCACGATCATTGATGTACAAATTAAACTCTCGGATGGTCGTCAGCATTTCCCATTCCTTCATAATCAGACTGGCCACAGTTGCATGTGAAATGCGGCTGAGGGCATCCGTCACTTTGTTCGCCTTGCCAGGATGATATTGCAGTGCAAATTCATAATCTTGCAGGTACTCCATCCATCTGCGCTGTCTCAAATTGAGTTCCTTTTGATCGAATAGATACTTTAAACTCTTATGGTCTGAAAATACTTCAAATTTCTCACCATATAGACAGTGTCTCCCGCTTTTGAGAGCGAATATCACTGCGGCTAATTCCAGATCATAAGTGGGATAGTTGCGTTCATGGATTTTCAGTTGTTTGAACCGTATGCCACTACATGATGACTTTGAGTGAGAGAGCACCAAAGTCTTTCTCCTGAAGCATCACAGTATACTTCATATCCCTTGTCTCTCTCTATCAAAATCAAGAAAAGAGCGGCGGTAAGTTTCTGTTTCAGATCCTCAAATCTTCAATTGCATATGTCCGACCATTCAAATTTGACTCCTTTCTGAGTAAGTCGGGTGAGTGGAGCCGCAATCTTGGAGAAGTCCATAATAAACTTCCAATAGTAGCCAGCCAGTCCCAAAAACCTGTGGATTTCGATCACATTCTTCGGAGCTTTCCAGTCTCTAACCGCTGCTACTTTAGCCGTGTCCACAGCTATTCCTTCTGCTATGACATGTCCTAAGAAGTTGACCTCAGATAGCCAGAACTCGCACTTACTTGCTTTCGCATATAACTGATTCTTCTTCAGGGTATCCAGGACTATCCTCAGATGCTCAGCATGGTCCTCCCGACTGGTGGAATAAATTAGGATATCGTCAATGAAGACAATTACAAACTTATCCAGATAAGACGGAAGATTCTATTCATCAGATCCATGAACACGACTGGTGCATCGGTGAGTCCAAACGGCATGACCACATATTCATACAGTCCATACCGAGTTCTGAAAGCCGTCTTCTCTATTTCTTCATCCTTAACACGGATTTGATGGTAGCCTGACATAAAATCAATTTTGGAGAAATGGATGGAGCCTCTAAGTTGATCGAGCATATCATCAATTCTAGGTAGAGGGTACTTGTTCCTGACAGTCAGCTGATTCAGTTTCTTGTAGTCCACACACATCCGAAGAGTACCATCTTTCTTTTTTACGAATAATACTGGTGCTCCCCAGGATGAGGTGATGTGCCGGATGCATCATAGTCTGAGCAACTCATCAATTTGTTTCTTCAGCTCAGACATTTCCACTGGGGCCATCCGGTAATGAGGCAATGATACAGGAGTAGTGTCAAGATAAAGTTTAATCTCGAAGTCAATCTCCATTTTTGGAGGCAAACCAGGGAGTTCTGTCGGAAATACGTCTGTGTAGTCTTTCACTACCACATGTAGTTCTTTCATTGGCGACTTGTCTAGTCTGATGCTGTTTAGTACGAGATGGTTCATTTCTTCATGTAATCTCCTAGTCATAGAAATGCTCTGTCGGTTGGCATGCACTATAAACCGTTTTCCCTCGGGTGACCAGAATATCACCCTGTGAAGATGACAATCAATGCCGGCCTGGAAGGTAGCCAACCAGTTCATGCCAAAAATGATATCGTATTTTGTCATCTCGAGTAACAGATAGTTGAATTTAAATCTGAACTCAGCAAGTTCAGTATCTACGGAGGTGCAGATTAGACCAGTGAGGTGTCTCAAATAAGGGATACAATAGTAAGTGAAGTGGACAATTGTTGTACTAAGGTACCAGTAGTAGATGTGAAGGTAGCAGATATAAAGGAGTGAGATACTCCTGAATCAAATAACGCATAAGCATAAGAACTACCAACTACTGCCATAACTTGAATCACTATGTGATCCACCGTCTCTAAAGGAGGAACCAAGGTATATAGCCATCCAGATCCTGTCAGAATGGGTGCCCATCCGGTCTGGTTATGTGCTCTGGATGCTTTCGACTGAGCTAGTCGAGCTGGAGGACAGGAAAGAACCCCTGGAGTGAGAAGGTCTATTGTTCTGCGGACACTCCCTCTTGAAATGGCCCTACTGGCCACACTGATAGCAGGTGTTAACACCTTGAGGTGTCTGAGAGACTGATCCTGATGTGGAGGGTTTATTGGGACAAAAACCTCTAGTGGTAACAGTAGAGGTTGAGGTCTCCCAAAGTTGGGTCTGAATCTCTTGTGAGGGCAGAAAGTACTTCCCCCACTCTGACCTCATCGGTTACCCACAAATCTAACTGTCTCCGTCAGCTCTTGTTCAGCTATGCTAGCTCGACTAACCGCTTCTGCCAAAGTAGCTGATTTGAAAATTGTGACTTTGGCTCTGATGTTTGGTCGCAGGCCTCGCTCAAACTTTCGGGCATTCCTGTATTCCGTGTCCACCATGTATAAAGCATAACATGATAGATGGAGGAATTCTTAATAATAATCTGCAACTGTAACACCCCGGATTGTCATTTCATAAATATATTGGATTTGTCTATTTAAATTACAAATTGATTGAATTTAAGATTAAATAATTGGAATGAACCCTAGATGGGTAAGGAGTTGGGTTAATTACCCAATTAAGATCCAATGGATCATGAATAACTTTGACTTTAAATTAATTGGGTAAAGTCTAATTAAATGGGTCAATCATCCAATTGGGACCCAATGGGTCACAGATGAGCTGATTTTAAAGTAAATGGGTAAGGTTTAATTAATTGGGTCAACTATCCAATTAAGATCCAAGATATTAAATCCACCTCACCAAGTGAGGTGGCATGTGGGTGAGGTGGGATTGCCATGTGGCAAGTATGGAAGTCAACTAGGCAAGGTGCCACATCATTAAGTGATATGACAAGGATGGGACCCACATGCATGGTCGGCTAAGTCATGGTTGACTTGGTCAACCATGAGTGAGTTCAATGGGAGTAAGTTAATGCTTGAGTTGAAGTTAAGTGGGAAGATGGAGAATTTCCATCTCATGGGAATGAAACCCCAAAGAAACTCGATGGAAGGCCAAGGGCCTCCTTGGTTTGGACAAATCATAATGAGGGTGGTTGAAAGGTCTAAGGGTGGTATACAAAGGGACACAACCAAAGGGCTGCTCACACCCCTTGGCCGATTCTCACACCTCGAAACAAGGGATTTTTCCTCTCCTCTTCTTCTCTATTTTTCTCCCACCTATATTTCGATACCTAGAGAATTTGCTGAAGAACAAAGAAAGGAAAGAAGGAGTAAGGAAGGAATACAGACCAAAAGAAAAGAATGAGACGGGAAAAGGTATGCTTTAAGTTTAAGAACAATGTACGATTAAGACTAAGGGTGAACCATAGATTTGGTCATGGTATGGCCGAACCTATGGGTTCCATATTGGATTGCAAAGGGCTGGCCAAAATGTATTAAGGCCATATGTGGAAATCCATTTAAAGATTAGTATCGATTTGAAACAAAAGAAAGGTGATATTCGAATCCATGTTATAACACAAAGATTGAATAGTTATGGAAGAGATAATAGCTTTGGCTAGTAGGTCGAGTAAATTCACTAGGAGATATGAATGATGTTATATATGTTTAAAAAATGATAATGAGTGAATTTCATAAAGAAAGGATTTGCAAAATAAGCAAACAGAGAAGACTGACAAACAACCAGACTGAACTGGTGCTTGTGAAACAGACAAAGGCTTTCTGGAAGTTTCAGCTGTCTGAATCTGAGATTCTGTCGACTGAACTGATGTTGGCTAAACAGAAAAGAGTTTCTAGGAGTTTCAGCCAACTGAATCTTGTGATTCAGTCGACTGAACATGGATTGGATTAAAATATATAAGGTTTATTGGTGGTTCAGCCGACTGAATCTAGGATTCAGTCGACTGAACATAGACATATCAAATAAGAAAAGAGATCTGTTGAGTTCCAGCCGACTGAATCTATGATTTAGTCGACTAAAGGGATGCTTATGAAACACATAAAGGGTTGGTTGGTAATTCAGCCGACTGAATCTTTGATTCAGTCGAGTGAATGTGAAATGGCCGAAGACACAGATGATCTGATCCAAAGTCAGCCGACTGAATCTATGATTCAGTCGACTAAAAGAGGATTGACCGAGAATACAGAGGGTTTGACTCAAAGTCAGCCGACTGAATCTATGATTCAGCTGACTGAAAGGTTAACGAGTCAAGGTTAAACAGTTTCGAGTCGTGTTTCAGTCGACTGAATATGTATTTCAGTAGACTGAAAGTCTGCGGTAAGGCAGAGAACAGTAACTGGAAGTGATTCAGTCGACTGAATTGAAAAGTTTAAATTTTTAATAAATTTCCAGAAACTTCTGTTTATCTGGAAGGATGTAAGGGTTGATGGAAATTAAATGGATAATGAAATTGACATATGTATATGATTGAATTCATTAAGGTAAAGAGATTTCGCAAAAGGGTTTGCGATTAGTTTCGACATGATCATTGAACGTTATCTTCACAAAAACAGCAAGAATATTATACTGGACGTTGGTAGGATTCCTACCTTATTGAGATACTATGGATTATATATATGTACTGGTTTTATTTCCATATATGATGATTTACTTTGGTTAAACAAATGATTATGTTTATAAACTGAATTTCAATGATATTATGTACTTTGATATGAAATGGCATTCTTGCACTCATTATCTCATGCATGGCATGGGAGGAAACACAAGGAAGGAGTCCACACTCGATTCAGTAATTCCGATTAACATATGTGGGGAGGAGTCCACACTCCATTCGGTGATTCCGATTAACATATGGGGGGAGGAGTCCACACTCCATTCAGTAATTCCGAATAACATATGTGGAGAGGTATAACAGTGACCTGGTGGTACAAAACAAAACATTGTGGAAGCAATTGGCCAAGGGAACACCTCGATTTGGTGATTTATCAAGGAGACTATCTATATATGATGTGGTTGGATATGGAATTGGGTGAATGATCATTTGGCATTGACACCCATGGCATGATGCATAAGTAAGCATGATTATGTTTTGGAAATCATGCATTGTATTTTATTACTTACGAAATGGTTTACAAATATGATATGATTTTTTCTACATTGATTTTATATTGATCCTATGTGTACATAACCCTATTTGGAATTCCAACTGGGTGCATTGACTGACACCCTACTTCTACTCTTTAGATGATGGAACAGGAAATGAAAAGGACTTGAGACGTGAAGAGAGTCAAGCATAGGAGCTTGGACAGTCTATGTCTATTTTACGTAGTTTGATTTTGAAAGATGTATTGGGAGAGCTGATATGTTGGATTGTAATAACTTAGATTTATTTTGATATGGTTTGATGATATTTTGGATATTTAAGTTTTAGTTAACTTAATGGTAATTGACTTCCTTGATGATTAATGTCATAGATATGGATAGTATTTTATTCATATAATAATTCCGCATTTAAATGTAAAGCATGTGACCTGTTTAAGTGGACTTAGTCCACGCACACGTAAAGGTGGCTAGTTAAGGGTCGGGTTTTGGAAACTCGGACTTAGCTCGCGTCGTGACGTTTCCCCGCTTTCCCTCACTCTTTATTTATTAAAAAAAATATATATACTCTGATTTTCGACGAACGAAATAGGGTGGGGGTTACAGTTGGCATCAGAGCGAAACCTAAAGTGTTGAGTCTCATAAAGTAAGATTAATACAGTATCATGTCTCACTGACAAGATAAGAATCTCAACTGATCGACTCTTTGGAGTCTACTGCACGGGGGCCGGATTAATTTACTTTGTTAAGAATCAGACTATATGCATTCAATCTGAGAACAACACTTGATGAGAAGAATAATAACAAGGGAAGAACAATCACTATAATTATGGATTTATCAAACATAGTGAAATAGGATATATCTCCCCCAAATAAGAAATACAAGATGATGATTAGGCAATTTCCCCAACTATGTGAATATAAAATTTTATGAGAAAACTAAATCAAACAATGTTTCAATGACTTAGGAAAATGCCTCCGAGAAGAAGAAATACCCGACAAAACCCGCATCAGGAGGAAGAGGTACAGAACCCACACCAGCAAGAGGGACAGAATAGTGTGAACATTCCTGAAGTACCTCCTGAGCTGTAGAGCCTGGTACAGGCAGTAGTCACTTCCGTTCTACAGCAACATCAGAACGACAATGGAGACGCAATCTCTAATGAATCACAGGACCAGAACATGGTCAGGGATTTTCAACAGCAGCGTCCCCCTTATTTCAAAGGGAAAGAGGGACCCGCAGGAGCGGAGAACTAGATTGAGAACATTACGAAGATCTTGAAACTACTCAAGATCACTAGTGACGAAGACAGGATACTGCTGGCTAGTTCACAATTGGTGGAAAGTTATAGAACGTCAGAAAGCACAGATTCCAGCGGGGGAAAGGACTGAGATACATGGGACCAGTTCGCTGGAATGTTTCTGGATCACTATTTTCTAGAGGAGGAGAAGGAGCGCCAGATACAAGCGTTCATATCTCTGGTCCAGGGCACCATGACTGTTGAGGACTATTATCAAGAGTTTCTCCGTCTATCATGTTATGCTTTGTACATGGTAGATACAAAATACAAGAAGGCTCGGAAGTTTGAACGAGGCCTGCAACCCAACTTAAGAGCCAAAGTAACAATCTTCAAATCAGACACTTTGGCAGAAGTGGTTAGTCGAGCTAGCATAGCTGAACAAGAGTTGGCAAAGATAGTCAGGTTTCGGGATAACCAACGAGGTCAGAGCGAGGGAAATACTTTCCGCCCGAACAAGAGATTCAAATCCAACTTTGGGAGACTCTCACCTTCTACTGGGTCCACTGGAGGTTTTAGTCCCAATCAGCCCTCCACGTCAGGACCAATCTCTCAGATTCCTCGAGGTGTTAGCACCTGTTTCCAGTGTGGCCAACAGGGCCATTTCAAGAGAGAGTGTCCACAGAACAATAGACCTCCTCACTCTAGGGATTCTTTCCGTCCTCCAGCTCGACTAGCCCAGTCTCAAGCATCCAAAGCACAAAACCAGATCGGATGAGCACCTATTCCGACAGGATCTATTCGAATATATACTTTGGTGCCTCCTCCAGAGATAGTGGATCATTCGGTGATTCAAGGTATGGCAGTAGTTGATAGTTCATATGCCTTTGCATTGTTTGATTTAGGAGCATCCCACTCCTTTATATCTGCTACTGGTACTCTAGTACAAAAATTGTCCACTGCACTTACTATTATATCCCCTATTAGAGACACATCACTAGGTCTGATCTGCACTTCCGTAGACACTGAACTTGCTGGGTTCAGATTCAAATTCAACTATCTGGTACTCGAGATGATAGAGTACAACATTATATTTGGCATGGATTGGTTGGCTAACTTCTAGGCCAGCATTGACTGTCATCTCCGCAGAGTGGTATTTTGGTCACCCGAGGGAAAACGACACGTGGTACATGGCGACAAGCAGAGCATTCCAATGACTAGGAGATTGCATGAAGAAATGAACCATCTAGTACTGCACAGCATCAGACTAGACAATGTACCAATGGCAGAATTACCTGCGGTAGTGAAAGATTGCGCAGAGGTATTCCCGACAGAACTCCCGTGTCACGCCCCGACCCGAAGGGTGGGCTCGGAACGCGACTGATTTTTTTTTTTTTTTGAAGATAAACTAGCTAACACAACACTCAAGCATTATAACTGAGCCGGATCAACAGTTGGGCCCAAAGGTCACACATGATCCCAACATGTGGACTCAAACATATATCATAAGTCTGATACCAATAAAAGCACAACGGCAACACATAACATGATCACGTAAATCCAATCATTGAATTTTCATTCAAACATCAACATCAGAGTAACTACAGAAACGTAATAGTCCTACTACAACACATTAACACATACCAAGTACCACACTCGGTACTTTACAAAGAAAAATGGTTCCATGAACCAAAAAGCACAAATACAAAGGTATTCACCTCAGTGGGAATCCCAAAGCAATGCGGCAGTTTATCCACTTTAAGCTTCGAACGGAGGGATTCTCCTCCTCGGGTTCATCTCCTGAAAGGTGAGTGGGGTGAGCTAACTAGCTCAATGAAGGAAATATAATAGTGCAGTATTAAGTAAACAACAGGTTAGTATATAATCAACAATTGCAATATAATATCTCATGCTTGATAACAAATTCACAATATCAACTAAAATCCCATCATCGTTTCCATCATCATCTTTCCATTACTGCTGTTATCCAACGTAGCCTCTAGATCCCATATTGACAATCATAGTATTAAGTCCGACACGGTCAAAATAAATCCTTGCAAGTACATCTCCGACTCTACCATAGCCGGTACTGACACCCTCAGGTTAGCAACTGACGCCCACAGTCCACCCATGGTCCAGTAGACGTAAACCATCTCCCATATGGCCGATATTGATTCAATAGTCAAGAGCACGTGGAAATAGTATTACACATTTCGTTTGATCATAGCATTTACCAGCATCATAAGCACTCTTACCATAGTGCGTCAAGTCTAAGCACATGAGCGGGTTCATCAAATTTGAAACCACTCATTGCTCAATATCCATATCAAATAAACCTGTGTACATCAACCTGCAAAGTTAAGTTCCATCACCGTAACTGTGTGGTTTCGCAGTCTCTGTCAAACAAGCAAACAAGTGCACAATCAATATATACAGCATTCATATATAGCATGTACACATACAAGCAGTATTTCGAAATCATACTGGTTTTCCCCAAAACATCCAAGGTACATGGAATTGAGTCTCCTACTCGGTTTCTATCATTTTTAAATCATAATCATCCACAAGATAATAATATAATAAAAAGGGTGCTCAATCCAAAACTCATATTGTCTTCTGGGCATTGACCAGATTGACTTATTGAGTTAGGTCTAGATCCTCGGGTCACTTCTCGATTGTCTTCTGGATATGACCAAATCTGACATTTTGAATTAGGCATTGAGGTCACTCAGTGCCCGACAAATATAGCGTCGGCCTGGAAGTGAGATCACTCAGTGCCCGACCAATAGGGTCGGCCTGGAAGTGAATACAATAGTATTTACACTATAAGTAATAAGAGAAGAGGGTTAGTACAATTTTAATTAACAAAAAGGGGTACTAAAATCACGTCACATAATCCAACAAAATTATTTTTTTTTAATAATCTAAAAATAATATTTATTCATTTTTTTTTCAATAGGTACTAACATCACAAATCACAAGCATCAGCATACTCAAATAATTTTTTTTTTTATTCTTCTTCTTCTTCCTTCCTTCACTGTCTGCAACAGACAGTGAACGGCCGGGAATATATGGAAAATGAATCCGAAAACAGTGGGTTTCCCGGATTCGGTTTTCATATCTGGTCGGTCCGATGGAATTCTCTGGGAATCCTCTTTCCATAGGGAGAGGTTTGGAGCTTTGAAGCTCATCGGGCCATCCGATTTTACCACTGGAACCTCACTGGTACAAGGAACCCATGGTTTTTCCTTAAACTTCAAACTGATTTTTTTTACTCAAAACAGGGCCAAATTCAGTTTTTCTTGATTCTAAACCACTTGAATTTGAAAAGGAATACAGTGGTTACCTTCAATGGAGTTTGTGGGCTGAAAATCCGATCTTTGAAAAATTTTCCCTCTAAGTTACGGTTGGTAAAACAGGGAAGAAAACAGAGGCTAAGGCAGAGAGTCGGCTGGGTTTAGCTCGGAGCAGAAGAGAGAAGAGATTGTTGGGAGTTAATCCAGCAGTAGGAGGGCCGAATATATAGAGATCTGGCCGGGAAAACTGGTCGGACAGCCACTGCATACGGCTGCATGCAGTGCCTGCTTACGCCTGCTATAGTGCTGTAAGTATGGTTTGCAAATCAGCCTTTCCAAACTTCCATTCTTACAAAAAGGCCCCTAGTTTTAATAAAAATCTGATTTTTAACTTAAACATGTTTTTAGAAGCTCAAAAATTTTGATCCAACCTTACAGATAGGTTGGGTTTTAAAAACTTTAACTACCATAAAAATTTTGAGATTTAACTCTCACTAAAAACTATTTATTTAAATAAAAATCACAATTTAACACTATTTACTTAATTAAACAAATGTTAAATAAAACAATTAGAAACATCATTTTGGGGTATCAAAGAATAACTAGAACATTCTTAAAATTCTCTAACACAAAATACTAGTTTCGAAATTTATCTCACTTCGAAAATCAATTAAAATAATTATTACTCCCTTTCGGGGTTTTGACGGGCGGGTTTTAAATACCATTTTCTGAAAATAAAATTATTTTAAAATCAGACATACAAATCCTTTATTAAGGAGAAAATTATCATCCAATAATAATCACATAACAACATAATTTATAAAAAAAATAACTAGAAGTGGTAAATTACCAAAATGCCCCTCCAGCTGGACAAGCTGGATCACTGAGCTTTCAAGCTCGAATTGGGCCAAACCTGGGCTTTCCTTAAAGCCCTAACCGAAATCTTCGAGATTAATCGATTAAACAAAATTATTAAGCTAAAACACGCCTAATCTGGGGCAGGGTATTACATCCTACCCCCCTAAAATAAAATTTTGTCCCGAAATTTAAAACAAACTCTTACCTTTTTGGCCTGTAAACAAGCTAGGGTACAGCTTCCGCATCATCGATTCAGGTTCCCACGACTCATGTTGCACGTCGCGATGTTGTCACAGCACTCGCACTAGAGATATAGACTTCCTCCGGAGCTCTTGAGTCCGGTGCTCTAGTATCTTCACTGGCACTTCTTCAAAAGTTAGGTCTTCTGAGACTTCAATTTTTTCAAAACTTATTGTAAACTCTCGTAGGTACGGTCGAAACACGCGATTCATCAAATCCATAAACATTGGCGCGTTCGTCAAATCGAAAGGCATCACGACAAACTCGTACAAACCATACTGCGTCCGGAAAGCAGTCTTGGGAATGTCTTTCTCTTGAATCCGCAACTGATGGGAACCCTACTTCAAATCGATTTTCGAAAAACACTTCAATCCCCTCAAAAGATCAAAGAGGACGTCTATTCTAAGCAATAGATACTTATTCTTAATAGTTACCCGGTTAAGCCGTCGGTAATCTATACACATCCTCATCGATCCATCCTTCTTTTTCACAAAAAGAACAGGTGCGCCTCACGGCGAGTTGCTCTGACGTATAAAACCAAGTCTAAGAAGCTCTTCTACCTGCGTAGCTAGCTCTCTCTGCTCTGCTGGCGCCATCTGATAGGATGCCATCGAAATTGAAGATGTTCCTAGCTGTAGGTGTATAACGACTCTATCTCTCGGCGTGGAGGTAGCCCAGCCAACTGGTCAGGAAAAACATCCATAAACTCACACACCACCCGAGGAGTAACAGTCCCTACACCACTTACATCTTCCCAACCCATGCTAGCCACCACATTACCAGGATACGGCCTAAGGCCAGAGAAAGTGACTCTCATCTTCTCATAGGGTACCAACTTCTCCATAAACCTCTCATTGGTTGAGGAGTCCCCACGACTCCTCCTCTGAAAACAATCTATCGACACCTCGAAAACTGACAACCAATCCATACCAAGGATGATGTCAAAGTCCATCATTTCCAACACAAGAAAATGATAGGACAACTCTACACCGCTAATCTTCAAAACACAAGATTTACATTCTTGGTTCACCAAAGCCTTCTTACCCAAGGGTGATACTACCATTAGCGGGTTAGCTACTTCTACCGGTTTCAAACCCAATCTATCACAACAAGTTCTAGAAATAAAGGAATGCGAAGCACTGGTATCAAAAACACTCGAGCCAAAAAGGCTAAAAAAAAAAGATTAAGGGTACCTTCCATCACCGTTTTCTCCACTGGTTTTTCCTTTTGAGTCGCAATCGTGTAGACTCTCCCCTGAGGACGTCCTTGTCCTCTCCCCTGACCGCTCTGAGGTGGTCTGTTCCTTGGTGCCACCTAGTCTCTGGAGGTCTGCTGAGAACTTTGACCAACAGACGGCTGTGCCAAAGAACAACACTTCATCTTGGAGAGCACCGGTACTATTTGTAAAGAAGAATGATGGTACTCTTCGGATGTATGTGGATTATAGAAACTGAGTCAGCTGATGGTCAGGAACAAGTACCCTCTGCTTAGAATTGATGATTTGTTCGATCAACTCAGAGGCTCCAGCCATTTCTCCAAGATAGATCTGATGTCAGGCTACCATCAAATCCGTGTCAGGGATGAGGACATAGAGAAGACAACTTTCAGAACTCGGTATGGACTGTATGAATATACAGTCATTCTTTTTGAACTCACAAATGCACCAGCTGTGTTCATGGATCTAATGAACAGAATATTTCGTCCTTATCTGGACAAATTTGTAATTGTCTTCATTGACGATATCTTGATTTATTCCACTAGTCGGGAGAAGCATGCTGAACATCTAAGGATAGTCCTGGATACCTTGAAGAAGAATCAATTATACACTAAAGCAAGCAAGTGCGAGTTCTGGCTACCTGAGGTCAACTTCTTAGGACATGTCATATCAGCAGAAGGAATAGCCGTGGACCCGGCTAAAGTGGCAGCAGTTAGAGACTGGAAAGCTCTAAGGAATGTGACTGAAATTCGCAGCTTTTTGGGACTAGGCTGGCTATTATCGGAAGTTTATTATGGACTTCTCCAAGATTGCGGCTCCACTCACCCGACTCACTCAAAAAGGAGTCAAATTTGAATGGTCTGACGTGTGCAACCGAACGTTCAAAGACCTGAAACAGAAGCTCACCACCGCTCCTATTCTAGTTTTGCCAGAAAGAGGTAAGGGATATGAAGTATATTTTGATGCTTCAGGAGAAGGAATTGGGTGCTCTCTCACTCAAAGTCATCATATAGTGGCATACGGTTCAAGGCAACTGAAAATTCATGAACGCCATTATCCCACTCATGATCTGGAATTAGCTGCAGTGGTCTTTGCTCTCAAAAGTTGGAGACACTGTCTTTATGATGAGAAATTGGAAGTATTTTCTGACACAAGAGTTTAACGTATTGATTTGATCAAAAGGAACTCAATATGAGGCAGCGCAGATGGATGGAATATCTGCAAGATTATGAATTGCACTACGATATCATCTTGGCAAGGCGAACAATGTAGCGGATGCCCTCAGTCGCATGTCACATGCAATAGTGACCAGTTTGATTATGAAAGAATGGGAAATGTTGACAACCATCCGGGAATTCAATTTGTACATCAAGGACCGTGGGAGTATGTATAATTTGATGGTACGGTAGCATGGTTTCCAAGATTAACAAGAACAACGGACGGATCTGGAAGTGGAGGAAATATGGGTTAAGATGTCTACGGGTGAGGTCGTACCTGAATGGGAATTACGACCTGGACAAGGTCTCTTATTCCGAGGCAGGACATAAGTGCCTCAAAGCTGTAGAAGAGAGTTATTGATTAAAGCTCATCAAACAAAACTCTCTATTCATCCGGGTAGCACCAAAATGTACCATGATCTGAAAAGACAATATTGGTAGCATGGACTTGAAAGAGATGTAGTTGATTTTGTTGCTCATTGCCTTACTTGTCAGTAAGTCAAGACAGAACACCAGAAGCCGCCAGGATTACTTAAACCCTTACCAGTGCCGGAATGGAAATGGGAACATATTTCCATCGATTTTATGACAGGGTTGCCAAGGTCATCAAAGGGTAACGATGAAATATGGGTTGTGGTGGACCGTCTGACCAAGTCTGCACATTTTCTTCCAATCAAAATGACAGACTCGTCTAAGACTTTGGGACGACTATATATCAAGGATATCATTAGACTACATGGTATCCCCAGGACTATTGTGTCCGATAGAGATGGCCGATTCACCAGCAGAGTGTGCCAGAGCATGTAGTTGGCTATGGGAACTAGTTTATTAATCAGCACTGTAATAGCCCGAATTTTTAAATCAACATATATGGCATTTATTTATTTTAATAATGAAAAAAATTGGAATTTTGATATATAGATGTTAAATGGATCAAATTTTGGGGCAAAGGCCCAAATATGGTCCAATTGACCATGGATTGGATGGGATCCATTTAAAGGGTCAATAATGGTCAAAGTGGGCCCGATAACCATGTGGGACCCAATGGATCAAAATGATTCAAGCTTTAAGGTAAAAGGTAGAAAATAAATTAATTGGGCCAGGGGCCCAATGGTGACCCGATTGATAGAAACATGGGTTTTTGAATGGATTGATGGGCCATAGGGTTCGGCCATGTAGTATGGCCGAAACGCATGGTAAATGGTTGATGAATTTAATTAGGGTTTTAAGGTTTAAAACTATGGAGAATGATTATGATTTTTAGGGTTGTAAATGATTGAATGTTGGAAAAATTTTAAAGGGGTTTAAATGAGGAAAAATCATGGAGTGTGTGAATGATGTTGTGGCCTCAAGAAGCTAGGAAAAATGGTGAATCATGAACCACCATGGCCGAACCCTATGGTGATGGAATCATGAGTTTAAATGGTTATGAAAGTATGGAAATTAATGGAGAAGGTTGATGGTTAATTAAATGGACCAAAGTATAGCTCATGATGATTATGAAAGGGTGATTTAAATGTATAATTTAAATTCATTTATGATAGGACCAAATGAGGTAGAATGGACCCAAGAAAAATGGAAAATAGGCATCATGGGTTCGGCCATGGTGTATGGCCGAACCCATGACCCATTTGTAGGTCATGTTGTGGGCTAAATATTGAATTAAGTATGGGATTAGATGCTTGCAAATTTAATTAAGTTAAGTGGCTGATTTTAGGGATATTATGTCATGGTCATTAAATCATTCATGGGACTAAGTATGTGGATGAATTATGGGCAAAAATATACATGAATGGAGGGAATATTAAACCATGGAAGTCTAGTGGCAAAACCGTAATTATTGGCCACAATTGAGGAAACATGGGTTCGGCCATGGTTGGACATGAACTTGGGTACATTAAGATGACATTATGAGTGATTAAATGAAACTTAGGGTTGCTGCGTTTTAGACTCACAAATGAGAATGTTTAATGCGCTAAAACTTGGAATTATGCATGTATTTAAATCAATGGAAATGAGGCTAAGTTAAAGGCTGAATTATGATAATCTTGTAACATGATTAGGGATCATTAATGGATCTAAGGTTGTGATCAATTAGGGACTTAATCATGGATAAAATATGGACTAATTGGGTAAATGTATAATAAGGTATCGGGACGTCGGAAACGGTACGCGATCGGCGACCGGATTATCGAACGAAAACGTAACGGGACGCTAAGCGGTATTCGGTAGGATTCTTACCTTTTTGTAAGCCGTGGATTATGTGTATGTGATGGTTTCCTCGTTTTATTTCGGTAATTATATGATTTATTTTAAGATGGGTTTTAAATGCTATGGATTATACGTTAATGCTATGGATGGTATTTTAAATGTTATGAATTATATTTTAATGCTATGGATGATTTTTAAGGCTATGGATTATATTTCAATGCTATGGATTTTATATTAAGGATATGAATTATATATATACTACATAGCATAATGCACTTACATCTCATGTATGGCATGGGCTGGAAAATAATGAAACCGGAGTCCATGCTCCGTCGGGGCGACCAAGAAGCAAACATGGGGATAGCTTGAGGTGCTATAACAGGAGTCCATGCTCCGTCGGGGCGACCTACAATCAAACATGGGGATAGCTTGATATACTATAACAGGAGTCCATGCTCTGTCGGGGCGACCGAGAAGCAAACATGGGGACACCTTGACGAGGCTTTGCCGTCAAGGGGGATACGACATTTTAGGATGATATGGATGATGGGTGGGACACATGACATAGGCACCCATGGCATGTCATTCATCATATGTTTTATTATATTATTATCGATATGCTTGTTATCACTAATCCATGTGCTAGCCCTACTCGGAGTCCTACTGGGCGCGTTTTCTAACGCCCTACTTCTACCCTAACTGATGACGCAGGAGACGGCGGAAATGGCGGACGCGACGGGAGCCAAGCTTAGGAGCTTGGGGAAAGCGACTACTTAGTCTTATTTAAGTCTTATTTTGGAAATATAATTTAAGTAGCTTAGCTTGTCGGTTTGTAATAATTACTGTTTCTTGCTATGGTTTGGACTGTACTCTGGACGTTATCATTTTGAGATATGATTATGAACATAGGGGTATTTTAGTAATTTAATGAGGTATCTTCCCTTCTATCTAAAACTGGTAGGATAGTCTCTATTATAATGTTCCGCATATAATTACATTCCGCTAGTTTACTTCCTACGTGTGAACTGTTCTCATGGACTTAGTTCCGCGCACGCGTAGGGTTGGCCAGTTAAGGGCCGGGCTTTAGAAGCTCGGACTTAACTCGCGTCGTGACGTCTGCGCCCGTTGTCACTTCTTAATTCAAAAAAAAATAGATTCTGATTTAGGTGAAAATGGCCCGGGTGTTACAAGCACAGCATTCCATGCACAGACCGACGGTCAGTCAAAAAGAACAATACACACATTGGAGGATATGCTGAGAGCTTAAATGCTAGACTTCAAGGGTGGTTGGGAAGATCATTTAAAAAAGGTTGAGTTTTCGTACTACAACAGTTACCAGGCAAACCTCAAAATGGCCCCATTTGAGGCGTTGTATGGTAGACCCTGTAGATCACGAGTGTGTTGGACAAAGGTCGGTGAGCCTGCACTTATAGGGCCTGAGCTAGTTGTAAAGACCACGGAATAGATTAAGGTGATACGACAACATCTGCTCACTGAACAGAGTCGTCAGAAGAGCTACGTGGACAAGAGAAAGAGATTCCTTCAGTTTAACGTGGGAGATCTAGTATTCTTGAAGGTCTCACCACGAAAAGGACACATGCGATTTGGAAAGAAAGGGAAGTTGTCACCCAGATTTGTGGGACCCTTTCCAATTCATGAGAGGGTGGAGGAAGTAGCCTATCGTCTGATAGGTGGCCAGTTAAGGGTCGAGTTTTGGAAACTCGGACTTAGCTCGCGTTGTGACGTTTCCCTGCTCTCTCTCTCACTCTTTATTTATAAAAAAATATATATATATACTCTGATTTTCGGCGAGTGAAATGGGGCGGAGCGTTACAGCAACAATCATGGTGCCTTAGACCAAAGATATGAACGCCTGTGTTTGACACTCTTTCTCCTCCTCTGGAAAGTAATGATCCAGAAACATTCCAGTGAATTGATCCCAAATCATCTTTGTCCTATCCTCCGCTGGAATCTGTGATTGTTGTCGTTCTATAACTTTCCACCATTTGCCGGCATCATCTACCAATTGTGAAGTAGCTAGCAGTATTATGTCCTCATCACTAACAATCTTAAGCAACTTCAAGATCTTTGTAATGTTTTCAATCCAATTTTCTGCTCCCGCGGATCCCTCTTTCCCTTTGAAATAAGGGGAACGCTGCTGTTGGAAATCTCTGACCATGTTTCAATTCTGCGATTCATTGGAGGTAGTGCCTCCATTGCCGTTTTGATGTTGCTGTAACACGGAGGTGACCACTACCTGCACTAGGCTTTGTAGCTCAGGAGGTACCTCAAGAATGTTCACATTATCCTGTCCCTCTTCCTGATATGGGTTATGTAGGGTATTTCTTCTTCTTGGACGCATTTTCCTAAGTCATCAAAACATTGGTTGACTTAGTTTTCTCATAAGAACTAGTGTTCAAATATTTGGGGAAATTGTCTAAGTATCACCTTGTATTTTTTGTTTCAGGGAAATTTCCTAGATATCACATAATATTTCTTATTTGGGGGGAAATCTTCCTATGTATCATATAGTGTTCCTTATCTTTGGGGAAACTATGATGTTTCTTGTTTGGGGAAGGGACGATTTATTTCGCTATGTTTGATAAATCTATAATTTACAGTGATTGTCCTTCCCTTGTTGTTGTTTTTCTCATCAAGTGTTGTTCTCAGATTGAATACTTACTATCTGATTCTCATCAAAGTAAATTAATCTACCCCCCGTGCAGTAGACTCCGAAGAGTCGGTCAGTTGGGATTCTTATCTTGTCAGTGAGACATGATACCGTATTAATCTTACTTTGTGAGATTCAACACTTCTAGCTTCGTTTTGATACCAACTGTAACGCCCCGTCCCTTTTCACTCGCCACAAATCAGAGTATTTTTTTTCTTTTTATAAATGAGTGAGAGAGAGCAAGACGCCACGACTCGAGTTAAATTCGAGTTTCTAAAACCCGACCCTTAACTGGTCACCTTTACGTGTACGTGGATTAAATCTACTAAAACGTTTCACACGTTTTTCTGAATACTTGCGGAATTATCATATGAATAAGATACCATTCATATACATATCATCATTAAGCAGGGAAAACCAATCACCAAACAATTCAAATTAAAACTTAAGGATTATCAAACCATAGCAAATAGTTTCTAAGTTATTACAATATCCAAAATATCAGTCCTCCCAATACATCATTCAAAATCAACATAAGTAATTTAAACATAATCCTACCCAAGCTCCCATGCTTGGCTCCCTTCATGTCCCATATCTTTTTCCTTGTCATTCCCTGTTCCATCATCTAAAGGGTAGAAGTAGGGCGTCAGTCAACATGCCAAGTAGGGTTATGGTATACATAGGAGTATTATAAATCAAGATCATATCACATTTGTAAAACATCTCATAAGTAGTAAAAACAATGCATGATGTCAATATCATAATCATGCAATCATATATATCATGGTCATGGGTGTTAATACCAAATGATCTATCACCTAATTATCATATCCAATCACATCATATATAAATAGTTTCCTTGATAAATCGCCATATCAAGGTGTTCCCTTGGCCAATTACGCCTGCAATGTTTTGTGACGGCACCACTAGATCATTGTATACCTCCCCACAAATTAATCGGAATTACCGATGGAGTGTAGACTCCTCCCTCTGCGCAGGGCTTCGGGATTGTCTACCCAAGAGCTCTTTGTCCCAAATTACGCCGTAACCGTTTCTAGCAGTCCCGGACAAGACCAAAATCTCAACGGTTTACATAGCTTCATATAAGCTAGTTTCAAGCCCAAATTATGTCCGAACGCTCATAACTTGGCTTGCTGGTCACATATATTCCCTCACATGTCATACATGAGGTAATGTATGCAAGAATGCCATTTCTTTTCAAATTACATAATATCATTGAAAATCAGTTTATAAACATATATCATTTGTTTAACCAAAGTAAACATCATAATTGGAATAAAAACCAGTGTTATATATAATCCATAGTGTCTCAATACGGTAGGAATCCTTCCAACGTCCAGTACACTATCCTTGTTGTCTCGTGAAGATAGTGTTAACGATCACATCGAAACGAATCACAAACTCTTTGCGAATATCTTTACCTTATTAAATTCAATCACATATATATATATATATATATATATATATATATATATATATATATATATATATATATATATATATATATTAATCCGATTTTCCATTCCAATTTCATCACTCCTTACATCCTACCAGATAATAGTGGTATCTGGAAAATTAACCAAAAATAAAACATTAAATTCAGTCGACTGAATCCCATCACGCCCAGATACAGTCTTTGTTTTACTCGCAAACTTTTAGTCGACTGAATAATAATATTCAGTCAGCTGAAACACAAATCGGTACTGTATAAACTTGACCCGAAACCTTTTAGTCGGCTGACTTTGGGTCAAACCCTCTGTGTTCTCGGTCAATATCCTTTCAATTGACTAAATCACAGATTCAGTCGGCTGACTTTGGATCAGATCATTGGTGTGTTCGGCCAGTACACATTCAGTAGGCTAAATAAAAGATTCAGTCGGCTGAATTATCAATAAACCGATTACGTGTTTGATAAGTATACTTTTAGTCGACTGAATCATAAGATTCAGTCGGCTGAAACACCTTAGATCACTTACTTGTTTGGTACTTATACGTTCAGTCGGATGAATTAAAGATTCATTCGGTTGAAACATCCAGATATCTCTTATGTTCTCGGCCAGCACACTTTCAGTCGACTCAATCATCAGACTTAGTCGGCTGAAACACCCAGATTACCCTTGTGTGCTCGGCTAGCATCAGTTCAGTCGGCTGAATTATGAGATTCAGTCGACTGACTTTTTGTCAGTCTTCACTGTTTGCATGCATGGTTATGCCCTTCTTTATGAAATCCATTTTTTACCATTTTTAAACATGGATTTCATCTTCCATAAAACTCTTAGTGAATTTACTCTACCCTCTAGCCAAGGCTAGAGTCTTTTGCATAATTCATTCAATCTTTGTACCGTTATCGCATGGTTTTGGATTCAATCCTATGGTTGTTTTTTTCAACCCATCACCATCCTCTGGATGAATTTCCAATTCCATGGCCTTATAAGCATTTGGCCATCCATTCCAACCAGCCATGGAACCCATGGATTCGGCCATATCATTGCCAAAGCTATAGCTTCCTTAAAGTTATTTCTATATTGCTAAACCTTAACATACCTTATTTCCTGTCTCCTTCTTTTCTTTTTGATCTGTATATTCTTCATTAATCCTTCTTCTTCCTTTGCTCTTCCGAAGTTCTCCAAGTATAGAAGTGTAGGTGGGAGAGAGAAAAAAGAGGAGAGGAGAGAAATTCTTTTGTTCACAATGGAGGAGTCGGCCAAGGGGTGTGGCGTGCCCCTTGGGTTGTGTCCTTTTGTATAACAGCCATGGCCCCTTTTCTCTCCCTCATTACGGTTTGTTTAACCAATGAGGCCATTGGTTTAACCAAGGAGACCCTTGGCTTAAACCAATGCATCTCTTGGCTTCATGCCCCTTGAGATGGAAACTCTTCACCTTCCCAACTCAACTCAAGTAATTTAATTTTAATCTTAAACTCATGACTTGAACTCACTAGGTGGTTGACCAAGTCAACCATGACATTGCCGGCCATGCAGGTCACCACATGGCATTTGGGTCCCACCTTGGCCATGTCACTCGATGATGTAGCCTCCTTGTCTAGTTGGCTTCTAGGCATGCCATATGGCAATGCCACATCACATATATGTCACCTCACTTGATTAGATGGATTTTATGCATTGGATCTTAATTGGTTAGTTGACCCATTTACTTTGACCTTACCCAATTACCTTAAATTTAAGTTCACTATGACCCATTGGGTCACAATTGGGTAAATGACCCATTGGGTCCCAATTGGGTAATTGACCCATTTCTTTAAATTTACCCAATCAAGCTCACCCATGATCCATTGGGTCTTAATTGGGTCATTGATCCATTTCTTGCCCATCTAATGTCAAGTTCCACTTTTTAAATCTCAAATTCCTTTAATTCATAATTCAAATGAATGATTCTAATATATTTATATGTAAGGAAAATCTGGAGTGTTACATGCCCAACTAGAATTCTCAGATTTTCTGAGAAAAAATTTGTATTGATTCGAACCACATCCCCATAATGTATATAGAAGTTGACGAGTCTTTGCCAGAGATTTTCATACTGTACAGACCTTGCCTTTCCCTTTTAGGAGTCCTTCTAAGAGTAGACTTTATCTCCTAAAATTATTAGGTGTAATCGGAGCCACACACCTAATACTACAAACACAACACAATTTACAAATAGATGAAACATTAGATCTCTCGCAATTGCTTTTATACTAGAGTTGTCCCAATTGGTATGTTTACAAAATTGAATGGTTGATTACTTGATTTGTGGAGCCATTGTTTAATTAAAGTTTATTCTCAAGCCTATAAATTTTTATTTAACAATATATTTCATCTTTGCATATCAAGTTGTGACTTTTAATTTAAAGATGTTTGGTGAATTGGTTGAATAATAAAGGACAACTCAGCTATTCGTCAATTCTCTTATTGTCACAGTGCCAAGTTCTATTGTTTTTTAACATTTCAATTTTAGTTCTTCTTAATTATTCTTTAATCTTAAAAGTTTTTGTCTTATTTATAATTGTCTTTTAATTATAAATATGTCTAAATAAAAAATGTGAATCTGGATTTCAAAAACTTCAAAAAATGAGAAGAATAGAAAAACTAGTTCAATCTAAAAAATGGGCTCTTAATAAATTTGTTACTGGCAATAAACAAAATTTAACAAATAATTTTAACGAAGATTTAACAAATGAACAACCGATTCATTTAACAGAATTAAACCATGATGAGCTAACGGTACAAAAGAATGACAATGAACAAATTCATAATGATACTCAAGAAAATTTAGAAGAAAAAGAAACAAGAAAAGAAAATGAAATATCCGATTCTATTTCTACAATTAGTTACGATCTAGGATGATGGGAAACTATAGATATAAAAATAAGAGATTTATTTGTAAAAAGAGGTCCAATTAGAGAGAAAAATATAAAATTTTCTATGGATGAAAACTTTAGGCATTTCTCTACTAACTATTATACTTGAGTATTATCAAATGGAGAAAAGTATGATAGAAAATGGCTAGAATATTCAAAAGAGATGGATTTGGTATTTTGTTTTTGTTGCAAGTTGTTTAATTCAAAACCGAGTAAAAGCGTATCAGTTACGAATGGAAATAGAGATTGGAGAAATCTTGATTTTAAGCTTAAATATCATGAACTAACAAATGAGCATTTTATGAATATAGAGAGTTCGATTGATTTAGAATCAAGGTTGTTAAAAAATAAGACAATCGTAAAAATATTCAAGAACAGATTAACAAATAGAAAGAACATTGGAAACAAGTACTCTTAAGAATTATTGCTGTTGTGAAAACTCTTTCTAAAAATAACATACCCTTTCCTAGAAGTAATGAGAAGATATATGAAGAAAATAATGGAATTTTTCTAGCTTTGATTGAAATGATTGCAAAATTTGATCCAATAATGCAAGAATATCTTGTCGTATTAAAAATTGTGAAATCCATAATCATTATCTTGGGCATAATATACAAAATGAATTAATACATATTTTAGCAGCTGAAATTAAAAGTACAATTATTAAAACATTAAAGAGGCAAAATATTATTCACTTATACTTGATTGTACTCCGAATGCAAGCCACCAAGAACAAATGACTCTAATATTGCGTTGCGTGAATCCTTCAATAAATCCAATAAAAGCTGATGAATACTTTTAGAATTTTTAAGAGTAGACGATACATCTGGAAGAGGGCTTTTTAATGAACTTTTAAATGTAATAAAAAAATTAGGACTCGATATTAATGATGTAAGAGGACAAGAGTATGATAATGGATCAAATATAAAAGGAAAGCAACAAGGTGTACAAAAAAGACTATTAAATACAAATCCTACAGCTTTTTACACACAATGTGGTTCTCATAGTTTAAACTTAGTACTTTGTGATATGGAAAACTCATGTCCTAAAGTTATATCCTTTTTTGGAGTAGTACAATGTATATATTCACTATTTTCTTCTTCTACAAAGCCGTGGAAAATTTCAAAAGATAATATATCTATTTTAACTATAAAGTCATTGTCACAAACACGTTGGGAAAATCGTATTGAAAGTGTTAAAACAATAAAATTTCAAGTTAAAAAAATTAGCGATGATCTACTTCAATTAGCAGAAACTAGTGAATACCCTAAAATAGAAAGTGGAGCTGAAAGTTTAGCTATATATGAGATCGGAAATTTTGAATTTTTATTAGGTATGACTATTTGGTATGATATATTATTTGTTGTTAACTTAGTTAGTAAGAAATTACAAGCTATAGTTATGCATATTGATATTGTTATAGATCAATTAAAAAGTCTTATTAGTTTTTTTAATAACTATAGAGAAAATGAATTTACATCCGCTCTTACTGAAGCTAAAGAGATTACAACTAAAATAGATATATAACCTAAATTTAATGAATGACGTAAAATTCGTAGAAAAAAACAGTTTGATGAAAATGTCGATGATGAATTAACGCAATCAGCCGAAAAATCTTTTAAAGTTGGTTATTTTTTATATATAGTAGATCATACGATTTCTTCAATTCAAAGAAGGTTTGAACAATTTAAAAAATATGAAGATATTTTTAGTTTTTTATTTGATTTAAAAAAATTAAAATCATTAAATGATGATAGTTTGAAAAAAAATTGTCTTAATCTTGAATGTGTTTTGAAACATAATGAGGTTTCTGATATAGATGATTTAGATTTGTTTTCAGAGTTAAAAGTCTTAAGAAAAATGTTACAAATAGAAATAATAACTCCAATTGAAATTCTGAAATATATTAAAAGAATAGATTATTCTTTTGCAAATATTTTTATTGCATACTGAATATTATTGACAATACCAAAAACAGTTGCTTTGACAAAAAAAAGTTTTTTAAAGTTAAAATTGATAAAATCTTATCTATGATCAACAATGTTATAAGAAAGATTAAGTGAATTAGCCATATTATCAATTGAAAATGAAATTCTAACAAAACTTGAATATAAAGATTTAATTAGTAAGTTTTCATCTCAAAAAGAAGAAAAGTAGATTTTACGTAAATTATTTTTATTATATATAATTAAAATTTTAATTAAATATTATTTATAATATATTAAATATAAAAATATTTCATTTAAAATTTTCACTTTAGACCTCAAAAATCCTTATGCCACGTAGCTTTTGTCATAAATTTTAAATTTCTAGTCTGATGCCATTTGGATAGTTATGCTTTTAAGTCTCTGTATCTTTTCATATCATCAATGCCTAGGGCTGCAGAGATGAAGTTAGATTTTTAAGACCTAAACAGATTAGAAAATCTCACCTCTGCGAATAACTTTTCCTGAAGGAGGAGGAGAAGAAGAAGATGACTATGAGGACGACGACGACGACGACGACGATGAAGAAGATGAGGAAGTATCTGTAACCCTTGGTTTTGTTGAGAAACCAACAAATTGCCACTCCCTTCTTCGGCATTTTTTTCCTAGCAAGGCTGGAGGTGTTCCAGTATGTGGGAAATTATAGCTTGTTTGTTTTCTTTCTATATGTCCTTCCTTTCTCCTTTCCTATTTCATGGTATTTTGTTTAATTGTGATTTCCAATTTATGAAGGCATGGTTGGATCCACTCAATTTACCATCAGGTCAATCTGGTTTCTGCGGCATTTGTGCAGAGCCTATGCAGTTCTTGGTTCAGGTATATTTTCTACTTTCATTCTTTTCTTTTCACGATAACTGGAGTGTCTTCCCATAGCCATCTTCATATCTGTATCCATGTTCATGCTTCATAGGTTCAAATAGTGACAAAGATCTAGTGAAGCTACAATTTAAGAAAGTGTGGTCCAGCGACTTCTCAATGTGCCCATTAAAGGAAACAAATAGTTGGGTTTCCAGATTTCTAGCAGGTCCAGCTTTAAAGTTTTGCTGGATTTGTTAGTACAATGGACATCTTGAACTCCATGAGGGGCCCGGTGTTTTTCACACAGCTGTGTCGTTTTTAACATTAGCACAAGAAGATAGAGTTGCTTAAATAGATCCTGGAAAATTTCTTACTCAAAATGTTTCTGTTGCATGTTATTTCTTTCTACTCAAGTCCAACTCATAACTTGTTTTCCCGTCCTCCTCACTCTTTTGAAACCCTTCCATTCTTCTCATGGGATGTTTCTGGTATTCTATTTTTTTGAAGGGTTGTTTTTTTTTAATGGTCAATAAAAGAAAAGAAGGGAACAGAAAAAGAAAATTCATCGTAATGCTCTTTCTAGTCTTCTCTTCTGTTGGAGAAACCTTTTGGTTTAGTCTTAGAAACTCATTCCCATTTCTATGTTTTCTTTAGAACACTGCATATCCATATGAATGGATACATCTTTGTCATGCTTACTCTCATTCCTGTTTCTTTGTTGGCTGACAATTAATTCTATGTAGCAATATAAGTCTGATCAGCATCTTACATACATGCTCCATTTAATTGAAGTATTACTCGACAATTGTACAACACTTAACTAACTTGACTTTACTTTTCCACCCAATACTAATCATATCAGTAATATCCAATCAAACCCCATTATTTTTTTCTATTGGCACCTATTGATCGAATTCTATCACAGGGTGGCATCAAATTATTTTCAATTTTAGCTAACAACTTCCATTCTTTAGCTAATGGAGGTAGGAGATTTCTTCCACAGGTTTTTGGTTCAACTGAGTTCCTGGTTAACTCGTCTAGCCAAATAGATCCACTCATATTCTGGGGGCCTGGATGAGTATGAACTTTGTTGAGTTGAGTTTTGGCTTGACCTGGTTAACCTACATGGTCAACTTTGCTGAGTTTTGCATTTATAAACAAACAAATAGTGGTCCTTGGTTTACAATAAAAATATCTACAAAATAAATTAGCCGTTCTATATGGTTCACTGTACCCAATAAATATGCAAGTCGTAGTCTTGTTCTGTTTGGAAAACATAAAATTGTTGATTAAAAAAAAATTCGGTCATCCATCAAAGGAACTTTAAAATAGAAAAGTGAGTTATAAGTTTCATCATTTATGGTGGAAGAACCAAAATGTAATGGATAATCTATTACATTTCCCAAAAAGGGACAATGAATACCTTTCCCCTAACATTTTTAGTTTCTTTAATTGTTTCTTTCTCCTCCTCTCTTTTCCTGATCCCTCTTCATCTTACATAACCTGAAGGTGATACATGGAAAATGTTGACTGAAGGTTTGCTTACAATATTTTTATTGTCATTGCATTGATAGTTGTATGCACCAATTTCCGAGAGGGAATCCACATTTCACCGGACACTATTCATATTCATGTGTACATCAATGTCTTGTCTTCTCCAAGATCAGCATGAACAGTGGAAGCGCATACCAAAGAATCCTTCTCGAAGGTGTTTTCAAAAACTGCTACTTTTTACAGTCATGCCCATTTTTTCCCTTGTTGATTCCAATGTGTTTTGACACCTGCTTGTTTCTCAAGTGTGAAGGTTTTCCGTAGTCCGATGGCTCGCTCTAATCCTTTCTACTCAAGTGAGCCTCCGAGACATGATATAACTGACAAACTATCTGGGGTTGGAGGTAATTGGTCAAGTTGCATGGTTTTATTTTATTTTATTTAATTTAGAAATTAAATGGCTACTTCAAATTTTAGGTAGTAACTAAAACGTGGAAGAATGACATCTAGGTTTGCCTTTTATATTCCAAACCACCCCCTCCCCTCTCTTTTCCTCATCATGGCTGTCCAGTGCTCATTTCTGTATCATTTTATTAATGATGAACACTATGAAGTTGACTAAATAAGTGCCAAGCCACATAGTGGAGTTGATGAACAATTGAATGCATGGTTGGAAATATATTTTGCCTTTTTTTAATCGTTTTAGTTATTTTAACTCTCTTAACGGTTGCTTGTTTTAGCTCCACTCTGTTGTTGGTGTCGCACATGGAAAGGTGAGAAGGTTTGTGGTAATTGCAAGAAAGCACACTATTGCTCTGAGAAGCACCAGGTATTTCAGTGAGTCTATTTGGTTTCATTGTGCACTACAACAATGCCAAATGTGGTTAATTACTAAAATTTTCAGGTTATGCACTGGCGCTTGTCACACAAGTCTGAATGTCGGCGGATAAGTGTTTTGAACCAAATTTCTAACTCTAGCCTCAATAAGAATAGAAACATTTCACTGGAGATAGACACAGGTATGTAACTTGGATCATTTGGTTCCAGTTCAAATGTCAGTACTGTATGATGGCAGATTATTATCTAGCTTGAGGATTGCCAGTACAGTTGCAAGCAATACTCTATGGCCTGAATTTGAGATTGTGAGCGAGGATGAATGTAACTTTGAGACTGAAGCATCAGAAGTTAGTGATCATATACAACTTCATTAGTTTGTAAAGACCAAATGGATGAAACATATAAGTCATTGTTGGACAAGTTTGAGGTACGTATCCATGGATGATGTAGCTATTATGCTTCCCCATTTGAATCGTGAAACTTGTTTTTCAAATCTGAGTACCTAAATGCAGGGAAATGATGATAAAAGAAGCTGGGCATCATTTCAAGAGCACATTGCTAAAGCCCCTGGACAAGTCCTAAGGTGAGTCTCCCGATAGTATTTAGTTTGGTATTCTTTGTCAGTTTCACTGATGAGAATGAGCTATTTTTATTTCATTTAGGGCTTGTCAACTTATGTTCCTATTCAGTTTGTCATGCATGACTTTGAGCTCAAAAGACGGAAACTAGATAGATGACATTAATGATGATGATCAATTGTACCTTTTCATCAGCAGGCCATATTTTATGTTTGATTATGTTTGCACTGAGCCGTCATTTCTACATTATATAATGTTCGATAACTGTGTATAATTCCTAGCAATGATGTATGTACATGTTATGACATTTTACTGTTGTCAAGTAAAGCAGATTGTGTATTTGATGTTGAGCCATTGGTATCTCAGGTTCCCTAGGTAAGGTGGGAATCTACTTGTATTTTGTTTTGTAGGCTATCTGATGGCCCAGGCTTGCAATTTCTGTGCCTTCAATTGTCTTGGTAAAAAGTAATTTTTTGGCCAATACGTATGCCATCTTATCTTCCAGTTGCCATTAATTCAATTTTCAAAAGAAAAGTAGATATGGCGACAATTAACTTAAGCCGAAATAGTGGTAATGACTAAAATCAGAAACTTTTACTGTTTAGGTCCTGAGAATATTGATACTATTATGTTGAGTTTGTTCTTTTGGCTGAACTACATATTTGATGACACTGAAGTCAACACATAGGTAGTTGTGGTTTCAATAAGTTGTGCTTTTGGAGGTTGTTTGTTTGTTAATTCTGTGTGTTGTTGAAACTCATATCCAGCAGAACCAAATGGAGAATGAATCAAGTGGAGGATTTGATTTGGATATATCCATCAGAGTGAGTGCACCAGGCAAGTAAGTGGGGTCTTGTTCATAGAGCTGAATGTTGGGCAGTAAATAAAAAGGCAAGTAGATAAAGTAATAGCGACAGACAATGTCTGATAGTGTGTATTATGGAGTAACATTAAAAGATGAAACAAATGCAATAGATAAATATTGGAGGTAGCTCCATTAGATGAGAAAACGAAGGAGTACTGTTTAAAATGGCTTGGACGTGTACATGGAAGACTAGAAGCTGTCTTAGTAAAAGGTTGAACGATTATAGGTAGAAGGTACTGGAAGAAAGAAGAAATGTTTAAGGACTTAGACTGAAGCAATAAGGACATACCATTCCCAAAAAAAGGACAATAAGAGACAGGTTGTAGTCGGGTAGAATGGAAACATAACTCAAAAATCTGACTCTAGATAGATGGGAAAACATCTGTGAGGGGGCTTACGACTAATATGGAGGAGTCCCTATTGGGAGACACCAAAAAAGAGAATTGAGTGGAATCCATCTCTGCCCAAGCAATTTCTGAATCTTCAGGTACCTCTGGTCTAAAAGTACTTTGAGTTTCTTGTTCACTTCTAAAGGAAGGCTTTCGTCTTCCCTGACAATGTGCTTCTGCATCCTTGATTGTAAAAAGAGCCTATGAGGACTGTCCTCAAAGCTGCAGTTGCTGTATTGAGTCCAAATTTATATCTTTAATAGATTGGCTGGTGTCTTTCTGAAAACTTAGATCCTTACCTGAATGCTCACCCAAGACGTTAGTAAACAAGGCCCCTTCCCCTCGAGGCCTACCCTATGGAACTTGAAGTGCTTTTGGGCTCACTGCAAAATTGGTCAGGAAAGGTATTCCACTGATTTATACCACCTACAACTTAATGATGCTTTCTTTAAAACTTATTTCGAGTGTTGGCAAATAAAAGACTTTGACCAACTGCAGTGATTTAATTGCAATGCTAAAACAGCTACCTTGCGAATTTTACTTATGCAATTGAAGCTGTTAATAATGCATCACCTTGTTACGGGCATGATGCTTTCTTTAAAACTTATTTCGAGTCTTGGCAAATAAAAGACTTTGACCAACTGCAGTGATTTAATTGCAATGCTAAAACAACTACCTTGCGAATTTTACTTAATGCAATTGAAGCTGTCAATAATGCATCACCTTGTTACGGGCATGCTTGGAAATAATTTCAAAAATTGATGTCAACATTATCTATTGAAGTTCAATGTGAAACTATAAAGAACATCACTATAGATCTTCTATTTGATGTAGATGTGGACTAATGAGAAATCTCGTTGTCTTTCCAACTGTCACTTTCAACTACTGCTCAGTCAAAAATCAAGCTTACACCATTGTCTGATCATTGAATGTACTTTTCATCTTCCAGCAGATCTCCTTTTTGTAGAGTCAGCTTTCAAATTTATAATATATCTTGTAGTCTACATGATAGTCGGTGGTAATCTTTTATCCACACAGGTATTGTAGAGATGCAAAGGCAAAACCGCTATGACCAATGTCAACTGGCCGGCCATCTAAAGCAGATGTTCCTAAATGCAGCTACTGTAATGGCCCACTGTGTTTTGAATTCCAGGTAAACAAATATCATTCCGTGTATAATTTTATCTTGGTTCAGTGGGTTTTTAGTTTACTACTACTGCTAACATTTGAAAGGGTTATTTTAAAACATTTTGAAGTGACTATTTAGATCAGTTTGATTTCCTTGTTAGAATTTTGTTTGAAACTTAGTCATGGAAAAATATTTCTCATTGCATTTGCAGGTCTTGCCTCAGCTGCTGTATTACTTCGGCGTGAAAAATGATGTGGACTCTCTTGATTGGGCCACTATTGTCGTGTACACTTGTATGAAGTCATGTGAATGGAGTGCGGGCTATAAAGAGGAATTTGCTTGTGTTCAGCTGTCCTCATCATCAGCTATATGACATCTTGGTAACAATTTCTATACAACAACACTATATCATCATCATCAAAATCATTAGTCTAACTATTTGAGTCCAATATCTGAGCACTTTCTAATTGCTAATATTGAGAGGAAAGGCTAACCTAATCCCTGGTACATGTGATTTTGTGTTTTTTCTTAAATTTTAAATTTTGGTCGTTTGCTTTTGGGAATGAAATGTAACAAAGATGAGAATTATGAAAGGTATAAAAATGGTGGCTGTCTTACTTTTTTGAGTCTGCCATTTGCAAATCCATACTGGGTCCTACGCATGGATATTCATTTGTGTCATCTACTTGTCCACTACTAATTTTTTTTTGTTAATCCTTTAGCTAGAGAAGCGTCCCATTCTTGCTAGCTAATCAAGCTTTTCTGCTACTAGTGCTGATTGCTGGTATGAAGAGGTCTGCTACTGTAATTTGGTACCCAAATTTGTAAGCAGTTGCAATATTGTTGGTGAAAAGTGGAATGGGAATTATCTTTCAATAAAAAAAGTAGATCTTTAAAAAAAAAAGTGGAATGGGAATTGGAAATCCTGTTAGTTGTTTTTCTTTTGCTGGTCCTCTGCATAATGGGTCGGTTATTGATGTAGAATTGTTTGCTCTGTGGAGAGGTATTTTGGAGTTGGAAGAGCATGGGATCCACGGGAGTTTAGTCGAAGGTGATTCTAAAGTAGTGATTGGCTGGGTGTTGGGTTCTCTCTGCCTCTGGTCGTATCTAGATAAAGTTGAAAGGATTCGTGATGCAATCACTATGTTTCATTTTAAGATTGCTTGGGTGCTGCGGTCAGCGTACTCAGCTGCAGATTCTTTGGCCAGACAGGGCTTGTCATTAGATGCGGAAGTTGTTAACAGATTGATATAATTTGGTAATATTTCTTTTTGGAGGGTGTTTTGGTACCTTCCTCTTTGTATCCTTTTCTGTTTAATGAAGTTACCTTTCCCAAAAAAAAAAAAAAAATCCTATTAGTTTTTTTTTTTGGAATGATTGAAGCTTTACAATAAAGAAAGGGGAACCACAAAGTCGGGCAAGGAGCCTTTTTTTTGAAAGGAGACGGAGAATAACTTAGTTGAAATCAGAAAGTAAGTTGTTTAGAATGATAGAGCCTTGTATAAGAGGATTATACCAGGCTATGAACAATAAATTAAAAGAAAATACACTCGACGCTAGATACACCACTTCAAAACTGATGCAATGGGTACGATCGGGTAAAGATATGGAGAGGTGACTCAGTTAATTGAAAAATTAAATGGGTTAAATAAATGAGATTAGGTCGAATTTAAATGGGATCCAAATGGGGGTTTAATGAAAATAATGGGATGAAATGGAATTTAATAAATAATGAGTTGGGTTTTAATGGATTAATGGTCAATGATGGTAATGGTCAATGGGAGTAGAGGCTGGGCAATGGGTAAAGTTTGTTAAAAGAAAATGAAAAGGGAAGACGTGAAGGGACGTTGGCTGGAAACAAATGTGGGTTTAATGAAAGGTGGGTTTTGTGGTTGGATGGAGGCGGCGATGTAGGCTAGTGAAGGTGGAAGAAGGCTAGGGAAGAACCTGGAAGGTGAGTGGATGAGTTGCAGACGAAGGTGATTCAGTGGAAGGGTGGAATCTGAGAGGGGTCGATGGACAATGGCCTGGGCGATGGCAAGTAGGGAGGCCTGCTTGGCGTCGTGTCCTTGCAACTGAGAAGAAGAAACTCCGGGGATGCTCCAATCACCGTTGGCAGCAGGGACCCAAGGAGGAAGAAAAGAAGAACTCCGTCGAACGCCGTCGCTGGAGAATAATACTCGAATCCACGAGCGGGAGAAGAAGATAAGAATGCCGGAATCCACCAGGGAAGAGAGGAAGGTAAAGGGGAAAATCCCAATAATCAATTCATATTCAAATCTAAGAGTATTTACATCCCACTGAGAGTATTTATACAAAAAAACAAATAAAGAAAAATAGAAATTGCTACATTGCTCAATCGAAAGAAGAAAAGAAGAGAAAAGAAAGAAATAAATAAAAAGAAAGAAAATCTGCAGGTTCATCGAAGTCAGTGTTGTGAAGGAAGGAAATCTTCCTGTTTCCTTCCCTGATTTGGGCATTCTTTGGTCACATGTGCGACGCATGGGCACGTGCTACATCAAAAACATTCCAAACCAAAGCTCTAACTACAATAACTCAACGATTGGCCATCGCTTTTGCACCCGATTTTCACCAAGAAGTTTGCGACTCTATTTGCGGATCGACGGACATTTTTGAAAATAGCATTTTACTCCTACACATCCTCTTGATATCCCATACAACATTGACTAACCTCCATGGGGTGTTCTTCATACCACAAACCACGCGATAGCATCAACTTAATCACCCTCGATTGTAAGATTGCCACTCCCATACCTCACTCACGGGTGGATAGCCCTCTTTATGGTGAGCATCTCCGCATCATTTGATTCTGTGATCCCAATGGATTTTGAGAAAGCTAGCATCATTCTACTCTCATAATGCACCACACTTTTTATTCCGGCTGGACCTGGCTTATCCCTAGCTGCATGATCGACATTAAATTTAAAGAAACATAGTTCACGTTTGGTCGACTTCGTATTGATTTTCTTCCTCCTACAATCCTCTTTCATACGTCCCTCTCAAGACAAGTAAAATTGCTCTGGTCTACACCCAATGAACTCCTTACATAAAGACAGCCAACTCATTAGACTCCACTTTACTTTTTTGAAGACCTCTTTTATAGTGTATGACTTCCCTTCAAAGATCCCAACATTTCTTTCCTTTCTTAAAGACCAACAGGGCGAGGAGCCTGGCACCCAAGACTACAGAAAAAGTGGTGCCAATTGGTAATCCGATTAGTTGAAATGGTTTTTTAACCTTTTTCAACAGTCGAGCATTATAGGTGCCAATTGCATTGGTGAAAATTTGAAAAAAGTGGTGGACATCCATTTTCCATAAATTTCCGAACAGGTTTCTGATCTTCTGGTACATCCAAAGGTACACCAACATTTCAGTTACATGTCCTTGCATACTTCTGTTCAGGAATCCTTTACCTAGCAATTAGAGGTCACTCTGCTCATGAAGTAGTATGTTGTGAATCAGTGTATAAAAATTGGTGTGAACTTTTAATCACAACTCTTGGGACTAAATTATTGGATGAATTTTAAAAGAAAACCTGACTGACCTGACAGTTTATTATTATTATTATTGAAAGGCTGTGATTGAAAGTTCACACCAATTCATTGTAAATGAGTTCCACAACTGATAATATCTCCTTGCAACTGATGCATATCCTCAAAACATGAATCTGTTCTTACTGTGTTCTCTAGTTTTTGGAAGCATACTAAAATCTTAGATGTGAAGAGATTTTGGTATATGGGAGATCTATAGTTGCCTTTTTTTTTTTTAACATTGTTTTGAATAACTTCATATATATATTTTTAATTTTCCATCGTCAGGTTGTTGACACATGCTGCATGTCATCCTCTTTGGGGAGGTCCTCAGGATTTTCTCTCTTTTTTACAAACTAAGTTCCTGGAGGATTTTGGTTCATGGTTAACGCGTTTGTACACATTTAGCTAATTCATGTATTATATGGGAGTTTCTGTCATACAAAGATAACATAATAAGATAATCCCCTGGCTTGTTGATGTAGAGATTGTAGAATTGGAACGAACGGTTGAGAGAAAAAAACTACTTTTTGAGCATATTCGAATGAGAAAAAGTGAAAGTTCCTGAGAAACTAAAGAAAGCAATTCCCTTTGTTCTATAGTTTATGTTCATCGTTACGTCTGCCTATTTCATCTAAACTGAGAAGATATCGTTTATAATCGTCTTATGTTTGTGTTGTATGGATGTATGGCGGTGATACATGACTATTGATTATGAATTTTTTTTGCTATAGTGAGTGCATAAAAATAATAAAAATTAGAAAAATCTATTTTGAACCCTTTTTATTTAAAAAGGAATCTTTTAATGGAATATTGGATCTTCAAAAGCAAAATTTTTGATATGTTTGAAGTTGGTAATTTTTTTTTTTTGAAAAAGGTCCAACAATTGTATGACAAAATTGGAAAATCAATGACCCAAAACCTTATTTGACGTTTTATGTTTTCTGATGGCCCATAATAACTTGTGTCTTCTATTATATGAAATTTCATTACTGGAGCAATGCATGACCTAGAGGGACTTAGAGGGGGGTGAATAAGTCGAATTTCGAATTTCAATTCCTTTTAAAATCCCCTTAACAGAATTATTACTTAAATGTTTGAGATACGTAATGAATCACTTTTGAATTAAGCACTGTTAATGAACTATGGCCGAGCCTACCTGTGTGTGCAAGTGACAAAATATTCAATCAAACCATTCAAGTTAAAACATCACCCACATATATACACAGATTTTATAGTTGTTCGGTTTCAGTTAACCTATGTCCACTGTTAGACTTTTCAATTCTAAGGTCGTCTCAATTATATTGTGAATGAATTTCGCACTCAAATAGTACAACTTAGTTTTTTATAGAGGTTCGACTCAAATGGTCTAATCTTTGATGTATATTTTTTTTGGTAGTTCGAACACAATGTTCTAATTCACCTTATAATGATGTAAAATAAAAGAGAAGAAGGAACACTTGTCTTGAGCCTTAATCAATCTTTAGAATGTGTGTTCTTTACTCGATGTCTTTGTGCTTCTTCCTTCAGATCATGTCTATCAGAGTTGATTATTGGCACAACGGAATAAGAGTATTAGGACAAGAATATGACTGATTTTCTGGTCCTAGGTAAACACCCTTAACTTCATCAAACATAAGATATTGATTATCTAAACATATCCTTGTTAGAGGATGATGAAGAAGGTGGGACAAGGGACTGGAAATCTCTCTTGTCTTAGTTGTTCTTTTTCAAATGTTCAATACACTTTTTTAATTAAGTCAGCGGAGATTATATAAAACTGTTATACGACAGTCACGTCTTGAGGCTCTAGATTTCCTTCGAGGCCTTGAGGTTGTATAAGGCAATACAGCAAACTAATTTTTTTTTCATTCAAACCTTTCTTCTAGTGATATTAAATTAATGTCCAGCTCTTTAATTTGCCACATGTCCATTATTGACAATCAACATGTTCAACCAACGAATGACAAGATGACACCAAGATTTTTATGATCTTCTACGGTCAAGAGGAGCCTCTCAAAGATTTTCCAAATTTATTTGGTCAAAGGCCAGTACAAAAGATTTTGCCACTTGTTAATCATTTTCTTATAAATGAGATGACCAAACAGATTTTCCATAATCTTTTGAGATCACTAAGCGACTCTAGTTAAATCTGCAATCACGAATATACTTTCCTTTTCCTAGATTTTTCTGAAAACAATCTTCTAGACTATTTCAGGATTGCAAGATGATTTGTCAATCACAAGAGGGCTTATCCTTTGATAGATTGAGAAGCCTTTCCAGATGTTTAGAAGATACCCACACACGTGGCTTTGGCTTCAAAAGATTTGACCAGCAGCATGAGGTGGCAAACAGATTTCATAACTACATAAAAATCCCAATTAAACTAAGAATTAGGATTTTTTTTAAATCAGGAGCAGTCTTTCCAAATGTTTAGATTTATCTTACCAATTCTTGTAAGATACTTGGTTAAAGGACTTTTGGTATTGTGGACCCACGTTGCATTACAGCAGTCACAATTTTCATTAAGCCAAAGACAGTCTTTGAGGCCTCGACGCTGGAATTTAACCATTTTCTAAATTTCTTTATTATTAACCATTGACTTCTAAGTTATTTTGGGCTTAGCTTAAGGTCTATTAATGTTTACTTACCTGTGTGCCAATAACAAATTCGATACAGAGTCTTCAACGTACAGTAGATCTTCCATCATCGTTATATTCTTCTAAGATAAGGTCCAAGTGAGTCACGTAACTGACAATATGGGTGACTTGGGCGAGCCTAGGCACCAAGATTATAGTTTTAAGAATTTTTTTTGACAAAAAATTCATGATTTCATAAATTGTTGCAAAATTAGAAAAGTCATACATACGTCTATAAGCTATGCATCAGTAAATTAAGTTAACCTGCACAAAATATGACTCAACTCCATCTGAACTGACCTATTTCATAGAAGATTAGATTAGAACTCGTGTAAATGGGTAATCTGAACTCCAAAAAAGATGGGTAGACTTTGTTGACTCGATTATTGCCACGCATATGTAACTGGGTGAGGGCAACACTCATTTAGGGGGTAGTATTGGCACGTGTCTTGCTCCAAAAGTCTTCTTTGTTAAGTAAATAGATAATTTTGACTCAAACTCGAATCTAATTTAACTCGAACTAACTTAACTCATTTAATAAGACCCAAAAACACTCAAGCTTGAATAGATCCAAACTGAATAATGCTCGACTTGACCCATTGATAACTGAGAGGAAATTAATTATAAGGTCACATAGGTTATACTTTGGTCTTCTTTTCTGTTTAAATCATCAAATATCAGTCATTTGATGTTAGTGAGATATATTTCATATACTTTTTTAGTTAAGTACTTTTTATTTGATCTATCTAACTATAAGTTTAATAGTTGTACAAAATCTAAAATGACAAATATATATATATATATATATATATATATATATCTTGGTATTTAAAAATTAATTAACAGTTCGAATTTTTAAAAAGTGGATCTCATATATTAGATATTATCATTTGAAGTTGTTCTTACCGTTAGATTGGTGGCACAGAATCATGAGTTGCCCATGTTGTCGAATTTGTTTCTTCCAATCAATGAGTTGCCCATTTGAGAAAATTCTCTTAAATGCAAGAAGCCCCGGCTACAATTTAATTGGAATATCTTGGTATCAGGGGTACAGATATTGGACAATATGAAATGTATCATCGGCCGATATATATCAGTTTTTAATGGCTTTATTATATTGGCCTATATATTGTATCGGCCGTACGAACTACTTCTTGGTCGATATGGCCGATTATCGGTGATATATATCGGTCCGATATTGGCCGAGAAGTATAATATCGGTCTTTTTTTTAAGAAAAAAAAAATTAAAATGGTGTTGGGCCCGGGTCGATATCGGCCGTTATCGGACCAATATCAGCCGATATTTACGTTTTCATATTTTTTTTTAAAAAAAAAATCAGTTTTCTTTTGGGTTTTTATTTATTTTTTAATTCAAAAAAAATAAAATACTGATATTTACAAAAAAAAAACAAAAGAGGAGAGAAATTTATCGGCCGAAATTTCGACCCCTACTTGTTGTGAGCTAATAAATTTAGTTAGATACAAATAGAAAAAGAAGGTTGTAGAATAATGAGATGCATCTTCATTGAAGTTCTGGCCAAACTCCACACTGAGAATACCAAGAATCAGGCTTTGATCATGGTTGAGTCTAGTTTAGACTTCAAAAACCTTAAAATTGGATTGACCTAGTTAAAAAATACAATTATATTAATCTGAAAATACAATTCATGATTTTTTGGGGTTCTATAAATGTAAAAAATTCATCTCGACATGCTTTCACATGAAAATGAATAAAAAAAAAAACAGTTAGAACGGGTTGGATTGACTTGAAAAGTAGTAGCGGTTTAGACTGGATCATTAGGACTAAATTTGTATCAGATTCGCCTCAGCAAATAGCAGCCTGACTTGTCCAAGTTACATACTAAGAGTTGTTTGTCACTTCTACTTTCCGTTCACGAACTTTTGCATTTTTATGGGGCCAATGAATATGAAGATTGGATGTGGAAACTTGGAGTCTTTGCTTATAAACTAATACAAGAACATACTAAGTAGTTGAAAGAGACACAATTGAAGAGGGAATGGGTGAAGAGAAGAATGTGAAGATGTTTAAGACATGGTCTACCCCTTTCGGTCTCAGAATCACATGGGCACTGAAACTGAAGGGAATTGAGCACCAATACATCGATGAAGATTTGTCCAACAAAGCGCTTTACTTCTCAAGTACAATCCAATCCATAAGAAGGTACGAGTTCTCCTTCACAACGGCAATCCCATCACCGAATCGGTTGTAATTCTCGAATACATCGATGAAACATGGAAAGAGAATCCCATCTTGCCAGACGACCCTTTCGAACGAGCCGTGACCGGGTTCATGTCCAAGTTTGGAGATGATAAGGCATGCAATCTACCCAGATGCTAAGCTGAGGTTGGATATGGTAGAAGACTGCATGTCATGCACTAGGCTTCATCCGGTCATTATAATTTATGAGATGGACTACAAAAAATCAATTGTGGTCCAAAATCATAAGAGTTTAAAATGATTATACGAAGGTTAAAATTTTCACTCCTAGTGTCTTTGTTATCTTTCAAACATTTCAGCGTCCACTTCAAATTTTGATGAGAAGTATCGAGCGGAAGAAAAAACATCTTTTCATCACAACATTCTCAAATAAAAAGATTTATGTATTTAATCTTGTGAAGATATGAACAATTTTTAAGGCGCGCCATACAGACACCTGGATTTCCTGCCTTTGTGCACCCGTTTTTAAATTTTTCGGGTGAAATTACCATTCTACCCTGCGTTTTAACTCATCCGAACGAACTGCCAGTTCATTCTCAGTTCGTTCGGATGAATAAAGTCATCCAAACGAATGCCTCAGTGTAAATTTAGTTCATTCGAACGAGTGGGCAGAACAATGTTCATTCGTTCGAATGAACGGGTTGGTTCATTCGAACGAATTTATCTAAGAGGAATGATTTTTTACAGTCGTTCACTCGAATGTCAATCGTTCGAATGAACCAACCCGCTCATTCGAACGAATGAACATTGTTCTGCCCACTCGTTCGAATGAACTACATTTACACTGAAGCATTCGCTCGGGTGACTTTATTCATCCAAATGAATACCTCAGTGTAAATGTAGTTCATTCGAACTAGTGGGCAGAACAGTGTTCATTCGTTCGAATGAACATGTGGGTTCATTCGAACGAATTTATCTGAGAGCAATGATTTTTTACAGTCGTTCACTCGAATGAACCAACCTGTTCATTCGAACGAATGAACACTGTTCTGCCCACTAGTTCGAATGAACTACATTTACACTGAGGTATTCGTTCACATGACTTATTCATCCGAACGAATACCTCAGTGTAAATGTAGTTCATTCGAACTAGTGGGGGCAGAACAGTGTTCATTCGTTCGAACGAACAGCTTGGTTCATTTGAACGAATTTATCTGAGAGGAATGATTTTTTACAGTCGTCCACTCGAATGTCATTCATTAGAATGAACTAACCTGTTCATTCGTTCGAATGAACAGCTTAGTTCATTAGAACGAATGAACATATATACGTTCATTCGAACAAATGAGAACGTATATAAGTTATGTACTCATTCGATCGATCAAACCCTTATCCCTCCCTCCTTCGAAGATTTTCCCTAATCCCTAAATCGATCTCTCCCTCTCCCTCTTCCTCTCTGTTGTTCTCCCTCTCCCTCTCCCTCATTTGAAGTTCTCCTCTCCCTCTCCCTTCGAAGCTCTCCCTTTCCCTCTCAATCATTCGAATTAATCTCCCCCTTTCAATCATTCGAACCAACGTGTATATCATTTGAACCTCTCCCTCCTTCGAACCAATCTCTCCATCTCCCTTTCCATTCATTCGAATGTTTCCCTCTCCCTCATTCTTCCTCTCTTTCCCAATTTTTTGGTTTAAATGGCATCACAACAAGGGTCTTCATCTCAGGAAAGAAAATCAACCGCAACAAAGGGAGGGAAAAAACAGAGGAAGGACACGACATTTGACCCCAACTATTTCATATCTTTGGAAGCCGCGACCCCTGTACAGAGATAATTTCTCCACACGATCCTATATCTTTGGTACAATCGTGGAACTTTCCTTTTTCACACATTTTGGATTGAAAATCGAATCTTATTTTGAAAAAATGGGTTGGGGGTCTTTCTTGGCACTAAAACAGGGTATGTATCCTAGTTTAATTAAGGAATTTTATGCCAATGTAAAAGATATTGATGATGAGTCCATTAAAACCTCGGTTAGAGGCCGTAAAATTTTTCTTTCATGGGAAAGATTGGACGAAAATTTTGATTTCCCCAAAGATGCAATTTTAAAGTATGAAACAAGTACATGGCCTACTAATGTTGAAGGGTTCGATGTTTTGGTAGCCCTCAATGAAATGTGTGCGAGGGCTGATATTGCAGAAAAGAAGACACCCGCTCTGAAGAATCTAATTTTGGAAGCACGAATCATCCATCACATAATTGTTCACTGTATTTTTCCTAGAAAAGGGCATAAAAGTATGACAGATTCGATGCTTTTCTCATTTGGTGCATCATGAATGGGAAACAAATTTCCCTTTCCCATATCATCATAAATCACATGCAAGCCTGCCGTAAGACGAGAAGATGTAGTCTTCCCTACGGTATTTTTCTTTCTCACTTCTTTGAAAAATGCGGAATCCTACTTCCCCCCGAAGATAAAGTATCTATAGACCGATATGATTACTTTAATCATTTCACTTTGAAGAAAATGGGATTCTACTTCGACACAGTTAGCAACAAATGGTTTCCCAAAGTTGTTGAGACACCTCAAATTGAGGTTCAAAATTCACCAAAGCCACCTGAGGCACGTGAGGCACGCGAGCCACCTGAGGCACGGACTCCTCCTCAAGAAGGATCTACTAGAATTCAACACGCAACAAATTCTTGATAGCATTTCGGCACTGGAGGAGAAAATGGATCAGAAATATCATCATCTTACTGAAAGGTTGAATATTATGCTCGTCCATTTGGATTAGCAACAGCTTCTGGCACCCCTGCTTGTCCGAGTCGATTTGGAGCAGCTTTTAGCACCCTTGCTAGTCCGAGTGGATTAACAGCAGCTTCTGGCACCCCTGCTCATCCAACTGGAGTTGCAGGAGCTTCTGGCCCCCGTTCTCGTCCGACTGTACTTATTCCATTAGAGCCACCTCAGTATGTTGCATCTGTACCTCCAGTTGATGCACCTACTTAACCTGCTTCTGCCTCTGCATCCACTCCTCCGACTTTTGCACCAATTGATGCATCTGCTACACATGCTTCTGCCTCTTCCTCCACTCCTCTGACTTTTGCATCAGTTGATGCACCTGCTGCACCTACTTCTGCCTCTGCCTCCACTCCTCCGACTTCTGCACCTGTTCATGCACCTGCTCATGCACCTTCTACATCTGCTCCGGATAGCTCTTTTATTTGATGATATTAAGAAGGTGGAGAAATTTTGTAATTTTGATACTTTTATATTGACATGTAAAAGAGATGTTGTAAATTTCATATTTTGAATGAACATGTTCTATTGTCACAATCTTGAAGTACTCAGTTTTTCATGGTGGTAAGCCAGGGTGGTAGTAGTATTGAAATATTTATGAAATATTCGACTCAATGATTGAATCAAATAACAGGTGAATTGGGCCCTTACCTTAAAAATTGTCCAAATATTTATCAATTTTCTCACTTTTGGTAGAGGGCTAAGAATGGTCATTAAGAATGTTTGTACAATAACTCAGTAAAACATGATAATCTGAACTTCTTATCCTTGTCTGAGTAGTTTGAATTTATATGTTTTCCAACTATTTCTACAATCGGGCCCAACCAAAACATGCATTAATTCTAGAAACCCCATTCGGAGTTTATTTGGTATGGTCCATTTTTACCATTAGTTGATATGATTTTGTTGTACAGTGTGTTAAAGAGGGCTAAGAATAGTCATTGATATGATTTGGTAGAGGGCTAAGAATGGTCATTGATATGATTTTTACCATTAACATGCATTAATTCAAGCCTAAACTCACCTCTAGAATCTTATTTTTATGCTGAGTTGTTGAATTCAATCAAGTCAAAGATTTTCAAATTGGATTGGGTTTGGGTTGTATTGGTGACAGAAGTTCTGAACCAAATCTAACCTATTTATTAAGATTCTTAGATTGGATTGGGTTCTGCTTTGTTGGTGGAAAAGTGTTAATCTAAAGCTAACTCAGTTATTAAATAGAAGAATCAGATAACAAAACCAAATTATGCTAGAAGCTTGAAAGCCCAAAAACTAGGTCTAAGAAAAGGTGAGCTTGAGCAAAAATTATCAGCCCAATTTATGCTAGGGTCATGCTTGAAAAACAATAAAGCCCGATAATATTCAAGCTGCTCGAGCCTTATTTATCTGCCAATCTGAAAGCCCAAGCCAAGTCCATCTACACATATAAAAAATTATATATATGGTTGCACATCAGACTTGGTCCATTTTATCTTTTTTTTACTGAACTGTTTTACGAATTATGGAAATCTAACTGGTTAGATTGGTTATATATGGGGGCTCGAACCAGGCAACACTCCGTTTTTTGAGGCAGGGAGATAACCAGTTGAGCTACACACATGATTTGAAATTATATAATAAATACTATACTTAATGGTTGTTTTACTACTTGGGCACTTTAGGAATGGATCTCATCCAAATAGGTGATATTCTAAATCCTAATGAAGTCTATTTCAACTTATCACCATCAAAACATTTGATTCAATCCAAACATAAAGCACCATTCTTTACATTCCAATTTTAACTTTTCATAATCATTCTCTAATGATCATGTTTTTAAATGTTATTATAAAAAATAAAAATAAAAACATTTTCTTATAAGTTGCTACATGGTATTAATACGAAAGAATATTGGTAACCAAAGGGGTTGAAGTGATGGTGAGGAACTACTTTAAGAAGTGTGAGTCATTAGTTCGATTTTTACTCTATTTCAAATGTGTGAAGTTACTATTTTGCCCTTCCTTTTTAGACTGTCCGAACACATATATCGAGGTAATGGTTAAATATCAGAATAAATCTACTTCAATCGGAGGCTGTTCAAGAGCATTCTTAACTTGAATATCAGAATAAATCTACTCCAATCAGAAGCCGTTCAAAAGCATTCCTAACTTAAATATCAGAATAAATCTACTCCAATCGGAGGCTGTTCAAGAGCATTCCTAATTTAAATATCAGAATAAATCTACTCCAATCGGAGGCCGTTTAAGAGCATTCCTAACTTAAATAATAGAAACAGCATACAAGAGAGTACATTGACTTGATATAGATATATTTTCATTAAAAATCAAAACTGAGTACATTTATATACTGAAATCAATACATTTCCACTCTTATCTTTAACAAAGTACGTTTATACTGAAATCAGTACATTTTCTACTTAAAATGAATACATTTCCACTCCTATCTTCACTTTATTGATTCCACTAATCTTGGAAATCGTCATTATCTCTTTGATCATCAGACCACTATATAACATTTAAAAACTCACATTAGAACATATGGAAGAGTTATATGTCGATTGGTCAATACATATCTATATCAATTAAGGAAATAACTTACGTGGGTAGTGACAGAAGAGTTACGTAATACCCTGACCCAAATTAGGCGTAATTAGTTTAATAAATCCTTCTTAGACCGGTTAATCTTGAGGATTAGGGTTAGGGCTTTGAGAAAAGCCCATGCTCAGCCCACTCGGAGCTCGAAAGCTCAGTGATCCAGCTCGTCCAGCTGGAAGGGCAAAATGGTAATTTACCAATCTTTGATATTATTTTATTATTTATGTCATTATGTGATTATTATTGGATGATATTGTTTTCCTTAATCAAGGATTTCCATTTCTGATTTCAGAATTATTTTATTTTCAGAAAATGGTATTTAAAACCGCCCGAAAAGACTCCTAAAAGGGGAAATAAATATTTTTAAATGATTTTAGAAATGAAATTTTTTTTTGAAACAAGCATATATTTTAGACCATTTTATTTCGGTTTAGTTTATTCTCTCAAACCTTGAAAATGAGGATTTCAAACCCTTTTAATTAACACAAGTTAAATTAAGTAAATAGTGTCAAATTTTGGATTTTGTTTAAATCTATGGTTTTTAGTAAATTTTAAATCCCCAATTTTTTATGGTGATTAGAGTTTTTAAAACCCAACATTTCTGTTAAGTTAGATTAAATTTATTAAGCTTTAAAAAAAATACTATTTTTAGTTAAAAACTAATTTTTGACAAAATTGGACCCATTTGCAATTTTTTCCCTTGAGGGACTTATCTGCAAAGACCAAAACAGTTTTTACTGTGCCAGAACACTGTTGCCGCTGGTACGTGGCCGAGAGACACAATGCAGCCGGTGAGGTGGCCATGGTGAATCCTCTATAAATCACTAGTTTCCATCTCTTTGTAGCCTGAAAAACCAGACCGATCCCTCTCTCCCTCTGTCTCTGTTTTCAAAATTCGGTTAACCGTTAGCTTAAGAGGAAGATTTTTCAAAGTCGGGATTTTCAACAGGAACTCAAGCAAAGGTAACCTCTGTGTTCCTCTTCAAATTTAACAAGTTTAGAATCAAGTAGAAGTAAATTTGACTGAGTTTTGAGTGTGTAAAACCGATTTCAAGTTTAAAGAAAAACCATGGATTTCTTGTGTCAACTTGGGTTTGCTGTTTAAATCCGATGTTTCAATCAGTGTTTAAGGTTTTAATTTATTCCCTATGGTAAGAGGACTCACTGAGGAGTCTATCTGACCGGTTGGATGTGAAAATCGAATCCAGGAAACCCACTGTTGCTGGATTCGTATTTCACTCCCTGCTCGGCGTCACTGTCTGCTGTTGCAGACAGGAGAAGAAGACGACTCTCTTAAGTTCCAAGAGTTGGCCGTCGGACTTTCAGAGGCTGACCCCTTTGGACCTTCCGAGCTTCGGCTCGAAGTTCCGAACTGTCCAGAGACTAGGCTTCTCCCACATCTGCTGCCAAGACGTTCCGAGCTGTTTGGAAGGACCGAACCCCTCTCAGACGATCCGAGCTTCCCTCGGCATGATCTGAGACACACAGACCCACCGAAATCCTGTTTTCTATCTTCTTGAGTTCAGAAGCACCTTCGGATGATCCGAGATACACAGACCCACCAGAATCCTATTTTCTGTCTTCTTGAGTTCGGAAGTACCTTCGGGCGATCCGAGACTTGACCCTCGGACGATCCGAATAGCAAAACCATGTTCCGAGGTTCTGTGGACTAGTCTAGACTGTGGCTCGGACAGTCTGAAGCCACAGTACCTGGTTCCGAGGCATGTTCTAAGGAACCCAATTCTTGAATATTAAATCTTGGTTGATTGATAATACATGTGTTAGATCCTAGGTTTTCATGTGATGTTTTCACCCTTTGATAAATAAAATTGTATTAACCCCTTCTTCTCTTATTACTATAGTGTATTACTTATTATATTCACTTCCAGGCCGATACTATTTGTTGGGCACTGAGTGACTTCACTTCCAAGCCGACGCTATATCTGTCGAGCACTGAGTGACCTCTAGGCCTAACTCAATACGTCAATCTGGTCAATGCCCAGAAGACAATATGAGAAGTGGCCTAAGCCGTTGTACATCTACACTATCTTAATATGTCAATCTGGTCATGCCTACAAGACAATATGAGAATTGGTCTGAGCACCTATTTATTATTATATTGTGGATTATTATAACTTAAAACAATTATAAACCAAGTAGGAGACTCAATTCCATTTATCCTGGAGATTTTTGGAAAAACAGTATGGTTTTGAAATACTGCAGTATGTATTTCTTTGAATGCTATGTATGTTGACCAATTATTGATTGCACACTTGTTTGCATGTTGACAAAGACTTCGAGACCACACAATTTCGGTGAGGGGACTTAACTTTGTAGTAGGTGAAAATCATGTTTAATAAGATGGACTTTGAACAATGAGTGGTTTCAAGTTGATGAACCCACCCATGTGCCTGGACATGATGCATTATTGTAAGAAGTTCTTATGATGATTATATGTGATGATATTAATTATGAGTTATGTGATACTGCTTCCACGTACTTTTTACTATTAAACCATCGCCGAGCTGAGTGTGTCGGTTACATCTCCTGGACTAGGTGGGTTGACAGTGACTGACAAGGTGTGTTAGTACCGGTTTTGAGGTGTATACCGGAGATGTACTTGAAAGGAGTATTTTGACCGTGTAGGGACTTAATACTATTGGTGTCAGCATAGTAACTAGGGGTTACGGTGGATGATAGCAGTTATGGAATGATGTTGAGATTTTGGCAATCCTTAAGATATTATTGCAAATGTTGATTATTTAACTAACCTGATGTTTCATTAGACTGCATTGTTATTTTCCTTCACTGGGCTGGTTAGCTCACCCCACTCACATTTTAGGAGATGTGCACGAGGAAGAGAACCCTCCGTATGAAGTTTAGGATGGATAAGCTGCTTGTATTGCCTTGGGATTCCCACTAAGGGGAATTCCGCTATCTTTGTCTTTTGGTTCCTTGAACCTTACATTTTTGTAAAGTACTGTGTGTGGTACTTAGCTTGTGTTGATGTGATGTATTAAACCGCTATGTGTTCCGTAGCTACTCCGGTTATGATTTAATAACATCTCATTTATGGAATTATGTGTTTGTGGTTGTGTTGTGGGTAGGCATATGGTATATGTTTGAGCCCACCTGTTGGGCTCATGAGTGGCTTTTGTTTTTGGGCCTAACCTTTGATCCGACCCAGTTAGAATCTTGAGATTAGTTTCAAAAAAAAAAAAAAAACAGTGATGTTCCGAGCCCACTTCTGGGTCGGGGCGTTACAGCTTTGTATCAAAGCTTCAGTTCAAACTTTAGGACTATGTTAGGTTACAGCATAATTGGAATTATTTTTGGATTAGAACTACAGTTGTCATTGACATTTTTCTGTTTTTGTGGTACAGATATGTCAAGCAACATAGAGTATACCGAGTTGTGGGACAAAGGGACCCCTAGCTGTCCTATAGATCTGGTTTCCTCTTCCAGCAACTTCAGCCTGCCAAACCGCAATGTTGGAGTTAATGTGAACATCCAAGTAGGATCACCCGAAGATGTTGAAGTAGTTCCAGCCTTTTTACCAGAAGAGAGTGTGGGAGATGTCCCAATGTTAGAGGAATCCTTAGGGGAGATAAGCTCGCCCGAATACACTCCAGCTACCCCGACTTTGGAGAAGCTGACGGAGTATATGTGCGAATTGTGCAACCAAGAGGGGCACAACTGTACTTTCTGCCCCTACCCTATTGATGTTGTTTGAACTGTTTGTGTTCTTCGCGGGTACGGGAAGGAGAGGACTAACTGTCCTTACGTTGGGGGACCGGGAATAATCCCCTGTTTGACTTGTGGAGTGTTGGGACACATGTCAGCGACATGCCCTGACAACTTCTTCTATTTTGGTGATGATGCAGGAACTTCTACGGAAGATTAGGCCGGAAATAGTAGAAAAGTAGCAGGAAAAAGGAGAGATTTTGTAATGGTTGCTAGTAGTGCCTTCAAGTATGTTTTGATGATTGAGGGGTTTTCTAACCCCACCAACCCTTGTAATTATAATGAAATTTTGAGAATTAACGGTGTAGAGTTGTCCTATGATTTTCTGGTTCTAAAAATGGCGGACTTTGATATCATCCTTGGCATGGACTGGTTGTCAGTTTTCGAGGTTTTGATCGATTGTTCTCAGAGGAGAATTCTTGGGGTCTCCACGACCGATGAAATGTCTATGGAGAAGTTAATATCCTATGAAAAGATGAGAGTCACTTTCTCTGGCCTTAGGGCATAATCGAATAGTGTGGTGGCAAGCATGGGTTGGGAAGATGTAGGTGGTGTAGGGTCTGTTGCTTCTCGGGTGGTGTGTGAGTTTATGAATGTGCTTCCTGACCAGTTAGCTGGGCTACCTCCACGCAGAGAGATAGAGTTTGTTATAGACCTACAGCCAGGGACATCTCCTATTTCCATGGCACCTTATCGAATGTCGCCGACTGAACAGAGAGAGCTAGGTACGAAGGTAGAAGAGCTTCTTAGACCCGGTTTTATCCGTCAGAGCAACTCGCCATAGGGCGCTCCTGCTCTCTTTGTGAAAAAAAAAGATGGAGCGATGAGTATGTGTATAGATTACCGGCGACTCAACCAGATAACTATTAAGAATAAATACCATTTGCCTAGAATAGACGACCTTTTTGATCTTTCGAGGGGATCGAGATGTTTTTCAAAAATCGATTTGAGGTCGGGTTACCATCAGTTGCAGATTCGAGAGGAAGACATTCCTAAGACTGCTTTCAGGATGCAGTATGGCTTTGTACGAGTTTGTGGTGATGCCTTTCGGTTTGACCAACGTGTCAGCCATGTTTATGGGCTTGATGAATCGCGTTTCGCGACCTTACCTGAGAGAGTTTGTGATAGTTTTCATAGACGATATCCTGATCTTTTCTTCATCCAAGGAGGAGCATGAGCGTCATCTATGCATTGTTCTTCAGACTCTTCGAGATCATCAGTTGTACGCTTAGCTGAGCAAATGGTTTAGTTTGAGCATGAAACATAGGATTAGCAACCTTATATGCCGCGCTGAGATTATCACAAAAAAGTACTGTTGGAGAGGAGAAAGGAAAACCAAGCTCGAGGTAGAAGATGTTGCATCCAAACAGTATCCGCACAAGTATAGGCAAGGGCCCAGTATTCAGCTTTAGCACTGGACCTAGATACTGTGGATTGCTTCTTGGCACACCAAGAAATTAAATTGAGGCCTAGAAAGATACAATAACTGGTAGTAGATCGTCGACTATTAGGACAACCGTACCAATCAGCGCCAGAGTACACAATTAGGCGAAATGGGTGTGTGGCACAACGAAGGTGTAGCACACGACCAAGGGACCCTTTGAGATAGCGGAGAATGCATTTGACAGCGTCATAATGAGACGTGAAAGGCTGACTCATGCATTGAGAGACAACGTGCACCGTATAAGCAATATCGGGCCTAGTGAGTGTGAGATAGAGAAGGGCACCAACAAGTTGATGATACTCAGAGGGGTCCAGTAGGAGATCACCAGAGGCAGTAGTCAACTGAGTCTTAGTGGCAACAGGTGTTGAGCAGGGTTTACAGTCGAGTATTTGACTACGACGAAGAAGGTCAAGGGTATATTTGGTCTGAAACAAATGTAACCCTGTAGAATGCGTAGTCACCTCCTGTAACACCCCTCCCTCTAACCACCATCATCAGAGTAATGATACATGAATAATCAGTGGAGAGGGAGGCGAACGTTACGATGCGAGCCAAGTCCGAGTCCAAAGACCCGACACTTGACTGGCCCAACTAGTGTGTGCATGATAACATTTGCACACACTCTGATAATCTTGCGGAAATTTAAACATTTATTCCATTGCATAAATAACAACATACATCTCAAAGCAAAATAAGGACTTCCCAACAATAAGTGAGTCAAATACAAAACTTAATTTACAATTATCAAAGTCTCATTCATTACCTTCCCCAAAATATACATCATTCTTTTATATATTGTATTGTATCCAATAATTCAAAAATGTAAGAAATATAAATCAAGGCATCCGGGCTTCCTTTCTTGAATTCATCGCGATTGCAGCTATCTACCATCTCACTCGATATCCTTTGCATCTCTTAAACCTGCATACAAATCTGGGGGGGAGGGAATTTATGGGCTTAGTCAACTTGCCCAGTAGGAATTTCAATCATAGGTATGCATTATGCATCATTATAATAAGTACATGTATACTTACATTTTCATACTTAGGAAAAATCGCATATTACAAATCTTATACTTTCTCAAATCCACATCATGTATTAATATGGTACATTTCTCAAAGGTCATTTCCAAATCATTGTATAAATCTCACGTTCAACTTGTATTTAAGATTGCTTATAAATGCCATCATAGAAAACTCATACTCCAAAAACATTATACATGTTGAAAATCCCCATTTATCCCGTCATAAATATTTCATATCATATTACAAAATCCCCTTGTACATAAGTAATTTGTGTTTTATTTATAGAAAACTTCATAATCATTTCATCATAAAACATATCATGTTTCATAAGTTATATAAAATCCATCTCTACCTCACCATACCCATCTCCTACATTCTCACCTTGTATCATACCACACCTTCTCCCCTTAATTATCTTACCATTCACTAGATTCCAACTACCTCTTCCTTGTTGCATTTCTCATTTCATATAAGTACTAAATTTTACATATATTCTATCATTGCCCATAACATACTCATACTCAATTCATACTCCTCCTGTTGAGGGAGTTATTCATTCATAATTTAACCGGCGTACCGGTGGAGTGTTGCCTCCAATGCTTTCATTTATATGACCAACAATTTAACTGGCGTACTGGTGGAGTGTTTCCTCCAAGACTATTTGTTACACAACCAACCATTTAACCGGCGTATCGGTGGAGTGTTGCCTCCAAGACTCATTTCATATACGACATAAGGTTGTACTTAAGTTACCAACCTATACTTCTTTCATTGGCAAACCAAGATCCTATTATACCTCATTTACAATTTCGGGGTGTTCCAAATATCACAATACACATCTCAAGACACGTAAAACCCCTACAATTTATATAAACCTACTTATTTTCCTAACACCCATTTCCAAATATCTCATAACTTCATGTCCTCATAATACCTTTCCTATGGAACATACTTGATTCATCACGTAATTCCTATAATTCCTCCACAACACTCTCATTGCTTTTATTCTTATAAAGTATATTTCATCATATCAATTTTTGGAATCACTTTACTATCATAAAACCTCATAGAATTGTACATACAAAAATACTTTCCATGTATAGTATAAAACTTTCATATTATACTAACATCCTATTCATTGAATAGAAAACTATTCATAACACATTTTCTTTATTCATTTACCAAATTCGTAATCATATTCATCATATAATATCAAAATCTCAAAATCAATCTTATTAGCTAATAAGGAAATCACAGTGATATAATACAACCTCCAATACTTTAACAAAATAGGAAAACCTACTTGATCCATAGCAATTGGTGAAGGGAGATTATTCGTGAACTAGCTCGATCAATCTCGGGTTTATCCTTGTTCCTTCGTTCATTGTCCATACATGTAAAATATAAGACTTATATCATTATCTTCCATTTGATCAATCGTTCCACTTATTTAACTCATATGGCCTACACCACTCGATTAAACTATAGACCTCCACAAGTCTCACCCATAGACTTAATAACCCAAATTTATCATAATATGCCTTCAATAGATAGTCAAAGCATTAATCAAATCAATTAATTAAAGAAAATATAGAATAAATTACATATATCAACTTTAAAACTAAATATTCTCTACCTTCTTAGATTTCTTCATGTTTTTTCCATTCCTTCCACTCATACTCATTTTATACCCTATTCCTAAGCATTTTAATGGATCATTTTACCACAACAATGGTGAATTTCACATACCTTAAAAATTGGGGGTTTTTGTTGTGAACGAAGGTTGGGCTTCCGATTTGAGTTTCCCCTTTTTTGATTGAGAGCTCAAATTCGTAGGATGAGTGCTTCTCTTCTTCTTGGATGCTTGAGAGGGGGGAGAGTGTAATTCATCGATTGCCCTAGATTTCCCTTCCTCTTCTTTCTTGAGCTTCAATGGAGATGGGGAAAAGAAGAAGAAGAGAGGAGAGACCACCGATTGGTGAAAGAGGGGAATTCCTCTAACTTCAGATTTCCTTCTCTGTTGTGTTTTCTTCCTTGGATCATCAACGGTGGAGATCGAGAAGAAAAGAGAAGGAGATGAGGGGATTGCATGAGTGGAGAAAGAGAAAAGAAAGAACCGATGGAAGAAGAGGAGAAGAGAGGGATGGCACCATCGTTGGAATGAGACGAGGTGAAGCGAGAGGAAAAAGCATTAGCTTTTTCCGTCTCCTTACTTTTGGCTTGTGTAGACAACAAGCAAGGGGTGAGGTGAAGGGCTTGGATTGGTCCAAAGGGAGGTGGAGTGGTGGTGTTATCTTACATTTAATGCAAAGGATAAGGGTGGCTGTCATGTGTCCTTGTCATGCCATGTGGCATGCCACCACATCCTATCTCACCACGTCATCGCTTATGTGGCTCGTCTGCCACGTCATCACTTAATTCCCGTTAATTAACATTGTAATTAAATTAACACTTAATTTAATCACCTTGAATCCCTCTTAATTAATTAATCATCAAAATTTCCATCAATTAATTTAATTTCTTATATTTCACTCCACTTTCAAAATTATTTAATTAAATCATCCCTTTAATCTCACATTTTACGTAATTATTTCTTTCCTTATTTGACCCAATACATAGATCAGCCCTGTTCATTCCTCATCATTAAGGGAAAGAAAACAAAAATCACATTGATTTATGATTTTAAAATTCCTGGGTATTACACCTCCAGGCCCAAAAAGTAGTGGAGAGCGCTCAGATCCTTGATTTCAAATTCGGTACCGAGTCTGTGAGTAAAGGACTGAAGAAGCGACGAAGAATTGCTAGTCAAGACGATGTCATCAACATAAAGAAGAAGAACCATAATATGTGTTCCACGTCTATAAATGAACATAGAGCTGTCAGCTTTGCTTTGAATAAAACCATGAGAGAAAAGGAATGAGCTAAAACGTTGAAACCTCACCATGGGTGCTTGTTTTAGACCATAAAGAGTTTTTTATAATTTGCAAACATGATGAGGATGACGAGGATCAACAAAGCCAGGAGGTTGAGACATATACACTTCTTCTGTAAGATGGCCATGAAGAAAAGCATTCTTGACGTCCAACTGGTGGATGGGCCAAGCAGAAGTGACAGCAAGACTGAGAATAGTGCAGATAGTAGTGGGCTTGACGACTGGATTGAAGGTCTCATCATAGTCGATGGCGGCCTGTTGATGAAAACCTTTTGCAACAAGTCTTGCTTTGTAACGCTCAATGCTACCATTGGAGCGCCGTTTAATCTTAAGAACCCATTTGCAGCCAACAGGATTGGAGTTTAGTGGGGGTGGAACAAGAGACCAAGTTTGCTGACGTAGAAGAGCATTGAATTATCAGTCATGGCCTGACGCCATGCCGCAGATCGAATATCTTGAGTGTAGCAAGTAGGCTCAATATCAGAGGTAGAGACCATAGAAGCAAAAGCCTACAAGAGGGGATGACGAATAGAAAAGTCAGCCCTTTTTTGGTCTTTGAGATGCCGTCCTTAGCACGAGTCACCATAGGGTGAACATTATCAGGTGGAGCAAAGGCTGGAGCAGAAGTAGATGTCGGTGCTGCAAGTGGAGGCGGTGAGGCGCATGTTCTGAATCATGCACTTCTAGTAGAGTGGTTGATGTGGTTGTCGGAGATGTAGGAAGGGTATAAGGTGTTTGTCTAGGAGACATGGTGATAATAGGAAGGAAGACCATGTCTGAAGAAGATGATGCGGTGTGCCTCTCGGTAGTTGTGGCATAGGGAAAGACAACTTCATTGAAAAGTACATGGCGGGAGATGTAAACTCTACTAGTAGAGGGGTGAAGACACCTGTAGCCTTTGTGGTGATCACTGTAACCAAGAAACACACACTCAACCGATCGAGGTTGAAGTTTTTTAGTAGTATAATCACCTAAGGGTAGCAAGCACACCCAAATGTGTGAAGATTGAGATAATCAGGTGTGGTGCCATATATCTACTGAGAAGGTGAGGACCATTTGAGAAGCGGTGTGGGAAGCCGATTGACTGGATACACAGCAGTGAAAAGAGCCTCAACCCAGAGGTGATGTGGGAGATGAGACGCAAGAAGCAATGTGCGGCCCATTTCAGACAAATGACGGTGTTTGCGTTCAGCAAAACCGTTCTTCTGTGAAGTGTGTGGACATGATAGACAGTGAATGATCTTTTTTGTGCACACATGTTATGAAAGGAATGATTATAATACTATTTGCCACCATCACTTTGAAAGTATTTAATGGTAGTAGAAAAGTTATTTTCAACAAAGACAAGAAAGTTTTGAAAATTAGTGAAAACTTCTGATTTATGTCGCATAGGAAAAATCCAAGAATAACGTATATAATCATCAGTGAATAAAACATAATATCGAAAGCCAGAAATTGATAAAACTGGAGACATCCATACATCGGAATGAATTAAGTAAAATGGTTGTGAAGTACAATGAGCACGAATAGAAAACGGGAAGAGAAGAGGCCGAAGGAGAGCAGAGCAGCGAGCAGGAGCAGAGGGATCCGACTGAGGGCAAGGATTGGAGGAATAGCAGCAGATCTGGTGTAGAAGGGTTCGCAGGAAGAGGGGTTGTGTAGAGCAGTCGCCTGTGGCAGAAGAAGGGAGACGCTGGGAAAGTCTCTTGTAGGAGAGAATGAAGTGTCTGAATGAGAGAGAGTCTGCATGGAGCAGACATGATGAGAAGTCGGGACGGCGACAGGAGCAGAGAGAGAGGCTTGAAAAAAAAAATTTGCAATTCGTAGGAATCCCAGGCTTAGGCTGATACCATGTAGAATTTTGGCTCACCATCACCTTTCTCATTACTCAAATAGATGTTACAATCCCCTAATAGGGAACCTTACAAATTTAGAATGGTACAAACATAGAATGGCAACCCTAAGGTTAACCCTTTCCTCTAATACAGATATTCAAAATCGATACAGTATGTTACACACATGCTTATAGCAGCGATAATATGCATCAAGGTTTTTCATAATGGTGCGTTAAATTTTAAAACCGTGATAAGAATCTTGGTCGCTCATTTGATGGGCCAGTTGTAATTAGAATTTACAGTACAAAGAAAATGTTATACTGGGAACACAATCATAAGCATTTTATATAAGGAGTTGACTTCTGACACTAAAATTTTTATTAAGATTTTATGTTAATGAATAAGAAAATAGTGCAATAAGTAAACTTCAAAAGTTGCTCTGATACAATGAAAGATAACAACTCGAGGGATCAAGCACGTTCATGGAAGACAAGAAACAATATCAGGAATATCTTTCAGCTGAGCAACTCGATCTGCATAATGTAGAGGTCACAAGGTGGGGTTCAATGCAAACGAGTGGGTGTGAAAGTTATGTTTGAGATGATGTTTTGCATAAAAGATCAGATCCATTAGATTTGAAAAGTCATGATTATCAAGTGTACAAAGATCATCAGTCAAGATAGATCGAAGAAAATTACATTTTACTACCAATTATTTTTGTTTAAAAAAAAAGATAGTAAAACACAAGACGCACTAAGGCACGCACCTTTTCATTAAAGCTCGCCTCCAACTTGCCTTGCCTAATTTAGAACCACATCTCCCCTCTTGCAACTTAGGCACACCTTGACTATTATTATCAAAATTAAGCTTGAGCAATGAGATATATAAGAGTTTTGGATCTTGTAAGTTTTGAACTGATGTTGATGTAATACTCTTACACTGTGGACATCCTCATTAGGGGAGGAGATGAGTGTAATTTGAAACAAAAGTATGATTAGTACATGTCATTCAGCTTGCTCACCCTATGGTTTGGACAGTAGATTTCTTAAGACACTTAAATCAATTGAGAATTGATAGGACATTAGTGATTTTCATGATAAAGAACTAATAAAAAATCACTCATATCCTTATTCAATTCCTATTAAACCCCTATCCCCCTCTTTAAAGCTTCTGTAAAACTAAACATGACCCACATTAAACTTGGAGCTCCACATAGAGGATATTAAAACAGGGAAACTGTGTTTAAATAAAGAAGGTCTATTTTAGAAGAGTTCTAAAGGGGTTAGTTTCCTATTTTGATGGGAAGTAGGAATGGAAATTTCTAATTGCCTTAGAGGTCCTCTCTCTGCTTATAAAAGGGTCTCTCTCCATAATTATCCATCAACTTAAGTCAACCCTAGTGTCTAAAAATACTACTCATGAAATTGGAAGAGGGCATTAAAGAGGAAAGAGGCAGAAACTCCAAGGTGGGTGTTTTCTCATGTTTTTGGACTTCAGGAAGTATTGACATATTAAAGGGAAGATCAGATCTCACTCTTCTTCATCAATGGATCAAGGTATGTCTTATGATTATTACGTTAATGATTTCCGCATTAAGATTGATCAGTGTTTCAAGCATTAATCGATTCAGATCTTTTGGTTATGTTGTTCGGGTATATCGAACATTAAGTTGAATGATGAATGAATGTACGATTGATTCTCAATCAATAAACTCTGATATTATGATGAAGTATTACATGTGGCATCAAGAGCCTAGTTCATAGGATCAATTATTGCTTGAAATAATGAATAATTAAAGAAATAAATTTTCGAATCTCAAGGAAGAAGACGACCCTTTATAGATCTAAAGTTTATAGATTTTAAAATTATGGAGTTTAAAATTGTATAGATTATGGTTTTTAAAATTATGAAGCTTAAAATTTTATGGATTTTAAGATTATGATCTTATGGACTTAAAATCCAGGGGTTTTTTCCTCTTATGTTTTTGGGAAATCAATAATGAGCAAAGTCATTATTCTTGACCTAATACCGTATTATGATACGATTTGGTTAGTCACCAAAGTGGCCCAATCGGAATGTATTTAGACATAAGGGCATATAATTGTGGTCCAATACTCTTCCCAAGTGTCGAATAATAATGACTTTGTTAATCGCGATCCCTAATCACAGAGATATTAGGTTGGCCCAAAGGTGCACCGTTCCGAGTGGTTAACGAATTGGTATAGGATGATTGGCGGGTACTTGTAGTTGGTATTTGTCCGGACTGTAAAACCCTGCCCCAAATTAGGCGTGTGTTAGCTTAATAACCTTGTTTAACCGGTTAATCTAGGAAGATTACGGTTACGGCTTTGAGGAAAGCCCAGGCATGGCCCAATCTGAGCTCGTGAGCTCAGTGATCCAGCTCATCCAGCTGGAGGGGCATTTTGGTAATTTACCGCTTGTTGTGTTTATTTTATAAATTTTGTTGATATGTGATTATTATTGGTTGATAATGTTTTCCTTAATAAAGGATTGCATTTCTGATTTTTAAAATGAATTTATTTTCAGAAAATGGTATTTAAAATTTGCCCGTCAAAACCCCGAAAGGGAGTATTAATTATTTTAAAGGTTTTGAAAATGAAATAAATTTTGAAACCTGTATTTTGTAGTAGACCATTTTAAGTATGGTCTAGTTATTTCATTTCACCCCAAAATGAGATTTCTAAAATGATTTATTTAACATTTGTTTAATTAAGTAAATAAGGTTAAATTATGATTTTTATTTAAATAAATGATTTTTAGTGAGAGTTAAATTCCAAAAATTTTATGGTGACCAAGGTTTTCAAAATCCAACTTATCTGTACGGTTGGATTAAGGTTTTGAGTTTCTAAATCATATTTTTAATTTTAAAAACCGGGTTTTATCAAATAAAGGACTGAATTGCAAATTGAAAACTGAAGGAGGACTTATTTGCAACCAGAACCCCGCTTACTGTTGTAAACGTCACCCGTGACTGCATGCAGTGGCTCGCCGACCCCAAATTCCGGCCAAAATTCTATATAAGCAACTCCTCTGATTAGCTTTCAACTCCCAGCAAACTGCATCTTCTTTCTCTACCTCTCAGCTCTCTGTTCTCTGGCGTTCTCAACCTAAAACCAGAAACCCAACCTCTGTTACCAGTTTCAGTAACAGTAGCTTTAGAAGGAGGAGATTTTCAAATCCAGATTTCTTAACCCAGGAACCTCAGTGAAGGTATCCATTGCATTCCCCTTTCATTTCCAGTCAACTTTGAATTAAACAAAATCGGTTTTGGCCCTATTTTCAGTGAGAAAAACCATTTCAAAATCTAAGGAAAACCATGGGTTACCTTGTACCCGTGAGGATTTGCTATTTAAATCTGTTGGCCCAATGAGCTTCAAGGCTCCAAACCATTCTCTATGGAAAGAGGACTCCCAGAGGAGTCCATCAGACCGGCTATCTGTGGAAAACGAATCCGAGAAACCCTCTGTTTCCCGATCTGTAATTCACTGTGCTTCTGCCGTCACTGTCTGCTGGTGTAGATAGTGGAGGAAGACGACTCTCGAAAGGTCCGAGAGCCGATCTTCGGAAGGTCCGAATCTTTGGACAGTCCGACAGCTAACCCTCGGACGTTCCGAGCTTCACCCGAAGCCCACTTACGCCCGAGGCAAGCCAGACCCCTTCGGACGAACCAAGCCGATCTCGGAAGGACCGAACCCACTTGGACGTTCCGAACCCAGACATCGGATGTTCCGAGGACCCAGACCCACCGAGACTTATTTTCCTCTGTTTTTCAGTTCGAAAGGACTTCGGATGATCCGAGATCCGATCTTCGGACGATCCAAAGTCAGACCCTTGTTCTGAGGTCAGTGACTAGATTAGGTTTGGTTCGGATGATCCGAAGCCATTGTACCAGGTTCCGAGGTATGTTCCGAGGGACCCAGTTTTTAAGTGATAAAATATTGTTTGATTGTTGTTTTTGTCTAAACTTGATTAATTAATGATGTGATTAATGATGTGCTATGATTAATGCCCCCTTGTTAATTAAAAATGTACTACCCCCTTTTCTCTTATTACTTATAGTGTAAATACTATTATATTCGCTTCCAGACCGACCCTATTGGTCGGGCACTGAGTGATTCACTTTCAGGCCGACACTATATAGTATGGCACTGGGTGACCTCGAGGCCTAACTCAAAATGTCAGATCTGGTCCTATCCAGAAGACAACCGAAAAGTGACCCGAGGATCTAGACCTAAACTCAATAAGTCAATCTGGTCAATGCCCATAAGACAATATGAGTTTTGGACTGAGCCCCTTTTTATTTATATTATTATCTTGTGGATAATTATAATTTAAAAATGATAGAAACCGAGTAGGAGACTCAATTCCATGTACCTTGGATATTTTGGGAAAACCAGTATGATTTCGAAATACTGCTTATATGTGTACATGCTATGTATGAATGCTGTGTATATTGATTGTGCACTTGTCTGTTGTTTGAACAGAAACCGCGCAACCACATAATCAAGGTGAGGGAACTTAACTTTGCAGCTTGATATAAACAGGTTTATTAATATGGATATTTGAGCAATGGGTGGTTTCAGATTTGATGAACCCACTCATGTGCCTAGATTTGACGCACTATGGTAAAAGTGCTTATGATGCTGGTAATTGCTGTAATCAGACGAAATGTGTAAGACTGCTTCCACGTGCCTGGACTATTGAATCAATATCAGCCATATGGGAGATGATTTACGTCTACTGATCGTGGGTGGTGACAGTTACTGAGGGTGTCGGTACCGGCCATGGGAGTGCCAGAGATGTACTTGCAATGATGTATTTTGACCGTGTCGGGACTTAATACCATTGTTGTCAATATGGTGCCTAGAGGTTACGGTGGATAACAGCAGTAATGGAAAAGTGGAAGAATGATGGAAATGATGATGAGACTTTACTTGATATTATGAATTTTATTTTCAAGCATGTGATATTATTGCAACTATTGATTATTGTGCTAACCTGTTATTTACTTAAACTGCATTGTTATATTTCCTTCACTGGGCTAGTTAACTCACCCCACTCGCCTTTCAGGAGATGAACCGGAGGAGGAGAACCCTCTGTTTGAAGCTTAGCATGGATAAACTGCGGCGTTGCTTTGGGATTCCCACTGAGGGGAATACCCTTGTATTTGTGCTTTCTGGTTCTTGGAACCACCCTCTTTTGTAAAGTACCGAGTGTGGTACTTGGTGTGTGTTAATGTGTTGTACTAGGACTACTACGTTTCTGTAGTTACTCTGATATATTTCGTAATGATAAATCAAAGTTGGATTTATGTGATCTTATGTTGTGTTGTAGTTGTGCTTTGTTGGTATCAGACTTATGGTACATGTTGGGATCATGTGTGACCCTTGCTCCCAACTGTTGTTCCAACCCAATTAAAATACTTGTGATAGTTTAACTTTCCAAAAAAAAAAAAAAAATCAGCCGCGTTCCGGGCCCACCCTTCGGGTCGGGGCGTGACACGGACACCCAAAGGTGGCGGTGGTATTTGATCACTTGTATTTTGTTGGTCAGTTCTATCGGTGACTGGGAATCACCATAATGAAATAGTATGCCATAAGATTACCCAAAGGTAGATCCGGTAATATTATTTACTTATGTTGATTGTTTGTGTGTTTCAATTAAGTTTAACTCATAGTGTAATGTAAGTAAGCATGAAATTATGTAATTTTTGCAACATCTCTCCCTGTTAGACTGCATTCGCAAACTTCTGTTGTACCAATGTTGACTGGACTTAATTTCTTTCAATGGAAAGAACAAGTTGAGTTTCACCTCGGTGTGCTTGATCTTGACAAAGCATTAATTTCTGATAAGCCTACTATTACGGGCACAAGTACGACTTCTGAGAAAAAGTCCTATGAACCATGGATCAGGTCAAATAGACTCAGCATTATGTTCATATACATAACAGTGGCAAATAATATCAAGACTTCGCTACCCAAAACTGAGAGTGCTAAGGAATACCTCCAAAATATTGAAAATAAATTCAAAATAGCAGACAAGTCCTTTACAGGGACTCTTATGGCAAGGCTGACCACCATTAAGTTCGATGGAAGCCGTGGCATGTATGAGCACATAACGAAGATGACAAATATTGCTGCTCAACTGAAAAATATAGGGATGAGTGTTGATAATACTTTTCTTGTCCAATTCATTCTGAATTTTCTGCCTCCTCAGTATGGGTCATTTCAAATAAATTACAATACTATGAAAGATAAATGGCAAGTAAATGAACTGTCAAGTATGCTGATTCAAGATGAGGGCAGACTTAAACAGATGGGACATCACTCACTCCATCTAACACATCAAGAACCCAGTAAAAAAAGAGGATGGAAGCCCAAGAAATTTAAAAAAGCCGGAAAGAAACTATTTGAGCCCAGTACATCTTCAGGAACTCAAAGTCAGGGGACAGGTAGTGTGAGGTGCCACTTCTGTAAGAAACAAGGACACTTCCAGAAAGACTGCCATAAAAGGAGATCGTGGTTCGAAAATAAAGGTAACCATTCCATTTCTGTATGTTTCGAATCTAATCTCACTGAAGTTTCCTCTAACACTTGGTGGCTTGATTTTGGGGCTACAACTCATGTTTTTAATATGATGCAGTGATATCTTACGACCTATACCATCGATCCAAATAAAGCCTTCATTTACATGGGAAACCGACAAAAGGTGTCAGTTGAAGCCATCGGGACTTACCGTCTTTTCCTCGACGCTGGCCATCACTTGGATTTATTTGATTGTCTTTATGTTCCTTCAATTTCCAAACTTGATGTTAATGGTTATTATTGTAAATTTGGATATAATGCTTTCAGTTTGTAAAAAGGTCCTTCTTTTATTGGGTCTGGATTATTAATTGATAGCCTTTAATGTTTAAAGCTTGATGATTCCTTTGTTAATTCTGTCCTAACCCTGCATCATAAAGTTGGTATTAAACGTGGGTTGATTAATGAAAATTCCTCTATTTTGTGGCATAAATGTTTGGGACATATATCCCGCGAAAGAATTCAAAGATTGGTAAAAGATAAGATTCTCCCGAATCTTTATTTTACTGATTTAGGTGTGTGTGTAGAATGCATTAAGGGAAAGTAGACCAAACACACTAAGAAAGGAGCCAAAAGGTCTAAAGGGCTACTTGAGTTGATCCAGACTGATATTTGTGGCCCATTTGATGTTCCATCTTTTGGTGGAGAGACCTATTTTATCACCTTTATTGATGATTTCGCGTTATGGTTATATTTATATGTTACATGATAAATCTCAAGCAGTCAACAACGTAGAGATATTTATCACTGAAGTTGAAAGGCAACTAGATAGAAAGGTGAAAGTCATAAGATCAAATAGAGATGGTGAATATTATGGTAGGTAAGATGAAACGGGTCAACAACTGGGGCCTTTTGCTAGACTACTTGAAAGTCGCGGTATAATTGCACAATACACGATGCCCGGTACGCCTCAGCAGAATGGTGTTACTGAAAGGCGTAACCGCACACTTATGGACATGGTTAAGAGTATGTTATGTAATAGCATTGTATCCATTATGTTGTGGATGTATGCATTAAGAATTGCAATGTACTTGTTTAATCGGGTTCCTAGTAAGTCAGTTGCTAAGACTCCTTTTGAACTATGGACAGGAAGGAAACCTAGTTTGAGACACCTGCATGTATGGGGTTGTCCTACAAAAGCAAGAATTTATAATCCACATGAAAGAAAACTTAATGAATGGACAATCAGTGGTTACTTCATAGGTTACCCTGAGAAGTTTAAAGGGTACAGGTTCTATTGTCTGAATCATAGTATGAGAATTGTAGAGACCGGTAATGCTAAATTTATTGAACATGGTGAGGTTAGTGGGAGTGATATAATGAGAAACGTCGGTGTGCAAGAAGTAAGGGTACAAGTCCCTATATCCATAACTTCAGAAATTGTTGTCCCTAATGTTACTGAACAACCTAATGAACAACACCTGAATGATGAATCAGTCCATGATGAAACCATTACCAATAATGAACTGATTGTGGAACAACCACAAGAAATAACATTACGAAGGTCTGAAAGACAAAGGAGACCTGCTATTCGGATGACTATGTGGTATATTTACAAGAATCAGAATATGATTTAGGGGCTATTAAGAATCCGGTCACTTATGAAGAAGCGATAGAATATGATGATTCTAGTAAGTGGTTAGACACCATGAAAGATGAGCTAAAGTCCATGGCCCAGAATGAAGTCTGGGATCAAGTATAATTGCCTCAGGGATGCAAGAAAGTTGGATGTAAATGGGTCTTTAAGACCAAACGAGACTCTAAGGGCAATAACGAACGATATAAAGCAAGACTTGTGGCCAAAGGGTTTACTCAGAAAGATGGCATTGATTATAAAAAGACATTCTCTCCTATATCCAGAAAGGACTCTTTCAGAATCATTATGGCTTTGGTGGCTCATTATGATTTGGAGCTTCACCAAATGGATGTTAAAATCGTATTTTTGAATGTTAGTTTAGATGAAGAAGTGTATATGGAACAACCTAAAGGATTTTCCATAGAGAGTAAGGAACATATGGCATGCAAATTAAAGAAATCAATTTATAGCCTTAAGCAAGCCTCCAGGCAATGGTACCTTAAGTTCAATGATACCATTACCTCCTTCGGTTTTAAGGAATACACCGTTGATTGGTGTATATACATGAAGGTCCATGGGAGTAAATTTATCCTTCTAATATTATATGTTGATGATATTTTGCTTGCCACTAATGATCTTGGTATGATGTTTGAAACCAAGAAATATCTCTCCAATAATTTTGAAATGAAAGATATGGGAGAGGCAAGCATACGTGATTAGAATAGAGATATTCTATGACAGAACTCGTGGTGTGTTGGGGTTGTCTCAGAAAGGCTACATAGAAAGAATATTAGAGAGATTTGGTATGCAAAATTGTTCCTATCAAGAAGCCCCTATTAAGAAGGGAGATAAATTTAGCTTAAATCAATGTCCGCAAAATGAACTTGAAAAAAAACAAATGGGGGAATTCCTTATGCCTCAGCTGTAGGTAGCCTGATGTATGCCCAGACCTGCAACAGACCCGACATTAGTTTTGCTGTTAGTATGCTGGGGAGATACCAAAGCAACCCTAGAATGGATCACTGGAAAGCTGCAAAAAAAGTAATGAGGTTTTTATAGGGTACTAAAGACTTCATGCTTACGTTTAAGAGGTCCAATAATCTCGAGATCATTAGCTACTCAAATTCGGATTTTGGTAGTTGCATTGATAGCAGAAAGTAAACGTTTGGTTATTTGTTCCTTATGGCTGGCGGAGCAATATCATAGAAAAGTGCCAAACAATCTATCACTGTAACATCAACCATGGAAGCAGAATTTGTGGCGTGCTATGAGGCCACTGTTCAAGGAATGTCGCTGCGGAACTTTATCTAAAGACTTGACATTGTCGACAGCATTGCCAAGCCGCTGAGAATTTACTGTGATAATTCTACAGCAGTATTCTTTTCTAAGAACGACAAGTATTCGAATGGATCGAAACACATGGAATTGAAGTACTTTGTCGTGAAAGAAGAAGTTCAGAAACAGACGGTGTCTATTGAGCACATTAGTACTTTACTTATGGTGGTAGATCCGTTGACAAAGGGATTACCTATAAAGACCTTTAAGGAACATACCAATATAATGGATCTTGAACGTAATTATTATGATGTAATTATGTATTTTGGACTGCATTATGAATAAATGTGCACTATTTGACATTTGAGTACTCATATATGCGTTTCTGATTATTGTTCATGTTCGTTATTGTTATGTATATACATTATGTATGTTTATTTTAACACTAACAAGAATAGTAATTATGTTATGACACATATGTGGACCATTATGAAAAATCTCTCATTTAAGGGTTATGCTAGGTAGATCACTTGTGTTGTAGTAATGGAAGGGATCATGTCAGGATAAGATGATGTGCAACTGTCATTGCTTGCAGCTTGTGGTTTGTTTAGTATTAGCATTATGATGTTTACCGCATTATGTTGTTAAATACAGTTTACGTGTACACCTTATGATATATCTGTTTTAAATCCCATGAAGTATAAATGTGGGCCAAGTGGGAGAATGTAAAACTAAACATTACCCACATTAAATTTGGGGCTCCACATAGAGGTTATTAAATCAGGGAAACTGTGTTTAAATAAGGAATGTCTATTTTAGGAGAGTTCTAAAGGGGTTAGTTTCTTATTTTGATGGGAAGTAAGAATGGAAAGTTCTAATTGCCTTGGAGACCCTCCCTCTGCCTATAAAAGGGTCTTTCTCCATAATTATCCATCAACTTAAGCCAACCCTAGTGTCTAAAAATATTATTCACGAAATTGGGAGAGGGCATTAAGGAGGAAAGGGGCAGAAACTCCAAGGTGGGTGTTTTCTCATGTTTTTGGACTTCAGGAAGTATTGACATATTAAAGGGAAGATCAGATCTCACTCTTCTTCATCAATGATCAGGGTATGTCTTATGATTATTACATTAATGATTTCCGCATTAAGATTGATCAGTGTTTCAAGTATTAATTGATTCAGATCTTGTGGTTATGTTGTTCGGGTATGTCGAACATTAAGTTGAATGATGAATGAATGTACAATTGATTCTTAATCAATAAACTCTGATATTATGATGAAGTATTACAGCTTCTACTTATATTTATTTTCTTCAACTCATTTATACCATGATCGAATTAATAGAATGTTGGAGAAGTAGAGTTGGTTGTGCATCCCAAGTGGGACTTGGAGTGGAGGCTGCTTCTGGGGTTTTGACATTCTTGCTGTGAAAAGGGTTGATGAACTGGTTGACAAAGAATAGTTCATATGCTTTTCTGCCACAACTTTTTCTCAATCTCTAAAGTCTAAATTCCACGGGAACCACAAAGTCAAAAGATTTGAAATCATTGCTGACATCTTCCACAAAGTCAATGCGACTTCACTCCCCACAACCCAACCCAATTTCTAACTTTACCATCTCCATGCATACATAAATTCCCCTCTCTCTCTCTCTCTCTCACACACACACACACTCTTTGAGAATTGTTTTAGTTTTGCATGGTTTCTTCTAATTATTAAGTAGCCTCCTGTACAGAGAGAATCTTCATTTTAGTTAACACCATAATAGAATTTGTTCAAATGACACAAGCAAAAGTACAAATTCCCAACTCTCTGTCTCATCTTCTTTTCTATTTAGAAAAACTTTATCTACCTAAAATCGACTTTTCAAATTCTAACTCTTTATTTGACCTATCATAAATCATAGTCAGACACTTTATTCTCTATCATTTCTTTGTGTATTCTTTCTTCCCATATTTCTAATGGTTCAACTCTACTTCTTTTGCCTGCAATTTGTAGCAACTCATTAGAAAAGTCAAAATTAACATATAGAAGTTTAAAATGAGAAAAAACAGTAAGTGTGTGGGAAGAGAGAGAGAGAAACACTATGTACCTAGAGGAAGATGAGAGAGAGAGAGAGAGAATCATTATGAACCTAGAGGAAGATTCTTTTTGGCAAGTGGAGCTAGCAACATGGATTGCTACGAATGTTGATCCTATGCAATGAACATTCCTCTCAAATTCGGGACGAAGACCATTCCAAGACACAAGTGTTGCAGGGCCTCTAAGAATCATTTCAATCCTTTTTTTTTTAAATGGTTCATATATTAATAGATAAAAGCACCAAAGGTGCAGAAACAAGATAAAAAGAAAAAATGAAAGGAAAAAAACACAGTAAAAACCAAAAGACTGGCAACAACTAAGTAAACGGAAAACTCAAGAGAGCTCAGCCACATCTTTTCAAGCACACAAAATGTCAGACATAGAGATATTTCTGAAATCCGAAAGAGAAACAGCTCACGATGCACACTTGGTAAGGCTACGTCTTGCAACCGCCATACTGGAGCTGGCAGTATCCTTGAACAATCTGTTATTATGCTCCCACCACATACTCCAAAAAGTGGCAAATAGAGATAACTGCCACAAGGAAGAGCATTTATGCGAAACAGAGACAATATCCCAAGCAAACGATAACTTAGCCACTGTAGAGGGCATAACCTAAGTCATACCAAACTGATCTAAGACAGAACACCATACAAGGAAGAGAAAGAACAATGAATAAGAAGATGATTCGACTCTTCGGAGGCATGAAGAGAAAAAGGGCAGGCACTCACCATAGTTTTCCCTCTATTACGCAAGTTATCTTGCGTTAAAATTTTCCCCAAACCGGCTATCCACATAAAACCAATCCTTTTTCTTTTTGAAGTCCCCATCCGACTGACCATATTACATTGAAAAAAATAGTCCAACATTATATGGGCCCAAATGGCTTTTAGTAGATCCATCAGCATATAAATAGAGCCCCACCTCCTCATCCTTCCCCATCACTCACATCTCCATCTCTTCATCATATACACTGCACTTAACCATGGATTTCAGAACTGAGTCCCTGGAGACCCTGAGGTACATTACGACTTTTCTGCATTTTAGATGCTAACAATCCCAAGTTCACTGAAGTGTATGATTCCATGATTTTACTATTCGATCATGTTTCAAAAATGAAAAACAAACACCAACATACTGTTACATGTTTGCCATGTTTAAGTCTGTCATTTTAGTATCCTTTTGTCACTGAAATTCATTTTTCATCTTTATGGAGTCAGATAATTAAGTTTCACTTTTCTAATTTACCTACCAAAGATCATAATTTCTATACCTTCAATCCAAGTTTTTTAAAATTTTACCCCTATCCTTCACTCCATTCTTATATGAGTGTCCTTGAAGTTTTAACTTTCATTAATGCCCAATGAGATTTTTATTTTCCTTCTTGTCCATATACTTTCATGTCTTTATGTCATCTTTTATTTAACATGCTGGAAGCCCATTTTCTGTCCCATTATCAGTTCATCTATTCTCCATAAGGTGGAATTTTTTTCTCCTAAGCCACTTTTTAAGGACCCCAATCACTTATTTGAGACATGAATGGCATGGATGATGGACTAGATTATTGAGTGCGACACTTTCAGAGCATACTGTCTATGGTACAAGAACCATCGGAGGATGTCTATAAAGTACTTCTAAACTGTTGGTCACCAATAACCAAGAAATCAAATATTTGTAAGTGAATAACTAAACCCAATATAATTTCCATATGACATCAAGGGCTTCCAAGAACAGGAAGAGCCTTACGTTTACCATGGTTTGATTTGTATTGTTGTTCTCTTCTGCCATGTGGAGTAGTAATTCATACATAGTAATTTGGTTGAATTTATTCATGACAATGTTCTTATGAACATGATTAACGAGAGAAATTTCAGTCCACATGCTTGCAAGTGCATAAACCTATTCTTTTTATCTTCGCAGGAACATATGCGCCGCCTGCTTCAGGCAATTCAATAAGATAGAGCACCTGGTGGACCACATGAGGATTTCTTTTCACTCAGTTCATGAACCCAAGTGTGGGATATGCAAGAAACATTGCCGATCGTTCGATTCGCTAAGGGAACATCTTATAGGTAGCACTTGAACCACTCAAACAACAGCTTCCAAATTCACAATTACATCTTCATGAAACTTCTTTGCTTTTCCAGGGCCATTGCCAAAGGTTGAGTGTGCAAGAATATTCAGTGTCCGAGGCTGCAACTTTTGCTTAAGCATTTTTGATAGCCAAGATGCTCTTAGGATCCACCGAGGAACTTGCCAATTCTCGTGTACCAACCCTGTAGGTTAGTTTGCAAGATTAGGCTAATGATAATGACATAGGGCTCTCGTATAAAATGAGATACCAACTTTAATTTTTCATCCCTTGGTATATAGTGTCTCATTTTATACTAAAAGACCGATGTCGCAATCTCTAGCTGCAAGTCACCACAGCTAGAAGCACATAGGCCTCATTTGAAATTATAAAAGGTGGTGATAGTGTACAATTTCATCAAGCATGTATCATTAACAAAGCCCGTTTCTGTAGGTGCTCCTTTCTCAAATGGCCAGGCTCAACATTCAATCTAAAAATGATGTGTACAACAATAGAAGAACACAAGGCCCACAAGTAGTTGCACTTGCCTGTAAAATGGTAGGTGGAGGGAGTGATGGCTCACTCGATCTTTCTGCAAAGGTTTGCATCATTGATGAAGATGAAAAAATCGTCTTCCAAACGTATGTAAAACCCAAGATTCCAGTCACAAATTACAGGTAAATGGACATAATTTTCTATCTGTTGTTGATACATCACTCTATATAACAAAAGCAGCAAGTTGCTAACATTAAAAGCCTGCAAAAAATGGATATATATATATATATCCATTCATACATATTTAGAAAGTTTTAAACCATTTACTTACTAAGAAAAACTTTTAAAAAAATTCAGGTATGAGACGACCGGAATTAGACCAGAGCACTTGAGGGATGCAATGCCATTGAGCCAAGTGCAAAGGAGGATTCAGGATTTGTTGTGTAATGGAGAGGTATTGTGGAAGATTAGAACCAAAGGTGGAAAAGCGAGGATCCTCATTGGACATGGTTTAGACCATGACCTCGAGTGTTTAGGCGTCGAATACCCCGCTCACTTAATGAGGTTTGGATGACTAATTAAGCTTAATTTAATTCATGATCACACTCCCCTGTCAACAATCCAGCCATTTTTTTCCTAATCCACATTCTCAAGATATCTGATCATATTTTCATCTCTCTACACAGGGACATTGCCAACTACCCCCCTTTGATGAAAACTAGCCAACTCAGTAACTCACTGAAGTACCTAACACAAGTATATCTTGGGCAAGTATCATTTACATTTTTAAATCTGCATTTTGTTCAACATGGTTTCATTTCCTAATATCCAGACACCGGGCTTGAGTTTGGCAGGTATGGCATTCAAACCGGCATACAAGAGCCATATGAGGATTGTGTGGCTTCAATGAGTCTCTACATGAGGATGCGATCGCAGGTTCATCCAACAAAGGAAAATTCAGGATCGAGTGAAGCACAACACATCAACAATTTTGCACCCGGGAGGCAGCGGGAACTCGAGAAGATGACGCCCGATATGTTGTTTTAGATTTCGGGGTCCAAGTACAACTGCTGGTGCTTGGATTCTAATCTCTAAGCAAGTGCTGGAACCATAAAATTGAGAGTTTATATGTGGGTCATTCAAATTCTTTTCTTTCCATGGACAGCAGCAGCCTAAGTTCCATTTAGCACTTCACTGGGAAAGCCCCATAATATTGGATCTAATGAAGTTATATGAATTTAGGATATGATATCAAATCCTTTCTCTTATGCAGTCAATACGAGTAGTATGTGTGTAATGGTGTTATGGTTGTGGAATGAATTTCTATATCAATGTCAAAATGTCATGGAATAAATAATATATGTACAATTTAGTAGACATGTAACTTGTAAGATTCTTAGGTTTTCCAGTACTAATTGGGTTCTGAAAAACCATGGCACCTGTTTCAACTGCTCCAAGGGAAGAATAATCTGAAAGGAAGATAGAAGATAAATAAATAAATAAATCATTAAGAGGAGTGCAACAAACATAAGCACATAATCACCATACAATGGGCACTTATGCATGGAGGTTTGAATTATATTAATTTGATGGGATCCATGCGGATTGGCAATAGCCCAAAAATCAGCTTGGGTTGTAATGGCCATCTGATATGATAGGACTGGATATTTAGCCCAAAATTTCAAGTTCTTCATAAATCTCTAGATCTCCCTTTACACTTTCAATGTAGAACTCGTTCGCAACCCCCAACAATCTCTCCCTCAAACTAGGCTCTTCGGCAGCCATTCCATTCGGCCATCCCATCCGCCTAGGAGATCTCTTGAGTCCGCATGAGGTAGCCTGAGACTTGGCTCTGATACCACTTGGTAAGACCTGGGTATCCAGCCCAAAAGGTTAGCCTATTAAGTGGAATGACCCAAGTCCTTTATAAATCCCTAGATCTCTCTTTACACTTCCAATGTGGGACTCGTTTACAACTATAACATGATATGTGGCCCAAGAACATATGGATTGCACTACTTGATGGGAATTTCATAATTCTGGTCGATATTCAGTCTTTGATGACATCTCAAATTGTAATTTCACCATCACCATTAACAAATATCCTAAAGAATAATAATCCAACATCTTTTGGAAAAAAATGATTACCTTTCCAAAGCCTAATACTGAAGATGGTTTTTTGAAAAGCTCTACCGAGAGACGGGTATCTCTGTTGTTAGTGAGACACCCAGTAAAAATTTACTTTTAGGGCTCACTTTGTTGGGTCTCTTGTAAAGATGACAATATGAATAGTTCTTGTATAAAATTTAAATTTCACCTCAATCTCATGATTACAAACATTGTATTATTGTATACTTATTTTTACTCATTTATGTATGCAACCCTCTTTATTTGATATCTTTTCTAAGTCCTAAAACTTGAAAGACTAGTCAATTATGATAAACAAGAACATATAATTTCTCATACATATAACATTTCCTTATAAAATTTTAAATATACAAAGAACTCATGTAATAAATATTTCACAGTTTTATGATAATATTATATGACATTGTGATATCTTCATTCCTAATGATATTTTTTGGCATATTAAAAATATTTTTATAATATTGTACTATTTTTTACCAAAATATTAAAAATGTTTGTGAGAGTCATGTTGTAATGGCTCAAGTCAACAAAATGGTTATGGGAATAAGAGGATATATGAATCGTACGATTTTACGATTTTCGATTCACGATTAACACCCATAGACCGATTTCAATACGATTCGAGTTCGATAACATTGGGTAAAATTGGAGAATGCCATACACTTGGAGCATTGAGAATATTTGTAAAATTCCATGCTCACAAGGTGTGTGATAATATGTTTGGGTGAATGTTGCTTTGTGCACATTCCAATGCATAGTTGTGTAAGGTTATGGTTTGATCTCCTTATGTGTCTATGTGTGATTGATGTGAATATATTGTATCAGATACATATGTATGAGTTTTCCACGTTCCTTATGATTAGATGTTTACTATAATTGAGAATTCATTGATTTATGATGTGTTAAAGTATGATAGAATGTATGATAAATCAAGATTTCCTAAGATGTGTAATATAAGGCCTTGATAACTTCTCATACTTGTGTATTGTTATGAGTAATGTATGTATCAAATGAATTCTCATGATTGTGATCGGAATTCTTAGATAGGTAACTCATATAATAAGCATGATGAACGTGTTTTAATGCCGTGCTTGGATTATGTGATGATGTATACGTCACTAGTAAGTACATATGTTGATAATGGTTGTGGTGGATTGACCTAACCATGTGTAGAACGAATTTCCATGATTTAAAAAGAAACTTGATAAAGGGTTAGACTAAGTGATATGGGTGAGTTAAGGTCAATTATCTTAGAACCCAAAGGGGTTAACTTGTGCTACAATGGGGATAGGCTAGCATGATTGAGAATGCATGGAATGTAATGTAAATGTTAAGAAAGACTTGTTTGATTTCCCCAAAGTAAAAGTATGACCACTCCCTAATGTCAACCCAAATGTGAAAATGATGACTACGGTTGATCTAATCCACTATGTGGTACGTAGGCAACTGAGAGCATTATGCCTCAGCTCGATCAAAAGATGCATTATGTCATCCATTTATATTTAAGATGATGTACGATGTTGAGCAAATGTGAAGGGTATAAAGGGATTGGTGGGATATATCTTCTCTAATATAGACCCTAATGCTAGATGTTGGATCCCTCGAAGGCGGCGCGAAGAGGTTATGATGCCTTGGGAGTCCCGATATGATGAGACATATATATTTGTTCTCGAGTAAAGCCTAGAGTGGCTAGAGAACTGTGACAATTCTTAAGATGGACAGATGAGGACTTTGGCACTGAGATGTACGTAACTAGGTCACTTGATTATTTTAAGACGTGGTATGGGTATGTCCCTCACGTGATGATTATATTGAAACGTGGTATGGGTGTGTCCCTCACGTGATATTGATGATTGAGACGTGGTATGGGTGCGTCCCTCACGTGATATTGATTATATTGAGGCATGGTATGGGTGCGTCCCTCACGTGATATTGATGATTGAGACGTGGTATGGGTGCGTCCCTCACGTGATATTGATTATATTGAGGCATGGTATGGGTGCGTCCCTCACGTGATATTGATGATTGAGACGTGGTATGGGTGCGTCCCTCACGTGATATTGGTTATATTGAGGCGTGGTATGGGTGCATCCCTCACGTGATATTGATGATTGAGACGTGGTATGGGTGCGTCCCTCACGTGATATTGAATATATTGAGGCGTGGTATGAATGCATCCCTCACGTGATATTGATAACGTTATGCCTCAGTCCATTGAAAAAGGAAACTGTCTAATCAGTAGATCATTGTGTCTCACATTTGTATAGGTAAAATGATGAGATAAGTATATATATTCCATGAGTAAGGCCTAGAGTAGCCATGAGACCGTGGGAGCCTCAATATAAACATATGGAGACTGTGGCATTGAAATGTATATGTGATTTGGTCACTTGATATTGAGACGTGGTATGGGTACGTCCCTCACATAATTATGATGGTTGACTTACCGTTCCATAGAGATATTCGGGACAGTGGGGTCAGCTATGGAGACTTGGTCCCGTAGGGTTGCCGTCGAGGAGTAGGTCCCTCACATGCTACGCTCTGGAGGGCGCTCTCACAGCTATTTAACACACTTGATGTGCGTTGATGCACAGAGCTAGATACTATTTTACCCCATGGGATTGGTGTTAGCTTCGTTAGAAGCGGTTCGACCGCCTTATAGCTTGACCGAATCACCCTTGAGGTGAAAGGATGCAGGGCGAGGTAGACTTGATCACGCTAGTCGTGGGTCTCCTGCTTAGTAAGTCATGGGCCCTAAGTCTTGCAGGGGTCGTGATATATTTATGATATAATATGATGATTTGATATTGTTGTAACAGTCACGTATTGATTCATTCGAGTGTTGTTCCTACGGATAGAAGATCTCATGGTAGATGATGTGTCCCTGGATTAGTTATATCCATGGATGGATTATACCCATGGAGGAATTATATTCATGGATGATTATTATCCATGGATAGATGATACTCACTGATAGAGTGTTACCAGGGATGGATGTATATACCCATGGATAATGGTTCCCATGGTGGTGCTTGGATGTTGGTCTTAGGGTAGATCTGTTGGTCCCAGGGTAGATCTGTTGGTCCCATGGTAGACGTATTGGTCTTATGCTAGACATTTTGGTGACATGGTAGACGTATTGGTATTATGGTGGACATAGTTGGTCCCATAGTAGATGTATTTGTCTTATGTTAGACATGTTAGTCCCGTGGTAGATGTATTGGCATTATGGTGAACATGTTGGTCCCATGGTAGACGTATTGGTATTATGGTGGACATGTTGGTCCCATGGTAGACGTATTGGTATTATGGTGGACATGTTGGTCCTATAGTAGACATATTGGTTCTACGAATGTATGAGTTATACCCATGGATGGATTATACCCATGGAGTGATTATATTCATGGATGGTTATTACCCATGGATAGATGATACTCACTGATGGAAAGTTACTAGGGATGGATGATAATCCCATGGATGTTGTTCCCATAGTAGACATATTGGATTCATTCCTAGATATTGATTATATGGTGGGCATATTGACTCCATGATAGATATAGTGGTTCCATGGTAGACGTATTGATCTCATGGTGGACGTGACGGTTCTATGGATAGATATTATTTTCCCATGGATGGTTATTCCCATGAAGGGCTTTGTGACCATGGATGAGTATTGTATACCGTGGATAGATATTCCCAGGGAAGGCATTGATTCGATAGAGGATTGGACCCATATTTAAAGTATTGTCCTCAAGGAGGGATGTATTTATGTTCGGGTATAGGTCTCATGGTTGAGGTTTATCCTATGTGTGACATTAACCCCATGTTTGACGATGTTCTCATGGTTGGTATAGACTCGTAATTGGCTAGACCCGTGATAGTGAGATCTATTCTATTGATGAGGTCCACGATAGGGTAATTAGAATGTCTTGATGTGACATCATGAATAGAAAGGGGTTAGTGCCATGAAATAAATAAATTGAGAACTACGCAAGATATGATCTCCATTAGAGTACATAGGCAGCTGATAATTCAGTTTGATCAAATCAACGGTCCAATAAGTCCTGTGATCCATAGGAATCTCGCAACACATGTAGGTATCACGTGTTTGGACTATGAGTTCTGTATGTTTCCAAAAAAAAAAAAAATTATTATTCTTTCTCACGTGTCCGTTGGGTCGGGCCATGACACATGTTAAGTCTCATAGGCGTCAAATAAACACAGTAGACCTGTGGAACTACTAACTCTAATTCAAATAGAAAGACTAATTATAAATTGATAGAATAAATTACTTAAATGATGATGATAAAAAACAACAACTAAGTGGTTACCCAATGCGTAAAAGTCAGAACCAAGATCGACCAAAGTACTGAAAATGGTTCAGGCCAAACCCCACCCAAACCATGAATGTTAAAGAGAGATTCCGCTGTAAACTTGTTTACAACAATCTGTTAGTAACTTTCAACAACAGCCTTTAAATTAAATTATTATCTTAAAAAGTAAAATCTAACATTTTTATTTATATCCAAATATGTATCAATTTCTTTTAACCATTTCATAATGGATCTTTTTTAAGTTAGAATGCAATGACCGCTAGTTCACAACATTTCCAGTGGTTTTGACTATGGGTTCTATCATATTGAATTTATAAATTTATCGTGTTTCAGAGTAAACAATTGATATTAAAATTGATTGTTAGTTATACGATGTAAATATATTAAAATTAATCATCATCTTACTATTGACTTTTATTTATCATCTTACTATTGACTTTTATTTATCATCTTACTATTGACTTTTATTTATCTTAATCTAAGGACTAAAAATAGTCTTTTATCTTGAATTTTTCTATTTTAAATTACTCTAAAACTCAATATTTAATATCATAAATGATCCATACGATGTCTCATTTTAAAATAGTAACTTCTATTGATAAAGTAACAGATTCTGTGAAGTACACACATTCTAGTTAGATTCGGTAATAGTTGAAAGACCTCAATAGACTCGACCATTGTTCTAAAATTGAAAATTCAAACTTGACTCAAAACTCTATCAAGTCGAGTAATTTAAATGAGTTTTTAGACTCAACATATAAAAATCAATAAAACTTGTTGCCTTATTTGACTCGATATTCTATCAAGCCGAGTCAACTCAGACTAACTCGACCAAGTTTTTTCAAGAGTTTGAATTATGGACTCAACACATAAGCCTAAGTCAGCTAGTCAGTCTCAGCTGTGACCAGCAAAGCTGAGGAGAGTCATGTTACGAGTTTGAAATATTGTATTTAAAACTTGAGAAGGTCGATAAACATTGATGGGTATTCAGATTTGACCAATATTTTAAGCTTCAAAATTTTATATTTTTCAAAAGATATTGTTTGTCAATGTATTCAAATCTTAGAGTATATCGATTTTAGATTATTTCTAAGCAAATTAATATTTCATAATATGTGCACATCGTTCCTCCCACCTTATTTGATACTCAGGAGGACTCATTCAGGGTTCCAGGCTTAATGGAAAACTTGGCTCGATTGAAGACCATCTTTGAGTTAGATAATTAAAGCCTATCCAATTCCAACACAGTTGTCTGCCCAATTTCCAACATTTTTTTTTAGATACATGGACTAAATTAATAAAAAAGTGGCATTTGACAAAATGAGTTAACTCAAACTCTTGTAAACATTAAACAATTAAATATGTTTAAACTGATATATGACTCACTCAGTTATGTATCATAGATATAATCAAAATGATTGCGTATCATCAATACATCTATCAATATTCAATACAATATATTTTTATTTTTCAATAGAACTTTTTTTAACCAACTCAGTCACATATCACTGATATGATATGTATCACAGGGGTACAATTATTTGACTATATCAATTTCAGATCGATATTCAAACTATTGTGTTTTAAATTTATACTTGCAAGCTCACAAACCATTTATAATATAGTTTTGGGGTACGAGGTTGAACCCAACAAAACTTAAGAAAATATATCCAAAAAAAACATACATTAAATTATATATTTTAGGAAAGCTAGAAAATCATAGAAGTAAATCTTAAACATGGAATTATTTCTCTAATCTAGGAAATTTAATTTTAATTTAGAAATATTCTAAAAATAGAAACCAAGTCCAAAAATAGGAACAACATCTAAAAATAGAAATTAATCATTCAAGAGATCTAATTCTCATGGAAAACACAAAGATCATCTAATTTCAATTAATATGGTGGAATTAATTTAAAAATTATAAACAATTTTAATCTAATTTAGAACACAAAATTAATATGCAATTAATTAATTACCAACGTAGTTCCACAATTTTCAAAAATTTGAATTTTATAAACAAAAATAAAGATAAAACACCTAGAATTACATCAATAAATATTTATAATGGAATTGGCTCAAAGAATCAATGAGGCATTTGTTAGCTTAAAAGTTAAATCTGACTCCCCTGAGTCAGACTGAGTTGTCAATTCCGTGACTGTGTCCGACTGAGTCTTGAGTTGTCAATTTGTTTGACTGAGTCGTGATGGTCAACGTGTCCAAGACCGCATCTCTGGAAGACATACACAATCAAATCAAGCTTGAAGTTCTAGAAGACACGTTGTTTGGAAAGCATCGCACCAAAACCGGAAGAACTCCTTGATTGCCAACCAACACATGTATACGGACCATAGGACGGACCTAGAAGCCTTAGAATCCTTTGGTTAAGAACTGGTTTAATTCATATAGGATTTCTAAGTACCTTTGCCCTATGGAGAGCTCTAACTATCTATCAAATATCCCTATATATTCTTGTGTATTTGCAATCCAACAAATGTTCACTATAGTTAAACTTATTAATTGCAAATGAACACACAAATGACTTTCCATCTTATCCGGATTTTACAAACTCTAAATTCATCAACACTTAGTGAAATATGTGGCTTATTAGGTTCATCGGAACCTACCTTAGATATTCCGAAGGTTGTTCTTAGTCTCGGAACCAGCCTCAGAAGTTCTGAGGGATGCATACTACAGGTTCCAAGACCTCCCATGTACATACTTGAGGCACTGCTTCTGATCTTCAGAACCTGACTTCGGACGTTCTGAACCTGGAACTTGATTATTCTGAAGGTAGTCAAACTAGCCGTTGAAAGGTCAAACTAGCCGTTGAAATGTGACCGTTGCGATTTCGACCGTTGAGACTTCTGAAGTTCCGAGGCTAGTTAAGCATGTTCCAAAGCAGAGATCCGTTGGGAGATTGTTGGCTATATAAACTAAAGCCATTTGAGAGGCAAATGTTGATCCTTTTGAGCTAAATTTTCTCCTACTCTTTCCTAAGCATCCCAACTATTTTAAGCATCAAATCTCCATAGTTAGACCCTCATTGCTATAAAACATATCTCAAACATATTCAAAGTACTCATAGGCAAATTATTAAGCATCTAATGCTCAACATTGAATGTGGTTCTTGAGGACAACATTTGGGATTAATTGCTCACATAGGCAAACCTCTAATCATCCCTAGTCTATCTCCTAATATTTGGTGTGGCATTGATTGGAGCACTCTCTCATCACCAAGGAGCTAAGTGGAGGAAGACACCCAAGGACAAGCCAAAGCTACTTCAAGTAACAAGAGGCTAGTGTTTTTGGTAATATTCAAACAAATTCATTCTATCATTGTGTTAATTGTAAAAGGTTGGTATAACCCTATTGAAATCCAATAAAGGCGTTTTCTTGGTGTTTGTAAGTCTCAGTTCGATTTACACCCGTGAATTAGATAAATATTGTAATATGTTTCTTCTCCACCCATGAAAGAGAAGGTTAGTAAAATCCTCAAGTGGTGTACTTGAGGCGTTGATGTAGGTAAGGTTGCCGAACCACGTAAAAATTATTGTGTCACAATTCTCCATATCTTCTTATCTCCTTCACCTTATTTTGTGCACTTGTTTTAGTCTATATCTTATTGCTCTCATAGTTTGCATGAATTTAATCTTGCTTATAAATCATATTTATAAGATTAATTGAGCAAATTTGTATTGACCAATCTCTTAAGTGTCAAATATTTAAATAGAAATTAAAATTCCCCAATAATCCTATTCACCCTCCCTCTAAGACTATTCTTGACATCTTGTTAGCTTGACTAACAACATTATTTTCTATAATGTCAAAATAAAATAAAGGCCTAGACTATAGAGTTCACGTAAATTACCAATCACGTACTCAATTTTTTCATTCATAATTATTCTAAGAATTAGATCTATGGATTTCATTAAATCAAGAATCTCAAATTAAACCTTAGAATGATTAGAATTTAATTTTTTTTTCCAAATCTTAAATATTTCATCGCACTCCTAAAATAAGAGCCTTAAATCGAAGAAAAAAGTCTATCCAATCTAAATTTTCATCACATTTAATGTGAAATACTTAAAATAAATCCACACATAGACTTAATTAAAGAATAAAAGTCAAATCAAATAATCATCACACATTAATTGAATAATTGGAAAACCATAAACTAAATATTTCATCACACCTTTATTTCATTAATAAAACATGAAATTGAATTACAAATCAATGGAATTTTGGAATTAAAAAAAAAAGAAAAAGAAAAATACAATAGAAAATCAAAACCACCAACCTCAAGAACTCAATGGAAAAATTCCCCAAGTCTTATTCTTTTCTTCTTCTTTCCTTCTCACGCCACATCCTTGTAATCCTCAGCTAAATTCAAATTTTGCTTGTGGATGGGACCTCAGTTTATAATGTTTAAGAGGAAGCAAGCAATGGTGAGGATCAAATATCATTATCATAGGAAAGTTTAGGTGTATGGCGAGGATTGATTTGGTTATAAGAGGAAGGAGGTGATATTGAGTGCCAAGATCGAGAGTTTTGAAATATGAAAGGGTATGTATACGGTCAAGGATGCATGGTCTCAAACAAAGAAGGTAAAATGGCTTCATGCGCAGGTAACATGGTCGATCATGCCTTTAGGATCGGCTAGCTCATGCTTTCACCGTCCCAACCTTTCTCTTCTTTCTCCTAAATCAGCCAACACCAAAAGATTCCTTTGTAGATTTTCCCTCTTTTGTCTACAGTGATACATGCAGCTGGATTTCTCTATAGTAGACCCATCGTCAATTATCAACTCAACACCTACATGTACACCGATTCCTCAAACCAGCCACCAAATTCAATCTTTTATTTTGCCTCTGCTCAACTGCTAGGTGTCGTCGTTTGCAAGGACTAGTCCTGCTTCAGTTGGTTGCTTGGGGCAATTGTTGTTTTTGCTTGCTCTACTACCTCACTTTAACATACATTGTAATACCCTGATCCAAGATTAAGGGTAATTGTGTTATTTGTATTAATTAATTGTGTTTTGGTCTGTTAATCATGAAGATTACGGATTGGGCTTTTTAGAAATCTAGGATCGGACCAATTAGAGCTCGATAGCTACCAGATCCAACTCATTTAAATTGAAAGGGCAAAATGGTAATTTACCGTAAATATTATTATTTAGGTGCTTTAATTATTGATTATTATTAAAATATGTTGTTTGAAATAATTGGGTTATCAAAGCTATGCATTGGTAGTGATGAATTCATAGGACCCTTTAGTCTATACTTTTGATTTTCAGAAATACTTATAAATGTGACTTTGGAAGGTCCCTATTTATGAAAATAATTATTTTAAATAATTATAGAAGTCATAAAATTTCAGAAAAATAACCAGTATTTAATCTATGTTCTAACCAATTAGTTTGTTTACTGGATTTACAAAATAAGATTGAAAAATACTTAAACAAATATTGTATTTTGACAAAAATCTACCTACGTGTCATTTTCGCCTAGATCGAACAATTTCGAAAGTGTATTTTTCTCCAAATTTCAGCAGTGTTTATGCTTTTTAAGGCCCGGCATTTTAGACTGGATAGATTAATTTAATTAAACCATTTTTATATCTAACAAATGAAGATAATATTTTAGAAATGAAAATATTATTAAAAAATCATTTAAATATATTATCCTTGCATTTTACTCATAAAGCCACAAGCATGAGTTGTGTCAACGTGTAGGCTTGCATGCCTATGGTAATGAAAAAATATATATATGATAATAATAATTATTAATAGAAAATAATAAAAATAATTAAGAAAATTTTAAAAATAATAATTTTTTAAAAGGCTATGCACTAGGAGTGGAGGGTCTACCCTCTAGACATCTGAGGTGTCCTCTTGCATGGTTAAAATATATTCTATATATTATATTAAATAATTAAATAATAATAATAATAGAAAATTTATAATAATATATTTTAAAACCATCCAAACCGCCTCACCTCAACTATAAATAGGGTGAGGGTTGCTGTATTTTTCTTTAGCCTCTAACTTTCTCTCTCTATCTCTCTCTTTAAGTTTTTTCTCTTTAAGTTTTCTCTCTCTAGAATTCTCTTTAAAAAAAAAGGACGGCCCTCTCTTCAAGCTCTTTTTCTACCAGTGTTTTAAGCAGGTATTATACTCAAGTTAGTTATTTTAATTGTTAGTTAAATTAGTTAATTAAAGGTTTATTTTTGAAAATTGATTTTTATAAGTCTTACTTGAGTCAAAATTTATTTGTATGTTTTAATACAATTATGATTACAATATATTTTCTAATTGCAAATTATTTGGGTGGTATTTTAGTTAGAAAATTTGATTTTAGGATCTAATCAAAAGGGCACCAATGTAATTTTAGAAAAAGCATAAGGGCAAAATGGTCATTTTGCCTAATTATTTTAAAATATTGAAAATGGCCAAAATACTTATTTTAAATCCTACTATATATGTTATTTTCACCTAACAAGCTTACTTGTGTTTGTAATTATGTCTTTTATTTGTTTTTTAATTATTTTAATTCAAAATTATGATGTTTATTTGCAGAGACCTGAGTTTTAATTAAAAATAATATAAACCCTTGGTTGTATTATTATATATATTATACATATATTATGTATTCACTTTCAAACCGATACTCTCTATTTGTGGCGCAACGGAAACACAGCCCGGTAGCTATCAGTAGCTGAGCGATTAGTTTCGCCGCTCGATAGAAAAGAAAGGTTCGGGTACTGAGTGATCTCTAGGCCTAACTCTCTATACGAGTAGTGGCTTGAGCATCTTATATCTCTTTGCCTAACTCAATATGTCTCCATAGTCATTTCAGGAGGCAATACGTGTAGTGACCTGAGCACCTTATTATATTTTTATGATTATTGTAATTTTAAAATGGATAGTAACCCATTTACAAGACTCAGATCCATTTCCCTTAGAATTTTTCTGGAAAATAAGATAGAAGGACTTGAAATACTATGAATATGTGTTGTATTGTATCTATGTATATTAATTGATTATTGATTATATAATTCATTTATATCTTTGTTTGTATGTTTAACAGATACTTCGATACCCCACATTTTCAGTGAAGAGACTTAACATTGCAGTAGGAGTAAATTAGTTTAAGATGATCTAGTGCAATGAGAGGTTCCAAGGATCAGACTTAATGAACTCATTTATATGCCTAGACATGATGCACTACTAACGATGTTTATCGTATATTGTGATTATAATGATGAAATGCTTATGAGCTATGATGATATTGATACTGCTTCCACGTACCCTTAACTACTGAACTATTATCGGCCTAGGTGTGTTGATTACCGGTCCAGGTGTGTCGGTTTGCGTCTACTAGCCCATGTGTGTCAGTTACTAGCCCAGGTGTGTCAGTACCGACCCAAGTGTGTCGGAGATGTACTTGAAAGATTTTGTATTTTGACCGTGTCGGGACTTAATGCTTAAGTCAATGTAGTGTCTAGGTGTTACATTGGATGTCAGCAGTAATATGAAGATTATTTGATATTTTGGCATGATAAACATATTTTGATGAAAATGTTAATTTTGGCTGATATTCGTTACATTGCATTGTTATGTTCTTTTCACTGGGCTGGTTAGCTCACACCACTCACATTTCAGGAGATGTATCCGAGGAAGAGGAACCTCCATATCAAGTTTAGGATGAATAAAGTTGTTGCGGTTACTTGTGATTCCCACAGATAGGAATTTCATTTTATTTTGACTGTTGGTTCTTTGAACTATGTTTTGTGTAAAGTACCTTATGTGATACTTATTATGTTGTAATCATATATGAACCACCATGTTACTGTTAGTAACTCTGATGTGAATGAAAATATCTCTTTATGATGGAATATTTGTTTGTATGATATGTATTTATAAAAGAGTAGATATATGGTACATGTTTGTGTAACACTCCGGATTTTCATAACTTATAAATATATTGGATTGGTCTAGTTGAATTGCAAATTAATTGAATTTAAGATTTAATAGTTGAAATGGACCTTAGATGGGTAAGGAATTGGGTCAACTACCCAATTAAGACCCAATGGATCATGGGTCAACTACCCAATTAAGACCCAATGGGTCATGGTGAACTTAATTTTAAGGTAATTGGGTAAGGTCAAATAATTGGGTCAGCTACCTAATTAAGATCCAATACATTAAAATCCACCTCATCAAGTGAGGTGGCATATATGTGATGTGGCATTGCCATGTGGCATGCATGGAAGTCAACTACATAAGGTGTCATATCATTGAGTGATATAGTCAAGATGGGACCCATGTGCCATGTTGTGCATGGTCGGTTATGTCATGGTTGACTTGGTCAACCATGAATGAGTTCAACTGGGTTAAGTTAATGCTTGAGTTGAGTTGAGTTGAATTGGGAAGATGGAGAGTTTCCATCTCAAGGTGACTCGATGGAAGTCAAAGAGTCTCCTTGGTTTAAGCCAAGGGTCTTCTTGGTTAAACCAAGGGACACTTTGGTTAGACAAAACTTTAATGAGGGAGAGTGAAAGGACTTGGGCTGGTATACAAAGGGGCACACTACACCCCTTTTGCCGACTCCCATACATTGAAACAAAGGATTTTTCCTCTCCTCTTCTTTCTCTCTCTCAGTTCTATCTTTATACTTGGAGAAAATCGAAGAGCAAAGAAGGAAGAAAAATGATTAAGGAAAGAAAGAACAGACAAAAAGAAAAGAAGGAAACGGGAAAGAAGGTATGTAAAAAGCTTAAATAACATTTTGATTCAAAGGAAACCATAGGATTGACCATAGTGTGGCCGAACCTATGGCCATATCTAGTTGAAATGGATGGCCAAATTGTATTAGAGCCATAGAGTGGGAAATCCATCCAAGGATTAGTAATGGATTGAAACAAAAGAAAGGTGATATTCGAATCTATGTTATAAAACAAAGATTGAAAGAATTATGGAAAAGACCCTAGCCTTTGCTAGTGGGTAGATTAAATTCACCAAGATGAGTATGGAAGATGAAATCCAGTTGTAAATAATATTATGAGTGGATTTCATGAAGAAGGGTCGAGCCAAACATGCAAACAGAGAAGACTGACAAAAGTCAGTCGACTGAATCTCTGGATTCAGTAGACTGAACTGGTACTGGCCGAACAGAAAAAGGGTTTTCTGGGAGTTTCAGCCAACTGAATCTTATGATACAGTCGACTGAACATGGACTGGATTAAAATATATGGGGTTTATTGATGTTTCAGCCGACTGAATCTATGATTCAGCCGACTGAACATAGACGTACCAAACAAGTAAGGAATCTGGTGTGATTCAGTCGACTGAAGGTATGCTTATCGAACATGTAAAGAGTTGGTTGATAATTCAGCCGACTGAATGGTGACTGGTTGAGCACACAGATGATCTGATCCAAAGTCAGCCGACTGAATCTGTGATTCAGTCGACTGGAAGGACATTGACCGAGAACATAAAGGTTTTGACCCAAAGTCAGCCGACTGAATCCATGATTCAGTAGATTGAAAGGGTTCGGGTCAAGATTATACAGTACAGAGTTGGGTTTCAGCCGACTAAATATTGTTATTCAGTAGACTGAAAGTCTGTGGGTAAGGCAGAGAATAGTAATTGGGCATGATTTAGTCGACTGAATTTGTGATTCAGTCGACTGAATTGAAATGTTTGAATTTTGAATATTTTCCAAATGTTTCTGTTTATCTGGTAGGATGTGAGGAGTAATTAAATTAAAATGGAAAATCAAATTGATTTATATATATGATTGAATTTAATTAGGTAAAGAGATTCGCAAAGGGTTTGCGATTCGTTCGGCGTGATCGTTAAACGTTATCTTCACAAAACAGCAAGGATAATATACTGGACATTGGTAGGATTCCTACCTTATTGAGATACTATGGATTATATATGTTACTAGCTTTATTTCCAAAAATGATGATTTACTTCGGTTAAACAAATGGTATATGTATATGAACTGATTTTCAATGGTATTATGTAATTTGATATGAAATTACATTTTTGCATTCGTTATTTCATGCATGGCATGGGAGGGAGTACATGAGACAGCAAGCCAAGTTATGAGCTATCCAGACATGACTTGGGGCTTGAGACTAGCTTGTATGAAGCTATGTGAACTATTGATATTTTGGCCTTGTCCGGGATTGCTAGAAATGGGTACGGCGTAGTCTGGGCCAAAGAGCTCCTAGGTAAACAGTCTCGAAACCCTATGCAGAGGAAAAAGTCCACACTCAATCGATAATTCCGATTAACATATGTGGGGAGGTATAATAGTGACCTGGTGGTCCCGTCACAAAACACTGCGGACGTAATTGGTCAAGGGAACACCTTGATATGGTGATTTATCAAGGAAACTATCTATATATGATTGATTGGATATGGGAGTGGGTAAGAGATCATTTAGCATTGACACCCATGGCATGACGCATATGTAAGCATGATATATGATTTGGTTATCATGCATTGTATCTACTCTTATGAGATGTGTTTTTAAATATGATAAAACGTTTCTATCTTGATTTTTATATTGATCCTATGTGTACCATAATCCTACTTGGAATTCCTACTGGGCAAGTTGATTGATGCCCTACTTCTACCCTATAGATGATGAACAGAGAATGGCAAGGACATGGGACATGAAGGGAGCCAAGCGTAGGAGCTTGAGCAGATTTATACTTACTTTATTTATGTGGATTTTGGAATGATGTATTGGGAGAACTAATATTTTGGATTGTAATAACTTAGAATTATTTTGCTATGGCTTGATAATATTTAAGTCTAGTTAAGTTTATGGTGATTGGCTTTCTTGCTTAATAGTGACATGTATATGAACGGTATCTTACTCATATAATAATTCCGTAAGTATTCTTAAAGCGTGTCAAATGTTTTACTGGACTTTGTCCACGCACACGTAATGGTTGCCAGTTAAGGGTTGGGTTTTGGAAACTCGAACTTACCTCGCGTCGTGACGTCCCCGCTCTCTCTCACTCTTTTAAAAAAATATATATTCTGATTTGTGCCGAGTGAAAAAGGGCAAGGCGTTATAGTTTGAGCCCACATGAAAGGAGCATGTGTGACATTTATTTCTCGACTTATCTATTGATCTAGCCAAGTTGGAAGCTATTAAGGAGATAATAAAAAAAAAATTGTAGCATTCAGAGCCCCACCTCCGGATCAGGGGTTACATACATAGCATACCTCTCTCTTGCTGTTATCTTTCTTTCCAGTTTCTAGTTTCTGGCTAGTTTCTTTCAATGGGTTTCTACTATACTCTGCAACTTGGCTGCTCAATGGCTAAACAAATCTGCTGCGTTTCTGCCACTGTTTATTCTTTAGCTGTTCAAGACTTGGTTGCACGCTGCTAACTGCCTTCCCTTCTTCTCTCATGTATACGAATCCAAAGATTAAGCTCAGACTTTGACTTTGATCGGATTTCTTGAACTAGGAACGCTCGACTTTTTGTTTCTTCCAATTTGAATACAGGACCATGCGAGACCCACATATTTTACAGTCTTCTTGAAATACAGGTCTTGGTTGAAAATTCTCTGCCTCGGCTGCAGAAGACAACAGTGTCTCTTGCTTGCTCTGTGTTGCAACTGACAGCAGATTCTCTTCTCAATCTTCTTTCTTGTCTATTTCTTTGTATTAGCTGTTCTATGTATGCACTTAGACCTGAGACAGATCTTTTGCTTGTAGGCTGCTGTTCTGCTGCTTGATTTCAGCTGCTTACAACCATGGTGCATTCTGCTTTAGTTCTGATTTTATTTCAATCCATTGCTCATCATGCCACTGATTTCTTTTGCATATCTTCTTGCTATTTTGAACTCAATTTTTTTGGATCGATTACCACTTCAACTTCATCAGCCTCTGAACTAAAGATTGTTGTGTATTTCCAAGAATTATGCTCACTATACTTCTCATACATGCACACCTACAAGATCACCAGCCCATATTCCTACTTCCTTTAAGCTCTCACACTTCAAATTCTTCATGGACTCTTTTATTGGGCTTCAATTGAGCTTTTTTTCTCTATGGGATTTTTAAATAATTATTTTACCACTTAAATATTTGAATTCTAGATTGTACTGAAATCATTCAAATTCTCATAAATGGATTTGGAAAGCTCAATTTACAATAAAATCCTAAAATGTGGTAAAACAATGACAAAATTCAGACTTTCCAAAAATAATTTTTTTCCCCGAAAATTGCATTTTTTTTTCCAAAGTTCTTCTCGTATCTTATGCTTTCTAAATTTACATGCAAAACTCTCAAATTCCAGTAAATAATAACAAAAAAACACATAAAACAAGGGCTACCTAGTCCAATATCAAAAATAGTTAATTTCCTATGTTCATCACAAACCTCTGATGTAAATCACTGAAATTAAAATTTAAGCTCAAGTTACACCGGACTTTACAATCTATGCATCAGATAATTTTTCTATTGACTGTGATATACTATCATCTTTCTATTTTCATTCACAATGAATTGATTATTGATGACTGTGATTGCGAGTTAGGATTACATAGAATGTAACGAGAGATTAGTGCGTTAAACGCGAAGGCAATGAGTGCTAGGAAAGACATTCCAATGGAAGCGCTCGCCATTTTAGGAAATTCATCCTCGCCCCAGTTGATAACCCAATATTCAGTTCGAGTTGCAGCTGAAGATGATACCGACATTAGCAGATAAGCTAGTATCTACACATTAAATGCAAATTATTCATTGGCAATTTTTTATCTAATAATGATAAAAATTTAATTGAATGAATCCAACAAATATTAACTTTTTTTAATGTTAATTCTTAATCAGTTGCATTATTTTTCGAATACATTTTGTTGTTCTAATAGAATCCATGGTGCATGCTGCAAGTCATCTTTCATAGTTTTAACTTCTTTTTTTTTATGACTAAGGTGTTTAGGCCTCTTAAAATACCGAATTAATCCTTAAGATATGTCCAAGCTTTCATACCCACATATACCAAGTAATTCTACGGATAGTGACCATTTGGAGTGGAGTGGAAATCGCTATATATTTTTTTAGTACCTTAGTAGAAATCTGAAAATTTGCTATATTCAAAACCTAATTGAGTTAAATGAACTCTATATTTACCATGGCTTATTTTCTCCTACGTCAGATATTATATGAGCTAGATGGATAAACTATATTCTCATATGTTTAAAGTCTATTTAATTATCTCATCCATTATATCTAAAATGTTTATTATACATTTCAGAAATTATGAAACCCAATTTTAAAAAGGTGAGGATAATTGAACATTTAAACCCAAACTTTTCAAAAACATAGATTCAAGATGTCCACCGCATATGATCTATAGTATGCATAGTGATTTATAATATCATATTTTTAATTATACAATTTAATAAATATCTATAATATAATACATGGGGCAAAATAAAAGTAGCATTTTTTTGGAAAGTTAAATAAAAGTAATATTTTTAATAGGCCAGACATGGGCAAAATCGGTTAAGAGACATGGGATAGAATAAATTCCTATATTTATTCTACATCAAGTACCGGTGTACCGATAACACGTGGCTCTGCATGTATATGTTTTACATGTCAGTATACCGGTAGTTGATGAGTCGTACACCGATAGGAATAAAATGAGAATAAAACTTCATCTTGTGTCTCTTAACAAATTTTGACTTACGGGCGTCCAATTCAGTATGACCATGGCATTTCCTTTAAAATATTCATCGTGTTCTGTTTAGGTCATACAAATCATATCGTTATTTTAATATAAAATCCAAATAATAGATAATTGAATATTGGGAGTAAAATCTTTTAATTAAGAAAATATATTTTGAAATCTGTGTTCCAACTTAATCATTTTATAGTTCTATATAAAAATATAATATATTTTACAAATAAATTATTATATTTAAATAAATCTAATAAAAATAAATTAAATAATTTAGTATGTGAAATCATAAAAAATGTCTGAAGAAGAATTTCATTACTGTATCGAGGTTCTTCCGGAAGGCCGGACTGAATCTGTTGTGAGTACTAAATAGTTAAATGTGCTCTTATTTGCTTGTTATAATTTTAGTGTGATATGTAAGCTCTACGGGTTGCCTTCCACGTGTCATCATTCCATCCTTGAATCGAATTAGTGCTAGAAGATGAAATGGGAAAAGGAAAAAAAAAAGAATTGCAATAAATACAATACATGAATTTTTGTTATTCTTATTTGTGGAACGAAAAGGGCGAAAATGGTTGCAGCAGCAGTTGGTGGTGTTCTTCCTAAATCTGATCTTGTGCAAAGTCGTCAATTCCTCGGGCGCCCAACTTGTCATTCTCTTGGTGGATTCCTAACAGGATTCTGTGTTCAGCAGCAGCCCAATTGTAGGAGGAGAGATTTAGCAAGTTTGGTGGTTTCTTCTGCAAGCTCTGGTAGCACCAGTATCAATAACGAAAGGTTTTATCTCAATTTCACTGGATTTCCTTTCCCCCTTGGACCTTTTCTTAATAGGTGCACCATAAGGACTGAGGTTAGCCACTTTCTTCTTCTTCTCTCTGTCTCTATTTTTAGATTCTGTTGAAACTGTTCATTAGAACTTTACGGGTCTTTCTTTTGAATTGTTTCGGATACTGGTCCTGAGATTTTCGCCCACGGATTTCGTTGAGTTTGTTATGTTGGGTTATTGTCTAGAATTTTTAGGCTATTCATTAAATTGATATTTGTATGACTAATTTTCTTTTATATTTTTTCCTTCCCATGTGTTATTTTGTAGTTTTAGGACTATAAATTGCAAGCAACTTCCAAGATTTTGCCTGGAAATGCTGGGACTTGTGAATTTTAGAAGCTTGTTTTTCTTATTTTCTGAAATTGTTATTCAGTGCGACTTACTGGTTCTAAAAGAGCACTCAACAATAAAAAAATGTTCCCGAACTTGGGTATATGGTGCTCAATGGAACAACAATAAACAAGGTGGACACAAGTTATGGAATGATCTGAAGTGCTCAGTGTTAAGGGGGCATTTATGTAAGATGATGGTTAGACATGCATTATAATATGCAGCTAAATGTTGGCTAACATTAAATGGAAAGAACAAAGTATGTGCATCGAAGATGTGTACGCTGAGATGGATGCATGGATTAACAAGAAAGGATACAATTAAGAATGAATACATTGCAAGAGGAAATAATGATAGTTTGGGCATGTGCTTAGAGGACTGGAAAAAGTGCTTTTATGATGGGATGATGTGTTTCAAGTTTTCTTACTGGGAGAAAGGGGTTGGGGGGTTGGCCACATGAATTGCAGATGTACTGACCAGGTGGTTTAGCTGCATCAATTGCAGGGAGCAGGTGCTGTGGCAAATTTCCTTTGTGGCTGTTATATGGTTTGGTTGGAAAAAGAAAAAAACTCAAGCTGTTTCAAGATCAAAGAAGTGGGTTGAGCATCTGACAATGTTTTAGGCAGTTGCCAGCAAAGAATTAGAGGCTATTTCTCGAGTCTTAATCTCACATAATTGGTTTGGCGTTATTCTTATGCTTCAGCCAGCTTGCATATGTCCTTTTAATGGAATCATCTTCTTGTTGGCCAGCACAGGTTCAACTTTGAAGGCAATCGTCAAGGATGCCCAGAACAGCTGGTTTGGTTGCATTATCCAGCATGCTTTGAAGAGTGTTATTGTTGCTTTTTCTGGTCCTGGCCAACCTTCTGATACAAGTGAAGAGGAGGTCTGTGCCATTTTTGTTATAATGGAACCGTCAAGAAGGGGATATTGCCAATTATGATTGAAGGCAATTCTTGAAATACTATTCCTCAGCAGCTCAATCTTCTCAACTCCCATGGAGGTTTACAGATCTGATGATGGAAATTCATGACTTATTGGACAAGGGTGTAATGCGATTTGCTCATTCTCCTAGGGGGGCTTTGAGGAAGCAGACAAATTAGATGATAAAGGAAGAGGAGATCCATTGTCTCCAATGATTATCAAGGTTGTTGTAATTGTTTCCCTTGTTGCGCTTATGCCTTTGGGTATAACCTCTTTGTTGTATTATTTGTAGTTCTCTATTCCTCATGATGAAGGCTAATTTCGGCTTTTACACTTCTCCTAGTCTTCAACGAAAGAAAATAGGAAAACTAAAATTCGGCTCAAATTATGTGAGTTTGACGGAACCTAAATTTGTAGAATCCCCAGAATTTTAAGAAGTTCGTCGGATCTTCTACCAATTCCAATCCCAATTGATAATTCACCCCAAGTAATTGGGAAAACGGAATCACAATTGGAAATCACACACCTCATCCCCAATATCTCTTTGCAAAAATAAGAAAAGGCGCAAATCTTACTGGAAACCCAACACCTTGTAAATTTCACAATGAAATCTAGAGAAAACTAGAATTAAATTCACAATATACAAGACCAAAAGCAACAATGTAAAATTTAAAATTGGATGCAAAATTCAAACATAACACTTGCTTCAAATTAAATTAATTCAACACAAATCAAACTAGAATTCAAAAGGACACAATAACTTACTTGCTTTAAGACAAAGAACTTCACCTCAATTTAACTTCAACTTGGGATGCATACAAGGTTCGCCTCTTGCCTCTTATTTATAGAGTTTCATGGCTGAAAAAATTAGAAAAATTCTTCTCTTGGGGTTGGGCGAAAATTGGAGTGTCTATCCCTAGTGTTGCCAATTAAAAATACAACAAAGCATACTATGGCACATGGCTTTATTACATTATCATAGAAAATAAAAAAATAAACAAATGACATAATAAACTAAATCAAGCTTGGCGAATTTTGGAGAGCTGATTTGTGGCTGATTTTCTCCTCTATTAGCCTTGGGCAAAATTTGGAGTGTTCCTCAATGCCATATCAAGCTCTTGATCCAATATAGAAAGGAGGTGGAAAAATCTTCTCTTGCTTGGGTTTTCTGCAACTTTTCTTTCTTCTAAACAAATGGGCCTCATAATTGGATAAGGTCCAAACACCAAAAATGGATTCCTAGGTCCATATGCTAGGTCCATTTGGAAGATTTTAGGCGATTTTTTACCTTATCAAATTATCATGGAATTGAAGTGCTAATTGGACAATTTCATCTTCTTGCTCTTCCATGATTTCCTCATCATTTCCTCCCGCCTAAAAATAACTCGTCCTCGAGTTGTCATCACTATTATCATTTGTCTGAAGGAGAGATTCTTCTGTTTCGTACGCTTTGAGGTCAGCCACATTGAAGATGTCAGAGATGTTAAGATCTTTAGGCGGCTTGATCTTGTATGCGTTGTCATTGATTTTCCAAAATACTTCTAATGCGGCCACCAGAAGCTTCAATGATCCATTGGAGAATCATGAATACCCATGGAGCAGATCCACTTGTCTTCGTCCTCAATCCACAATTTGGTATCACTAAGGATTCCTAACCAGTGTATGATGATTATGGAGACACTGACAGTCATATTGATGTGTTTCCTTAGATGGAATAGGATGAAGATAATTCATGACAGTTGGAAGATGAATAGGTTGTAGAGACCATCTGGTGGAAGATGAGTGACAACTTGATCTAGTTCAGCCAATAGATATAGTACAGGAAGGAGGATTGGATGATATTCGGCTTCAAGAAGACTTAGATTCAAGGCAGAATTTTCTCCAGGAAGAAGAGAGTGATGTAGAAGATGTAATTGCATTTGAGACCTTAGACCCAGAAGAGACGATTGAAGGTGCAACTTCAGAAGTAGTCCTGAGCACTCCAGTCTCAGATTTGGTAGCAGCTGTGTGTCAAGAAAAGTTGGTGGAAACCCTACTTCCATCAATGTCACATGTTGAAACTTTGAGAAGATCTTTGAATCCTATGTAGATCTGTTTGGGACCAATTTGTACAAAAATCATATAGTCAAATTATTTTGTCTAACTTTGCATTTGGCAAATATGTTTCTATTAAAATAGTTCGTGAAGAGTTATTATGTGGCCATCAAAAGCTTCAGTGATCCATTGGAGAATCATGAAGACCCATTAGAGAAGGATGGGGTCCATGAGAGTTTATTTGCTAAATTTCCACTCCAAATGCATTAAGGAACCGATGGAGGGAAGAGAAGGCCTCACTAGCTTTCCAACATATCAAATTTCATGCAATTCCGAGTCGGAATGACAAAGATATGGACCTTAAACCTTTCCATGTTGTTTTGACCTCTAAAGCCCATAAATTGAAGTCCATTTGTTGCATAAAAGCCATATGGACGAATTTCCACATCATCCATGTCATTGCTTATGCGGATGCCACTTGGATGCCAAAATGGCATGGAATCTTCAAGAAAAGAAACTTGCGTGGGCGCATGGAGCCAAGGAGAGTAAGGAATTGAATTTTGCAAGCAGTGAATTAGAAATCCCTAGCTTGGACATGTGGACCTTTTTGGAGAGATTCTTGGGAGTTCAAATCAACCAAAGGATGCAAATGGATGGTCTAGATTGTGCCATGTCAAAAATTATGATATAATAATTAGTTTTTGATTTCTCACATTGGATAAATAATTTCCACATGTAATTTTCCAATTGGTGGAAGATAGGGTAGGGAATAAGCCCAATTGGGACTTTCTTTGGGCATGCATGGCTAGGGTTAGCAAGCCATTATTTTATTATTTTATTTCCTCCTTTTGTTGCAAAAAAACTTATAAATACATGGGCTTGGTGATGCGGCGCATCTCATATGCCAATTTTCGTGCTTTATTTTGTGGATTTTTATTTTTAGTTAGTTTCCTTGTTTGTGTTTTATTTTAGTCACCTTCTTTTTTATGTAAGGGCAAACTGGGAATAAGGTTAAACATTATATAAGGCTTTCAAGCCTTACAAGATGAGCAACATACGATTGGAATAAATTTTTTTGAGCTTTTCGCAAATTCTGTTGTGCAATTGAACTTGGGAGCGATTCCTTTTGGCGTGATGCCATCCTTCCATCTCTAGGTACTATCCATCCTCCTCTTCTTCTCTTCTACCTTCTTTTTCTCTCTTCTTTTCTTTCCTTTTTCCTTTTCTTTCTTGCTTCCGTGACACCCTTAAACCCATCTTCTTTGTTTTCTTTTGATTTCCCAAACCCAAAATCTATCCCCTTCTCTGCAGCCCAAATCACTCCCAACAGTTCCGCCCTCTCTAAAATCCATCTTACCTCCTTTTGTCTTCCCCAACCGAACCCAATCCAGCCCAGATCTTGCTGCTACGGGGCTTTCCTTCCCCACTACTTTTTCACCCCTCACAAAACATCTATTCCATACCCTTCATCCCCTCCTAACTGCCCTCCCCTGCTTTCGTCCCTCTCAAAACTGTCCATTGTTGCTGTCCCAATACCTATCTGACTTTCCCACCTACTTTGCCAACCCCAACAGCCACCTGCTTTTGTCGTCCATCCCCAAAACCCATCTACACCTTTCGTTACCCTCAAATAGGCCTTGATCCCCTTGTCCCCACCTTCCAGATCTCCACTACATGTTGTCGTAGTCCTTACCTTGCAACCCTCCCTTCCGCCTCTCTCTTTTACTTCCCAGTTTCAGCCTCTTTCTGTGACTCGCTGTTTTCCTTTTTTTTTTGTTTTAACCCTCTCACCTCTTGACCGTGCTTTTACCCTATTCCTTTTAAGTCCACTTGTTTGGCTTTTTTCCCCAAGTAATCCTCCCACGAGTGGACTCTTTGACTTCTTATCAGCCCTCCATCTTATTTCAAATAAACACCCCTCACCTACCAAATCATTTATGGATCCACAAACCATGTTACCCGAACCCATTTACTTATTAATTATTTCACTAGCTTCTGAGAATTTGCATGATTATTTGTGGTAAATTTATATTATTTAATTGCATATATTAATTGTTGGTTAATTTCAGCTCATATTAGTTTTATTGTGCATTATTTTTATCTTTTTTAATCTTTAGGGAACTACATTTAGGCATTTAGGGTTACCCAATCGCTTGACCTGCGTCACTTGGGTTGTTGTGAGGACACACCTGAATTTGAATTGAAGTTTGAGCTTAAAGCTTGTTTAGAGTCTCTCCTAAGGGGTGAGTTCTAGTTTTGGCACTGGACAGAGGACTACTCCTCTTGGAGTGAGATCCAACGTAGCCAGTCAGCCACCCCGGAACCAATCAAGTACTCCAACCGCTATTGGGGTGGATAAGAGCAAAACAGTGTTTAGAGAGAGTTCCAAGGGCAAAGGGCCCAAGTGCTACTATTGTTAAGGCTATGGACATTACACACAACAGTGCCCCAGTAAGGGTAGACAAAAAACTTTGCTCCTTGAAGGTAATGAATCTGAAATAAATGGGGAAAAGGAACAAGAGTTTGAGCAAGAAGTCCATGAGCCCGATTTGGAAGACATCGATGAAGATGAGTATAAGGACTTTGAGAATGGCTCGGCTTTTGTGCAGGGAGACTCATACCCCCGTGGGGAGGGTAATACCCCGTGTATGATGGTAGTGCATCGATGTGCCCTAGCACAACCAAAAGAGAGTGATGATTAGCGAAGGAGTAATATTTTCTACACCTTTGCTAAGAGCGGTGACAAAACCTGCAAGGTTATCATTGATAGTGGGAGCTGTGCAAATGTCATTGCATTGTCAACAGTTTCCCGATTAGGGTTGTCGCCCATCGCCCATCCTCACCCATATCGGGTTTCTTGGTTGGACTCGTCATCTATTCCTGTGACCCAGCAGTGTCAGGTACCTGTCCAATTTTCATCCTATAAAGACACTAATGGTGCAACATGATACCTATGGAAGTAGGTAACATTATTTTGGAGATGCCATGGTTGTATGACATGGATGCCACACTGTTCTGTAGGTCGAACGTGTGCTCATTCATCTTTGAGGGTAAAAGGATCAAGTTGAACCCTCTTCCCCCCATAGCACCAAAGAATGAGGCGGAGAAGCCAAGCAAGGGCACAAACAGCAGTGGCCCAAAACCAAACCCTGCATATTCTTAGTCCTACTGAGTTTGAGAAAGAGGCTAAAGAGGACATTGTATTTTCTTTGGTCACAAGAGAAACATCCTCTGAGCCTAGTGTTGATCGTCCGCAGGGAGGTTGAGCCAATTATGAGAGAGTTTCACGATGTCTTCCCTGACGATTTACCGGATGAGCTCCCTCCCATGCGTGACATCCAACACGCTATTGACTTTGTACCTGGAGTGACCCTACCCAACTTGCCACATTATAGGATGAATCCTATTGAGCACGCTGTATTACAAAGGCAAGTGGATGAACTCCTTCGTAAGGGGTTTATCAGGGATTGTCTGAGCCCTTGTGCCGTGCGTGCGCTCCTCACACCAAAGAAGGATGGAACTTGGCGAACGTGTGTGGACAACAGAGCCATTAATAAGATCATGGTCAAGTATCGGTTTCCCATACCGAGGCTCGATGACATGTTGGATATAATGGTAGATGCCAGTGTGTTTTCGAAGATAGACTTAAAGAGTGGATACCATCAAGTCCGCATTCGTCCCGGGGACGAGTGGAAGACCGCCTTCAAGATGAAGGATGGATTGTACGAGTGGATGGTCATGCCTTTTGGGCTATCAAATGCCCCTAGTACTGTAATACCCCGCCCTTTTCACTCTAATAATCAGAGTTTATTTTTTTTTTAAAATATAATAATCAACCAAGTGATCGGGGCGGAGTGTTACGACGCGAGTTAAGTTCGGACTTCTAAAGTCTGACCCTTAACTGGCCAAGCCCATGTGCGTATGGATTAAGTCCATAAGAATCGATCCACACATGGTACAATAAACTTGCGGAATATACTTAGTCTTAATCTAACTGAGGTTATAATAGATCCTAAGACTAATCCATTTTTTAACTTAAGATAGCAAAGTACATAATCATAATCTCCAAAAATTACTAAACAATCTTAACTAATCGTTCAATCAAACCATCCAAAATAAATCAAACCATAGCATCTACTTAACTACTTATTACATGCCAACACATTTAATTACCACATTGTCCAAATAACTCAAATAACCAGTCCATAAATAGTCCATTCAAAGTCCATTCAAAATCATTCAAACCGCCCAAGCTCCTTTGCTTGGTCCCCTTCTCGATCCTCATTCCTTGTCTTTCCTGCGTCATCCACTAAGGGTAGAGATAGGGCGTTAGATCAACGCGCCCAGTAGTGTTTCCGAATAGGGCTACCACAAGGTTAGTATAAAACATGCAAATAATATAATAATACATGTGAGTCAAAATTCCATAAAACATGTTATGTATGAAATGAACATGTAGTGAGTCCCACCCATCACCATTCTACATAGCCTCCTCTTGACGGGATTCTCATCGTCAAGGTACCCCACAGTGGTCTTTTGGACGCCCCGACGGAGTGTGGCCTCCGGATTCCTCTTGATGGGATTCTCATCATCAAGGTACCCCACAATGGTCTTTCGGACGCCCCGACGGAGTGTGGCCTCCGGTTACAATAACATCATCCCATGCCATGCATGAGATGTCTATGCAAACATGCCATTTAGAAACATAACTTTACATTCATATAACTTATCGAAATCAACATAAAACAACAAATAGAAATGTGGTTACAATAAAGGTAGGAAACCTACACAATAATCACTTAGTTTGGCTCTTCTTTTGAACCGTCTCTTGTTTACAACTTGTACGCTGTTCAAGCAAATCCCGTGGCCCTATTTATATAACAGCAAATCAAGCTTTTAACCATAAGATTTCAACCTAGTCTAAGTCCCAAAAATCCATTATGTGGGGTTCGGCCATACCCCATGGCCGAACCTCACCCATTTAAGACTTTGGTCTCTTTCATTTGACCCATAGCCTCCAAATAACCAAATCCTCCAAAATAAACCTTGGTAGGGTTCGGCCATACAAAATGGCCGAACCTTACCACTTGGGTTTTTGGCTCATATTTCCATTCCTTTGGTCATTTGATCATTTCACCCATAATTACGATTGTGCCATTGCGACTAACCTTTTATGTTAAACACCATTAAACATACTTAATCCACCTCGCACCTCAAACATACTTTGGTAGGGTTCGGCCATGCTTACCCCTTGATTTTTGGACCCCACTTTGATCAATCCATTCACATTTGTCATTGATTTTGTATTTACAGTTTTGCCATTGATCTAACCAATGCTTAACCTTTCTAACTTCCATCACTTAAAATAAAACCATCTTAGTGGGGTTCGGCCATACTACATGGCCGAACCTCACCATCTTATTTTAGTCCTTTTAAATCCTTCATACATCCATAATATTAACCACCCAATCCATCAATCATCATTAGTGGGGTTCGGCCATACTACATGGCCGAACCTCACCAAACTGATTTGTAACCCCACCTTCCATCTAATATCATGGTTGATAAACTTAATATTAACACCATAACTAAGTCTAGATAATTCCTTAATCAAAAGTATTAAACACATCTTAGATTTCCAATATGATTTTACCCAATCATGCCATCAAAACAGTCCATGGGGTTCAGCCATACACATGGCCGAACCCTATGGTTCTCTTAATGAAAACCCTCCAATATTTATCTATGATGTTGATCAGCAAATTAACCATAACATTGACATGGTTCAGCCATGTCATAGCTACTCCAAAACAGTAAGCTTATCTACCTTTTAAATCCTTTAAAACCTCCATTTCATAATATGGATTTTGTCTCTCAAACACCATAAAAATCACCAAGTTTTCTCATGGGGTTCAGCCATCCAAAGGGGCCGAACCCTATGGTCCATATTTTGTTAATTAAAGACAGCATAATACCTGATCTAAACCATTAATGGATCTGGCCACACAATGGCCGGATCACATTCTCTTAATCAACTTATTTGACAAAGTTCATAGTGCACTTACCAATACCGCGTCTCCTTCGGTTCTTTGACTCCTTCCTTGGTCCTTTACTTCCCTAACCTTCCCTCTTCCTTCTTGTTCTCTTAACTGAGATTAACCTTGCTGCAACCTCCTTGGAATACTTCAGCCAGGTGATATGAATTTGAGAGAGAAAATGAGAGAGAAAGAAAGAGAACTTTGGCCTTGGATGAATGTGCTAAGCCTTGATGCCAAAACCCTTTGGCTGAACTTGTCTTGATGAAAGAAATCAACCAAGGACTGATTGAAAATAAGCAACCAGCTGCTGTTCTTGGTTTTGAAATGATGATCAACGTCTAAGAGAGGGAGAGAGATAGAGAGAGTAAGAAATGAAACTTCTTTGGCTACTCAAATTCAGCCCAAAGTTAACCTTGTGTAACTCCCATTGCCTTAAATCAAAATCCTTATGTTACTTGGGGGTTTCATCATGAAATGAAACCTTTTCATGTTCCCAACGTCCCTTGCTGATTGAATTTGTGTAACCCCCCTCTTAGCTCCTTTTCTCATTAACAAACCAAATAGGAGTTTCCTCATGAAATGAAACCTTTTCATGTTCCAACGTCTCCATTACCATTGGATGTGAGAGTTTCATATGGAAATGAAACTCCTACACCAACGGCTATTCTTTGTTAGTCCAATGTAACCGCCATCCTTCATTCACATCTTATATGGGGGTTTCATTTTAAAATGAAACTCCATGTGCTTCACCGTCTCCCCATTGGCTGTCTCTTTGAAGACCCAAACAATAAACTCTATACCATTTCCAACGTGCATATAAACTTGTATTTGAAATACTCCTCTCACCTTTGTAACTCCAGGTAACGCCATTATCACTTATTTTTTATCTTAGAAGTTACATGCATGAAGTATCCATGCAGCCAATGTTTTCATTGTGTTAAAGCTTGCAACCAGCTCATACCACCATCTTACACACACTTCACTCACTTAAAATAATTATTCCATCTAACTCATTTATTTAACTCACCCACTCAACTCATTCATTTACTTTAATGTAACTCAACTCATAAATTCAACTCAACTAAACTCCATCATTTACTTCAACTCAATCTAAACTCAAACATTTAATTCATTTTAACCCAATTAAGCTTTGAGTTCACCTAATGGTCAAACATGTCAACCACGACCCATTGGGTCCCATTTGGGTCCTTTGACCCATTTAACCTCTTTGACCCAAATAAATGTATATTACCCTTTTTAACTTAATTTAATCCTTATACAAGTACATTGAGCAACGGGTCCCACCATTTTTCTCATCTATGATCATAACCCTTCAATTTATAAATCCAATGGCATTTTCGTAAATATGGATAAATTCATGTAAATTGATATATTGAAAAATCTAGGGTATTACAAGTACCTTCATGAGGATCATGACCCAGGTGTTAAGACCATTTATTGGTTAGTTCTTGGTAGTGTATGTCGATGATATCTTGATATATAGTGCTACCAAAGATCAACACCTCGACCACTTGAGGCAACTATGTGAGACCCTCCGAGCTGAGAAATTGTATGCGAACCTAAAGAAGTGTTCCTTTATGACTATTAGAGTTGTCTTCTTGGGTTTCGTAGTTTCTCCTGAGGGTATGTTGGCGGATCCGGAGAAAGTGAGAGCCATAGTTGAGTGGCCTGAACCACATACCATTCACGAGGTCCATAGTTTCCATGGGCTAGCCACATTTTACAGGCGATTTATTCGTGGTTTTAGAACCATCATGGCCCCTATCACAAATTGCATAAAAAGGGGATTTTGTATGGACTCGTGCTGCGGCTAGAGCCTTTCAGGAGATTAAATCTAGGATGTCTGAGGCTCCTGTTATGCGCCTTCCAGTCTTTTGTAAAGTCTTTGAGGTGGCATGTGATGCTTCTGGCGTCAGCGTAGGTGGTGTTTTGAGTTTGGAGGGACATCCTATCGCTTATTTTAGCGAGAAGTTGTAGCCCGTCAAACAAAAATATACTACTTATCTTAAGGAACTCTATGTGGTTGTGCAATCTTTGAGACATTGGCGACATTATTTGATATCTCACGAGTTTGTCTTATATACTGACCATGATGTCCTGAGATATCTGAACTCTCAGAAGAAACTAAACTCTCGTCTCACCAAGTGGGTGGAGTTTCTTCAAGAGTATACATTTGTGCTCAAGCATAGGGCCAGTGTCGAAAATAAGGCTGCAGACGCCCTTAGCCGCAGGGTGGCTACCGTGAGAGTTGAGTCTAGCCCTCCCAAAGTAGAGCCTATAGAACATTTTGACTTTGGGAGACGACATCTATCGTAGGATAGGTTTCCTACACACCATGAGCGTTTCAGTGATGGGATTTGAGCGTATACAAGACAAGTATCCTCAGTATCTATATTTTGGAAGCGTGTATGCGGGTCTCACGAACGATCCTCACGCTAGCCGGGGACGGTTTGTCTTGCAGGATGGCTACTTGTTTTTGGGCAGTCGTCTTTGCATCCCTTGCACCTCCCTCAGAGAGTTCCTCATTTGGGAACTACATGGCAGTGATATTGCGGGTCACTGGGGTCGGGATAAGACCCTTGCCCTTGTGGAAGATAGGTTCTATTGGCCTCATCTCTACAGAGGTGTAGCTACTATTGTTGGGCAGTGCTGCACATGCCAACTGGCAAAGCAGAGAAAGCATAATACCGGGCTATACTTACCTTTGCCTGTTCCGCATGCTCTGTGGTAGGATGTTAGCATGTACTTCGTGCTTGGGCTTCCCAAGACTATCAGGAAGCACGATTCCATCATGGTTGTAGTGGACCGCTTTTCAAAGATGGCCCACTTTATTCCGTGCTCAAAGACTACTGATTCTCCCCGAGTTGCACTTTTATTTTATGATTCGGTAGTCTGTAAACACAGATTGCCCAAATCCATAGTGTCTGACAGGGATGTGAGTTACTTTTGGAAGACACTGTGGCACATGTTGGGCACGCGTCTGCAATTCTCGACGGCCTACAACCCTCAGATAGATGGTCAAACTGAGGTGGTAAATCGAAGTTTGGGTAACTTGTTGAGGTGCCTTGGGGATCATATCAGGGATTGGGATCTCGTCCTACCGATTGCTGAGTTTGCATATAACAATTCGGTCAATAGGTCCATAGGTATGAGTCCATTTGAAGTTGTTACTGGTTATAAGCCTAGGACCCCATTAGATCTCATTCCCATGTTTGCTACCCATAGGCCATCTAAGTCTGCATCTGCATTTGCACAACATATACATCATTTGCATACTGAGATTAGGCGCAAGATCACCTTGAGCAATGAAAAGTATAAGGCAACTGCTGACGCACATTGCCGGCATAAGGAATTTCGGGTGGGTGACCATGTCATAGTTCGGGTTCGACCTGAGTGCTTCCCGCAGGGAGTGGCTAAGAAATTGCAAGCCCGAAGTATTGGTCCTTTTAAGGTTGTTCGACGAGTTGGTCCCAATGCTTATGTATTAGACATTCCATTTGATTTTGGGATTAGTTCGACTTTCAATGTTGAGGACCTTGTTCCGTTCTTGGGTCCAGCATCTATTCCACCCAATCCTTTCCAAGACCCAGCCAACACCCTTGACCCAGACTATGACCAACAGCCTGTTCCTCTACTGCCTCCCATTCCGACCACCAGATATGTTATTGAGGATATTGTAGATGATCGAGTGGTCTCCACAACCCAAGGGGGATATGAGGAATACCTTGTGCATTGGCAAGGTCGATCAGATTCAGAGCAGACTTGGATTACTCATGAGGAGCTCTAGAGACTTGATCCAGATATGTTAGATCGTTATCACCGTCTCACATTAGGAGGAGTTGCTGTGGGTAGCCGACCTCATCAGTATTGGCACCCGCACCGACATCATTATCGACGACGACCGAGGATGACAGATGATCGTTTGTGGTTGGATTCATACTAGTTGCAGATCCAGCACATCAGCGCTTTCTCCCAACTGTTTAGCCTTTCAGAGTGTCAAAGTTCTACATTGGCCTTCATTGACAGAGTCGAGCTCTTTCTTGGGCGGGGAGAATGATGCGGAAGCATTTATTTTATTTTCTTTGGATTTGATATTATTGGACTTTGATTTTATTTTATTTTATTTTTTACTTAGCCTTGTCTTTTAGTTTGTTTTCTTTTATTTGAGGGCAAACTTGTCGTTTAACCTCTTGCCCTAAAGCTTTAGGAAACAAGAAGGAGCTGCCGGGCCCTTTGTGTTTTTTCGGTTAAAAACCTTTGTAAAGAGGAGGGATACACGGTGGAATGAAAATGAAGGAAAGCTTAGCCTATGCGCATGGTGTGATGGATTCCCCTTGAGGATTTGGTGTGAAGCCAACATGTAAGTCTACTCTCCTCTCTCCTTCTTCTGTTCTCTTTCCTTCTTCTCTTCTCTTTTCTTTTCTTTCTTTTCTTTTATTTTCCACATCATAATCTTCATACAACCCTTGCTACCACCATCCAAATCTCTTCCCAATTATAGCCGCCACCATCCAAATCAGATCCAACCCTAACCGCCACCCTCTTACGATCCAAACAGCAGTTATGGATCTTTCCCACAGCCTATACATTTATACTCATTAGCACAGTCCCAAATCAGTCTTTAGAAACCTAAACTGCCACTCTATACTTGGGACAGCACTGCACTACTTTGTTTTGGATCCCAAACCAACCCACACAGCCCTCTCTTGCCCCAAATCTGCCCAAACAACCATCTAAAGTCGGGACAGCATAAAACTAGTCCTATGTTGATTCAAGAATTGTACAATGTCTTCAATATTGATTGATTGAACTATTACATATTCATTGAACTGATTAGTTTGATACTTTTAGGGTTAGAATTAGGGCTTCAAGAGTATTAATTGTAATTTGGAAATATAATTGAATGCTTATAATGGTGAATGTGTTTATGCATGTTGAGTTATCTTTAATTGCTTATTGTGGTCTAGTCACTAATCTCAGTTTTATTGCATGCATGTGTTCATGTCGTCAATTAGATTAGCCTAGGTCTAAGTAATTGTAGAATTATATAGTCATTAATTTAGGATCCCTAGCCAACTCTGCATCAGAAGTCCATTGATACATCCTCTCATAGTGCTATTGGAATGGTAATGAAGACTATAGCCTTGTGTTCTGAGCTTGACCCTTGGCTGTTTGGTAAATATGACCACATTCTACATATCTGCTCAGCATCTTACTTCAATTTCTGCCAATAAAACTTCTCCAATAAAGCAAGAGTTTTATCACCTCTGAAATGCCTTTCTAGTCCACCACCTAGTAATTAATCTGTCTCACAAGTAACTAGCTGGAACACATATCTGGAACCATTGAATAAGTATCCATTTTTCATGAGGTCACCAAGAGATCATTCCTGAATGGTTCTCCCCAATTTTGTCAAAATATGCATTACCTTTGTAGAGCTCTGTGAATGTGTCAATTGCAATCACTCACATGTTGTTCAAAAGAATTGCTCGTCAACTGAGTGTATCTACAACTTTGTTCTGCAAACTAGACTTATGTTGTAGAACAAAAGTGAACTCCTGCAAGTATGTTACCCATGTCTGGAGTTGAGCTTGTGCTGTCCATTGATGTACTTTATGGCTTCATGATCTAAATTGAGCACAAATGACTTATGTTTGAGATAATGCCGCCAATGCCTTAAAGCTTGAATAATTGCGTAGAACTCCATATCGTATGTTGAATATCGAAGAGCTCCATGCAACTTCTCACTGTAGAAGGCAACCAGTTGTTGATCTTGACTTAGAACTGCATCGATGACCACATGAGAGGCATCAGGATCCACCACGAACTTCTTGCCGAAGTTCATTTGCATAAGCCTTGGTTGCATCCTTAAAGACGAAATCGTTTTTGACGTCGCATTGCCTTTTGCTCTGTTCCTCTTGTTGGATCTCTTTCCCCTTTCTCTTCGTTCTAGAGGGTCCTTCGGCGGAGGTTTTGGGTGCCATTGAAGTTGGGAAGCAGTCTTGAAGAGAATTTCGGAGTGACTTTTGAATTTGGAGTGATTGGAAGGAAGCATCAGTCGGCAAGAAGAAGAGAGCCATCGCCAATTTGAGTTTTGGGAAAATGAAAAGGGGAGAAAAACCCTTGCGAATATTTATAGTCCCATGTCTAAGTCGATAGTATGGGTGGACCGTCAACTGTTCTGTTTACAGAGCAGAAGACATCCTTCTCTGTTAATTATTTGTCGACGGTCAATGTGAGCTGTCGACTGTTCCATTTATAGAACAGAGAATTGTGCTCTCTGATGCTCAACTGTCGACTGTTGGGTAATCAATAGTCGACTGTTCACCTATGAGATCAGCTTTTCGAAAATCCTTTTTAATTTAGAAATTAGCAGTGTAAAGGTTTAACGATCAAGGTATCTGCTTAGGTGATCAGAGTTAATTGACTGTACAATCCTTTGCATAGATCTAAGCAGTATTATAACTAAGCAAAAAAAAAAAAAAAAAAAAAAATAGCAAGATATATTATAAAGGCAGTTAATAATACTCTTATATGAAGAGGATGATGTAATAAGAGATACACCATTTTGGACAGGAGATCAGTTATGGCAGTATGTGTCTCAGATTAAAGAGTGTTATGTAAATGAGTTTTATGCATTAGGAGACATACATGCACTCATTAACTGGGACAATAGTGACTCATCCATTTTCTTTGTGTGCCAAAAGACGAAAGATCTCAGCATCAAAACTGTTTGAATCATCTGAGTCTGAGTTGACCCAAGTTATTTTCTTTCTGCCTATTTCAGTCCTTTTTACCCATTCGGGACACATTGCTTTGGTGTGCCCGGGCTTTTTGCATTTGAAGCATACTAAAGCATCTGTTTTACATGATTTTTCTTTGAATGACTCCTTCTTCGGATTGGATTTTCTTTTTAGGTATTACTTGAAATGCTTGTGAACCTTAGTCATTTCTTCATTATTGCTGTCTGATTCGGGATGCTTCGTCTTCAGTTTGCTTTCATCTCATTTTCTTATCTCACTTTCATGAATTTGGAGTGTGCTCCAAAGTGCGCCAATTGTCATATTTGATAGGGGTGAATCTCGGGTCGGGTTTTGACCCGACCCACATGACCTGAGAAATCTACCGGGTCGGGTCATGACAGTCTGGTTAGCGGGTTGGGTCGGGTCGGGTCGGGTTGAGAAGATAGAAACCCGCATTGAATTCGGGTTGGATCGGGTTGAGGGATTTTCAAGTTAACCCGACCCGATTAAATTTAGGCTAAAATGGGTTCAAAATGCGGGTCGGGTCAAAATTCAGGTCGAGTCGGATTATAATTTGGGTCGAGTCGGGTTGAGACGTTCGGGCCGGGTCGGGTCGGGTTGGGTTTTAATTTAAAACTCGACCTGACCCGACCCGGCCCGATTTCAGCACAAATATTTGATAAGTCCTTGGTTTCTCGTATGACTTTTATTTCGGACTTCCACTGTTTGGACAATGACCCAAGAATCTTTTTGACAAGCTTCATGTCAGAATAGCATATACCTTGAGATCTTAGACCATTGATAATAAGGGTAAATCTAGAAAGCATATAAAAAATGGATTCATTTGGCAGTATCTTAGAGTTCTTGTAACGATGGATTTTTTTGTTGCTGCAGGAGTCATTTTCTAGATCAGCTTCTTCATGAATAGTTTTAAGTCTCTCCCAAATTTCTTTTGCAGTTTTGCATCTTGAGACTTTATCAAATTCATTCTCATTTAGAGCTGAAAATATTAGGTACATGATGTTCATAGGCTTTTCCGCCAGTCATAACCCTTTTTGATCTTCAATTTGTTGCTCTGATGTTCATAGGCTTTTCCATTCTTCGTGAGTATGATTTCCAATGAAGGTCTTGTTGAGATATGGAGTCACTTTATGTTACCTGTCTTATAGCACAATTCCATCTCAAATATTAATATCACAAGTCAATGGTTTTTTATTATCAGAATACCTTTTTATCCTTGGATTTTAACAATATTAAAATACCTTTTTATCAATGGTAAGTCAACTTCATTCATTACCTGAACTTAATTTTACTAAATATTATGCTGAAACCATGAATTCTATATTTTGGGATTGACCAAATTTCCCTCATACCAATGTCAGATGTTGAGACACGTATCCATACTCATGTTATGTAGATACATATTAATTTGAATGTCGTGTTGCTTCAATATGAACAAAGGTTAAGAACTCGAGAATTAGAGTGGATGAAGTCTTGATTTTTAATGAAACATGGATGAGGTGGTGAATCTTTTAATACAGCTTCTAAAGTTTAAATGTTAATTCTGCTGCCTTATTTCCAGGTCAATCAGTAGTAGATTGAGTACTTCTTAATATGGTCTTTAACTTAATTCTACTAATCTTATCACTCAATAGCATTTATAAACATTGGTCTTGGAGTCATTCTTCTGTTAACAACCATGCCAGATTTGGTTTCCATATTCATAGGAGGTAAATTTTCTGATATGAGTTATAGTATTTGCTACTTAGAAAACCCTTTTTCCCAGTGAACTTAGAAATCATTTTGGTTGTACCATAATGTCTGGCATATGGTCCATGTTTTGCTAAAAGGCTGTGAAGGATAGCATCTGGCTATTCGAACAAGAGCAAGCCTTGGGCTTCAGCAGTGTCTCTACAAACATTCGGATGACAGTTATAAAACTCAAATCTGGAGGGTTATGGATCCATGCCCCTATTGCTCCGACAAAAGAATGCATTCAGGTATTCTTATCATTATATTCTCATGAAATTTCTCAGTTAGTTAGGTTTCCTTTTTCAGCTAGTAAACTGAGTGTTATCTTTCATCTTGAAAAAGGTTTAACAAATACTTCTTTACTATACCAGCTTGTGAAGGAGTTGGAGGCTCCCGTAGAATACATAGTCTTGCCAACATTTGCATATGAGCATAAAATCTTTGTTGGCCCATTTTCAAGAAAGTTCCCACGAGCACAGATCTGGGTAGCTCCAAGACAATGGAGCTGGCCAATTAATTTACCACTTGAATTCTTTGGGATTTTCAATTCCAAAACACTTAGAGATGAGGACATCTCCACCCCATGGGCTGATGAGATCGAACAAAAAGTTCTTAGCTCACCCGAAGTCGGTAAGGTTATTTCCTTTATTGTCTATCTAATCCCCATGGTCTATGATTTATTTATATATATAGGAAAATGATGAACCACACCCCATAAAGTGCTCTCATGAGGAGAGCTCCATGTGGAGCCCACCTATGATCATGGGGTTGAGTGGGTCTGAAAGACGTGTGTATATAGTGCTTCTAATAAAAAGTCAGCTGCTGGAATAACTATAGCCGTGAGATTGAGCTTGATAAAATTGAATCCCTATCTTCCGTTGATTTTTGACTGTCCTTCAAAACCATGGATCTTAAATCAAGCCAATTTATTATAAGCATTTGATCTTTCAAACCCACCTAACCCCATGATCATAGGTGGATTCCACATGGAACTCTCATATTGTAAGAGCACTTAATGGGTCAAGCATTAGTAAAGCTGGCTTCTCTTGGAATTTTATCAATAGTAAAGCTGCATCACTTAATGATGGCTCTTATCTCGTCAAATTGGTCAAGCATTTGCCAAGGACAGACAGCACCTATGGCCCATTGAATAGCAGAAAAGGAATCAGTTTCTGTGAGATCACCTACTGGCCCAAGTTTGTACATAATCCCCACCAAAAGAGCTTTCCAATCAGCTTCATTTGCATGGCAAAAAGAGAGGGGGCGTGCAAAGGATAACTTTAGCCTCTGAATCTCTAACAATCCCACCCAAGACTACTGCTCCTCTCTTTGGCTATCATCATCACAATTTAATTTGAATGTCCCATTATATTAACTTGTTTTGTTGAAGTATTGACAGAGGCCCTTGTATGTAAATTAGTTTTTTGCTTTATACAGGTATTGGGCCTTATGTGGAGGTAGCATTTTATCATAAGCGTTCACGAACATTGTTAGTTACAGATGCTGTCATTTTTGTCCCACGGCAGCCACCAAATTGTATTGGTAAAGAGTCCTTGTTGGCATCTGCAAAGAATGGCTTAGCAGTGAAGATTCTAAGCAAGGGAAAGGATGTTCCTCAAGAACCAGTAGTGGACAATAAGATGAACTGTCAAAAGGGTCTGTCCCTCTATTTCGAAGATTCTTTTAAGCTTCTTGTGTCTCCTTTACTCATGCATGATTTTCCTGCTGTCGTACCATATCATGTAACAAGAAACGGTGAAGGTTAAACAAAAAAAATGAAATTTGACAGAAATATACCCAATTGCTGATGCTGGAATGTACTTTGCTGAAATATACACAGGAATGTTCCATGGCATGCAGCTTGCAATATAGTGTAGGTGCTTCATGTGATGCGGAGCATATCCATGCGATAGAAGCTCCATGCTCTTTCCGTTTGTTTATTTTAGTTATTTTTTTATTTTAGTAAGGGTACTCTAGGTATTTTGTTGTTTATTTTTTTTAGTAAGATGTAAGTTTATTTAAAGCCTTGTAGCCTCCTTGAGGCATTATATACGATTGACTGAATAAGAATTGAAGTTTTCACAAGAACCTGTAATGGTGCGACAGTGGAGAGAATCCATGAAACTCTGGTGAGATATCGGAGAGGCGAGAGACGAGAGGCCTTGCGTGAGGCCACTATCTTCTTCAGGTACTTTTTTTTATCTTCCTCTCTCTCTTTTCATCTTCTCTTCCTTCTCTTCTTCCTTCTCTTCTTCCTTCTTCACCTTCGTTTTCCTTTACCTTGTTGCACCTGCAACCCAGAAATCCCTTCTTTGACCTTCTGCCCCTTCCTAGCTGCCTTCCAAGCCTACGCCCACCTTTGTAACCCTTCTTGGGCCCTCGCCATTGACCCTAAACCCTTCTCTAGGTTTCGTCCCTCACCAAAACCCCTCTGCTGCCTTCACCACATCATTTCCCATCCCATACAGCCATCGCCATTCCCTCCAAAGCCACTACCTGTGTCGCCACTTCCTAATACCCCTCCCTGTGTTTTTGTTTCCCTCCACAATCCCTTTCCTTGTATGCCGTGTCCCTTTTGGAACCCACCTGGCCTCGCCGCTAAGCCTCTATCACTTTTCCTTTGTGTCGCTACTCTCCCAATAGCCATATTTGCTTCCACCTCCACCAAACTTTTCCTTCCCTGGCTGCCGCAAGCCCTCTTCCTATTTTCCCTCTTTCGTTTCTATCCATGTCCTTAGTTTCCCATATTTAAGACCGTAGGCAACCATCCGTGTTCCCTTGTTCTTTTTAATCGAAACCCAACCCTTTTGACTTATTACCCATTTAATACCCATTAACTCAATTAGTTCATTATCCATCCCCCATCCATCTATTAATTGTTTATATCAGATTCCCAGTTATATTTTGCATGATGAATTGTGGTAAATCTCATATTAATTAATTTGCATATGTTAATTGGAATTTAATTTCAGTCTATTTTAGATTTAAAGTGCATTATTTTCATCCCCTTTTAATCTTTAGGGAACCACATTAGGCATTTAGAGTTACCCTATCTCTTGTCCTGCGTCATCAGGTCATCCATGTTGCATGACCTACAATGGCTTTCACTCATCCTAGTTGGATGTGCAGAGCCAATGTTGTGAAAATCAAATTGTATCATAAAATCGTTATACATCTTGAACTGCAAATCATGTATCTTAAACTGTCGAAGATATGAAGTAACGTAAAAATTTTCATATCAAGTGTTCCCTAAAAAATATTTCATATATGAAGTAACGTAAATATATTTGTTAGTGCCTCGGCTTGCCGATTCCCTTGTTTGTCAATTCCATGACTCGTCTGAAGCAGTGCCTAAGAAGATTGAAGACAGTGATCAAGACTCAAGTGAACTGAAGATAGGAAGATCAAGTTCACGCCTCAAGGTCATCATGTATATGGCAATCACCCAAGGTAAAATTGGCCATAGATGACTTTAGGTGGTACCCACACCCTTAGGTGGATCTTGTCTATGCTTAGATATCATTTTGGTAAAAATTAATGAAGCCTAAGTGAGCACTGACAGTGGAAAGAATCGAAACGTTTCAAACTTGTAAAACTGTCAAAATTGCCAAGGTCGGCACATCGCAGTGTTGATATGTCAACATGGACAGGGTCGACACATCGTGGTCTTCGATGTGTTGAAATCAAATGGCAAAAGTTCTAGATGAAAACCCTGTAAAACTGCCTCAGCCTCAGATCGAGTGTATCATGACTGTCTACATCGATCTGTACCCACTCTACACATCATCGTGGTCGACATGTCGTTCTGGGTTGTGTGAGTTCTTGTTGAAACAGTACTCTGTATTTTCAGGTTGCTCTCAGATCGATGCACTCGAGTTGATCGATGTATTGAGAGAGGTCGACACATCATGGATGTCGATATGTCGAGGAGGCTGATCAAAGATCTGGATGAAAATGCTCTGTAAAATGCCTTAAGCCTCAGATCGATACAATCGTATCTGCCAACATATCGAGCGATGGCTCGTCGATACATCGAGGATACCGAAGTATTGAGCGTGTTTGTGATTGTTCTGTTGGAGTCACAACGGTCATATTAAAACGGTAATATTTGAAAATCGACACATCGACAATGTCGATATGTTGATGACTCGGTGTTGGGTTTTTTTCTAGTTGCCTATATAACCTCTGAATTTCGGAGAAAAAGGCTGGAACTTTTAACTTGGAAAAACCTAAGGCATTCCCAGAGATCCCAACCTCTTCCAAACATTCTCCATGCATTTCACATAGGTGAATCATTTGAGAATCCAATCACACCCTTGATTGAGATCAAGTGAGAGTGAAAACTAGTCTAGGATTTACATTGGCAAATCCCACATCCTAGAAACCTTTTCCCTATCTTGTGATTTCTCCATACGAAGGTACATCTTCATCATCAACAACATCAAAAGGAAAAGCTCTACAAGAAACACAACTTCATCAAAGCTTGAGCTTCAAAGGCAAATGTTTCTTTGTGTTTTAAATTCATCATCTTGTAAAGTAGATGAAAGAGGGTTTACTCTTGAACCACTAAAAAAAAAATAGAGGGATAAGGACGTAGATTGGGGTAGGTCGAACCTTTCAAAATCTTAGGGATTGGGTGAAATTTCCAATCAATTGGATAGGTGAAAGTCTTATGCTATTTGTGAGGGTGTAATTCTCCACTTAGTAATTTGGAGATAACCCAAGGTTGGGTGAGTCTCAACAGTGGATGTAGGAGGGATTTACTCCGAACCACTATACATCGGTCTTATGGTGTTAGAGCATTTTGTGTGAATTTGTTATTTGAGCATTCTCTTAATATCACAACACATGTCACTTGATTAATTTGTTTTATCTGTTGCAAATCCTTTTAATTAATCAAGTAATTTGCTAAGACCATAAAAATTGGGCATTGTCCTATTCACCCCTCTCTAGGGACAATCTTGGACCATGTTCTAGTACACCGGGGACTTTCAATATTTTAAAAGGTTGTAATGTGAGTAGTTCTCCAGTTTTCTTTAAATATTGAGTGAATATTATATAATTAGTTTATTAGAGCTCAAATTTTAATTTTCCAACTCTCAAAAGGATAACTTCAGTATATAATCCAAGTATACTGTAAAAAGTCAATAATGAACTAAAAAGCCAAAAAAAAATCCAAAAGCCTTAAACGCTCAATGACTCGTCCAAAAAATCATTACTTTCACATTCCAAATAACCCCATAATTCTATTATTTATAGGAATTGTAAGATTTGTTAATAGATACAAATAATTCCCCTTATCATATCGTATGAATCACAATAATACGAATTGTGTATCGTAAGATTTTAACAATCTATTTAGGTGCATTCAATTTAAGTGTCTAGACATCACATTGTCAATCATGCCTTTAAGCAATTTTTCTTTTTTTAAGACCTTTTATAAGAACTTCCAATATGATTCCTGTAGTTTTTCATTTTATAGAATTTACAGTTATTGTTTTCTCAAACTTCCCATCAACTTTTTTATCTGCTGAATGTTTGAACGTTTGTGAAATTGCTTCTACAAGATGATATTGTCTGTTTGTGATTTTATACCCTGAAGTTCATGCAATACCAATCAACTAAGTTGGTGTTCATAATATATAGTCTTTTATCCTCTTTTTTTTTTTTTGTTTTGTTTGAGATGCATTAAATTCATGCTCTATGATGTCCCAATTTGTGGTTTCCAGCATCTGCTTAACTCAGTTTACACTTGGTATTAATTTGTGGGCATGTACTGATATATTTACTCAATATGTATGGGATGCTTTTGGTGCAGGGTGGGAGAGAATGGTTCTCCAAATCTTGTTTCTTGGTCCATCAAATCTCTTGGAGCCTAATGCTAGCTTTGCTCAGATGTCACAGAAGTTGATAGTTTCCCCAATTGTTAAGACTTTGGTTTTTAGCAAAGTTCCTGAGAAGGTACCGCTACTTATATGTGCATATTTTTATGTTGATGGGTGGTGTTTATGTGTTAAGCATTTCGTATGCAGATGGTTGCACTTATTTACATGTGCTTTTAATTTTTGCATATGGGAACCTTACCATTGTGCTAAATAATTGATACATGTAGAAGATTGGATTGAACTTTAAGGAATTGGATCTATACAGGATAGCAAGGCCAATTGGCATATACTTCACTTTTCCAGGAGAAACCAGAGAAACAAAGGATATGTGATTGTCCGTTACAATTTTAAAAATAAGGATATGCTATTGTCACTTATCCTTGGATTTTCTTGAATCCTACTAGGGGAAATCCTTATTGATAGGATCCTGGGCTGCTGTTTATCAATTCATTATCATCCTTCATACTGCCTTGAGGCTAATTCTTGATCATGACACGTAGCTTGTAAAAGCCTGCTTAATTGTTTGCATGCTTACTTATTGCAGAATCACTTTGAGTGCATCCATGTCCAAGTCTTGGATATATTTGTGCATAATGGCTTTCTTGTCTGTCTATTGTCCATTGAATGAAAATGTTAATCCAAGAATCTTGGAGTACATCGATTTGGCTGTCCCGGATGACAACATAGAAGATGAAATCCTAGCCATTTCATTGGATTTCTATGATCATTTCCACGTTGGCAAGGATAAGTCAAAATTGGCTAATGAGAGCTACCAGTTGGTGGGTTTGATGTATGTGGACCCCGGACCCCACCCATGACAATGGGGCCCACTTGGAAGCACCAAAGGGCCCACATGAAGACACATTCTGTCAACACCCTAGAGCAAGGACGGATTGAATGATATTGGCCGCCACCTCTCCTAAGTTATCTCCCATTGCTGACTCCCAAACCCTAATCTCCTAGGGTTTCCACTCTCCTTGGTGCAAACCCTACTTTCTCTCCTTGTTGGCCTACTTCCCACTCTCCATTGACTTGTGGATTGCTTAGGCTAGTAGGTTTGAATTCTTACTCTCCATGGGACACTCACACATGCGCATGAGCAAGCGAGCTTCCCATTGTTGGAGAACACATCATAATCCTATGTGGCAAGAGCTCATTGGTGACTTCTACATGTCCATGGCTATGTGCAACTCCATCACTCCCATCTCCAATGTGCACAAATTGTATTTGGCACAATGAAGGAAGGGTCTTATACTAGTTTAGAATCTTAGGTGTAATTTTCTTATTGGTTGTAAGTTTTATTTCTTTTCTCTTATTGGTCAAGTGATGTGGCTGGTTTGGGCTTGCACGCCCTAGTCGGTCTCTAGTCTCCATGCCAACTTGGGTTGGTTTAGGTGTGGTTTAGTGTTGGTTAGGTTAGGGTTTGTGGTCATTGAAAACTATTTAAAGATTTGTGTAGTGGTTGATTGGCACACCAATTTAGCAACGAGTTTGAAGTTTAATTGAAGCTCAAGTTCGAGCAACGCTTTAGAGAAGAGTCTCTAAGTTTCTGATCAGGGCATCAAGGCCAATTCAACATTCGAGGTGACCGATTTAGTCTTCAGTGGAACTGGCTAAAATTGAGCAGATTGCCTTAGCTTATACATGGAGCATTTTGACAACGGAAATTTACATTGGAAACTAGCTAGTGAGAGCTTCCCATTGGTTGGCTTAATGCATGTGGGACCTGACAGTGACCCAATTACCCATTTGGACCCCTAAATGGCCCATTTACCCAAACCCATGACCCAACGACCCACAAACCTTTGTCCACCCCTCCAAACCCTAGCTCATCTCTACCCAACCCTACCAATTCTCCACAAGCCGCCACCAACCTTATTCTTTCTCCACTTTGACGTGTTTGGGTAAGGAAGGATTGATTTGAATTTCAAAATACCTAAGTTTTCTCCCAAAACTCCTCCTTGCTTACACGCCTAGACTTAATTGTGTTTTCTTCCATTATTTTTCATTGGTTGCTTATGCTTAGTTGTCTTTTTTAATACTTGTGATTGGTCATTGTAACACTAAATATATTCTAACACCTAAATATATTCTAACAAAAAGTGGATCCTCGTGGGAGTCGTGATAGTAGGAGTCCATGCGATGGAACCAAACAAAGACCATACGCCTAGGGTTTTTGTTATTCCTTTTCCTAAATTAGCCTCCTATTTTTGTATAAAATAGATCTTTGGCTGCAAAATTCGGCAGCACCTATATTGAGAAGAATTTTGAGACTTCCAAGTCTAACCAGAGGTCGAGAGCCAGAGTTTGGAGAAAGCTCCACTTGTTTCACAAGTAAGTTCCAAAGCAGTGTAATTCTTTGCTTTTATGTGTTTGATTTCTTAATTAGAATTGCATACTGTAAGTATTGGTTTTAAATCATGAATATTTAAATCCGCTTGGCGTTGCATGTTTTAATTTCGAATTGGCGGTAAGAACACTGAATTCTTTGGGGCTTGCTTGCCTTTGATGTACATATTTGTCATCTTTGGCAAGGAACTGTTTAAATATCGCTATTCGGTTGGAGTCCATCAATTAGTTGACATGATGACAAAAACCATTTTTCGTTCTCAATTAGATGATGTTTTCAGCAAGGTGGGCTTGATTGATATAGTCGCATCAGCTTGAGGGGGAGTGTTGTAATGTTTTCACAGGTCTTAATTCAAGGGTTGAGTAAAATATGACATTAGTTGTAATTGCTTATTCTTTCCTTTTTTTTTGCCCGCCTTGATTGATTCATTATAATCCATATTTACATGTGCACTCTTTTTCTATAATAGACAATACAATACATTAAAAGAGAGAAATTTCTCTCCTCTATTACTTTCTTCTCTTTTCATTATTATTTTCCTTTCTCCACTTTTATTATTCTACATAAAGAATTCTAAAAGGTTTGAAGAAATTCTATTAATAGAAGACATAATAGTTTGAACTTGAAATTAAAGAACTCAATGTATTTTGTGTTAAATTTCAAATTTAAATTATTTACTGGTCTCCATTGCCCATTCTTTCTCAAAAGTTAGTTCTATTTCATATAAATTTGTAGGTCAAAATTGATTCTGTTAGAGCAAATATGGTAAACAATTGAATTCCTAACTTTACTATTGTATCCACCCATTCCAAAGGATGTTGGAAGATGATGAGGAGAAATGGTTTGCTACTTTTCCCATAGGGTTGATTAGAAATTTCAATGACCTCAAGGAGAAGTTTAGAGCTCAGTTCACAATTGCATTGAATGCATTTCATCATTAATTTGTTTCAAGTCGTAGAAAAAGATGAAAAACAGTTCGAAGATTATGTTAACCGATGGAGATTAGTCGCTTCAAAGATATCCTTTGCCATTCCCAAGTATGAGGCTATTGAAATCATAGATTATGTCATTCGACCAAAGACTGTTGTGGCTTATGGAATTTTGATGTAGGACAAGCGCTGATACCAAATCTAATGCAGGACTAGCTCATACTAAATTTAATGTTGGACAAGCTTTGATACCAAATCTAATATAGGACATGTCAAAATCTTGGAATCCTAGTTAAATGCTAGATGGATGCCTTTATGAGAATGCAAAATATGTTAGAGAGAGAAGTTAATATTAACCAAAGCATAAAACAAATACTTAGGATAGGTCAAAATATTGGAACCCTAGATTTAAATGCTAGATGGATGGATGCCTTTATGAGAATGCAAAATGTGTGGTGAATTCTAAAATGACATGCAACTTATATGCATGAGTCATATAAGATGTTAGAGAGAGAAATTAATATTAAGCAAAGAATAAAACAAATACTTAGGATAGGTCAAAATATTGGAACCCTAGATTTGAATGCTAGATGGATGCCTTTATGAGAATGCAAAATGTGTGTGATGAATTCTAAAATGACATGCAACTTATATGCATGATTCACATAAAATGTTAGAGAGAGAAATTAATATTAGGCAAAGAATAAAACAAATAGTTAGGCAAATTCACACAATTAATTAAAGAGATTAAACAAGAAGAGTGACACCTAAATATAATGCCTTTATGGTTATATTGCTGTCCTTCATTGCAAGAAGTCCTCAAAAGTTTTTAATTAAATCATGTCAAACCCTATCGTAGGCCTTTTAGATTTAAAAATCAGTCACTCAAAGGATGAAATAGGGACTACATGACTCCTAGGGTTTGCCAAAGGTATTAAGGTTTATTATTTTTGTTTTTGGGCAAAAGTAGGTCTCAAATAGTGTGAAACAGTAGGTTGAGGTTAGATTTATGAGGCAAAGATAGGGATATAGGGGTTGGGGCGCAAAATAGGGCAAAATGGGCCTATTTGTACAGTCTGCGAACACGTGCACACATTCGTCCTAGTAGGGTTTTGGTGGCCGATGGTAGGGCTGGGTCCTGGTTTGGCTAGGGTTAGGGTTTGGATGAAATAGAGAAAAAAAATAAGGTGTAGAAGGAGGGGGGAGTGGAGAAATGGAAAGAGAAAAAAAAATGAAGAAAATGACAAAAGGATTTGTACCTTGAGTTACACAAGGTTTCTTGATCTCACACCAAGGAGGTACATGGAATCACACCAGTCTGCAAATGGGAGAACTTGAATTTTTTTTTTTTTCATTCATTCATTCATCAAAAAGTCTCTACAAGACTATTTATAAAAACAAAGACTCTGAAAACCCTAGACACATGTGATTTAAGGTACACATGTGGACGATCTAAAACCATAAAAAGAATACATGTCTATAAAAATCTTGGAACTATATAAACAAAACAATATGACACTAATAAAAGATAATAAACAGATGCCTAGATGGGGATCAACAGTTAGATTGGTCCAATCCACAAGCGAATGACTTAAATGATGTAAATTGATGGATCAAACCCAATTCTCGAATCCGATGTTGAATCAGCATACAATCTAGGCTGTCAATGGCTGAATTTCTCTCTATCCATGGTTAGATATAATGGGGTAGTGGCAAAAATCATCACCCAACCATGATGAGGTGAAATCTAGATTCCAATAAATCCTTCTTTGCTGGTGTACCTATGATGTCTTCGTAATCATCCTACTATATTGGTTAAACTCTTAGATAGAATGGCACTAATGGAAAAGAGGACCAAGGAGGGGGACTATTCCCTTATGTTTTTCATCTCAGTTTTCTTCAAAGCCTTCAAGCATCACTATATGATGCGGCGCATCCCCTCTCTTATGCGCAAGTCATAGTTTCTTTCCTTGTTTTGTGTTTTTATTTTAAGTAAGGGTAGTTTGGTAAATTGCTTGTGCTTTTTTATTTTAGTAAGTGAACTCTTATAAAGCCTTGTAGCCTTTGAGGCATAATACACACGATTGAATGAAATAAAGTTTTGAGTTTCCGCAAACTTGCGATTGTGAATTTGGAGAGATTCCAAGGGTGTGAGGCCATCTTCTTCCAGGTATGAGTAAATCTTCTTCTTCCTATTTTCCCTTGCTGCTGTCTTAACCCCATTCCAAACCCAGTCTCATCTTTCGCCAACGCCTTTAACCCCTCCCTGCTGTCGCCACTCCTCATAGCCCTCCAAAACCAGTTTCGCCCAACCCCAAAGACCCATACCCCTTGGCTGTGGCCTTCTCTTTAGCCATCTGGCCTTGCTGCTTGCGATCCCTAGCCTTCCTCTCTGTCATTACCCTTCCTGGACCCCTCCTCTGTAGCCAAAACCCAATACCACCCCATTTAACCTTGCCGTTTTCCTTCCCCAGCCACTATACCTTTCGCTCCTCTCTGTAGCCCATCACCTTGTTTCCGTGAGCCCCTTAATCCATCCCTTTGCTTTCGTGAGCCCTTCACCTTATTTAAGACCCTATTCCCACCATCCATACCCCCATGTACTTTTCTTTATTTACCAATCAACAAACCCATTTTCACCTTTATTCATATTTCTCGTGGGCCCCTCTAGTTTTGACCCTCCATTAAAAGATCCTTAGTATTTGCATAATTAATTGTTATGAATTTATATTAATTGATTGCATATATTAATTTAGATTTTAATTTCAGCCCATATTAGTCTTAGGGTTCATTATTTTCATTCCCTTTTAATCTTTAGGGAACCACATTAGGCATTTAGGGTTACCTTTTCCCTTGTCCTGCATCACTAGCTAAGCTTTTCTCCGATCCAAGCAGTTGCCACATAAGAGCCAAAAACATCAAAGTATTTTCTACACAAGAGCCCTAACCATGTTATTGTAATTTGTTTGGATAGGTCAAATGGAAGCTGACTCGGTAATTATCATTATTCCACTCTTATACAACCATGTCAATATGTGGCACAATCACTCAAAATGTTTTTCCTTTCATAAAATTGTTTTCATCATTCAAATAATTAAAAATTTGACTTTCAAATTGCCAAAATGAATTAGTAATTCACTTTCTAATTCTTTTTCCTCCACAAGATGGTTTTGCACAACCAAATAATTAAGAAGCTGACTTTCAAATTGCCAAACATTAATAGGTAAGACAACAACTTCACAGGTGTCACAATTAAGATGTTTTTAGAATTTTCCAAATGTTGCATGCAGCCATGTTGTACAAAGTTGACTCTGTCAACACAGGTGATACATTCATGACTCAGCCAAGTCCTATAACATTAGATTTGCTACACATCAAGTCAATCTTAACCATGTTGCGAAGCAACAAAGAATATTATATGCAAATTACTAGTGTGGAAACGTATAACTGAAAACGCCAACCCCAAATATATAGGAAAACAGAAAATGCTCGATGTCCTTGCATGGAATCTAGAAGTGGTATAGCCTTTTTGAATGTGTTAAATATGGGTGCACGGTGGTTTTTCTTTTCAACTCTTTGAACTTCTCTAACATTTTGGTTCTTCCTGCTTGATATGTTGGCCCATTTTCATGGATATATAATGCAACCATGACAAATGTACAACTTCCTACATGACAAACAAAGTTGATTTACAGGAGTCGTACAAATAATTTATATTGTATCTATTTATCAGGTGAGAGACTGGATTGATAGGATTGTCAAGGACTGGCCATTCAAGAGAATAATTCCAGCTCACTTTGCAGCCCCAATAAGTGCAAGCCGGTCAGATTTCTTAGCTGCTTTTGCATTCCTTGATGAACTCTTGGGTGAGCGATTTGTCACTAGGCTATCACTTCCTCTTCTTTTTACATACCTCATGGGCAAAGCAGCAAGTTACTTTCCCCCAGATGATATGAAGACCTTGTCTTCCCTTGATCAGTTCTTAGTGTCTGTTGGAGCTGTGAAGAAGACAGTTTCTGGAAGAAAAAGGTAATGACGAATAAGACCTTTGCTGATAATGATAGGGTCTTTTGATTATGTAAATTTAAGGGGTGTTCTGTTGGATAATTACTTCGAGTCAATGATAGCATTGATAGAAGGCCCCATGTAAATTTCTTGTAATAAATATTTACGAAGGGATGTCCAAATAGTTAGCTTATTAATTCTCCTATGTGTCATTCCTCTCGTTTATGTTACAATAAAGTCCAAGAAATGATAAAATGTGCTGAGAAATTATTTGGAAGCGTAGGCCTTGCATGATTTCAGCCATTTTGTGGTCGACTTGGAAGGAATGAAACGACAGGTATATTTTGTGATTGGGAAAGAAATTCATAGCAAGTCTTTAATAGTCTTGATTTGAAAGTTGAAAGTGTGTTCCATTGGCTGGTGCCAGTGAAGATAAATCTGAAGTTATGCTGAATTTAGTGATGAGGTTCTAAACAACTAAATTCCTGTGGCCCCAAATCTGTCAAATGGAAAAAAATAAAATAAAAACCATATTGACATCTTTGATATCTTGGCTAGATTGACGTTGATATGTTCATCTAGATCAAATGTTGAGATTTGTAAGTCCAATTTATCATGTATTTTTTTTGATATATGGATCAATTGTTCCATGGTAGCAATGAACTATGAGAACTTTAAATCGCTTCCATCAGATTTAATGTGTGGCTAAGTAGGTGTATAATTTGTTAGGGTCTTGATGGTATCATTTGATGGGTTGGATTTAATGGGTGGGGGCTTAATGTGTGGCTAAGTAGGTGTATAATTTGTTAGGGTCTTGATGGTATCATTTGATGGGTAGGATTTGTCAGGCAACTCATTTATGTAGAGCCCACAAGAACACGTTAGAACATTCTTTCTATATATTTGAATGTGAATTGCACAAGTTTGCATGTACTCACTTGTGAAACTCTTTCATGCCTTGATGGTTGTGAAATTCTTACATGTTACATTAACATATGATGGCTTGTATAAAAGGGGGTATTGGGACTTCTAAGAAATTATAGAATCTCGCTCTTCCACTACCTAAATTGTTAAACTCGGTTGCTTCCATCAAGTTAGAGATGATTTAAGGTAGACTTTGGCCCAAGTAATTCTAAAAGGCCAAGATATAGTACAAGAAATTTATTTTTATATTACATGGTCATTCATGATATTTTGTTCAAGGATGTAGATCCTATTGGTAAGATGTGTTAATCTACAGGTGGAACTAATTAATACCTTAACAATGATACTGGGGGCCAATTATTCTCGATTGTGCCTTTTGATGCACAAGTAGCGTAGATGTTTTAGAATGAAGATTAAATAAATCAATTCAATAAAATGATATCATATCGAAAGAGAACTAGACTAGGCTAATTTAAAATAGGTCTATTGGATTTGTATGTGACCAATTAGTCTATATTTAACTATGTTTATATTATTGGACTATATAAGGCTTGAGCATAACGTGCTATTAGGGGTGTAAACGGACTAGGTCTAGCCCACGGACCGTTCGGCCCGGCCGATAAATAAGCAAACAGGCCGGATCCTAAGGTCCGTTTATATACACGGACTTAGACTCGGACAGTCCGTTTAAAATCGGACGGTCTGCGGATAGTCCGCGAGCCCGTGGGACTCTTTACCAATTGACTCTAAACGACGTATAAGTGGATTTCTTCCACATTTCTTCTTCTTCTGCGATAAAATGGATACCTAAAGTTTCTTCCGCATTTCTTCTGTGATTTTTTTCCGTATTCTTCTCGCGCTCGCCGCTCTCTAGATCTCTCTCTCAACGGATCTCGCTTGATTTCATCTCTCTCGTCGTTGTCTCGATCTCCCTCTCACCGGATCTCTCTTGATTTCATCTCTTTCGCCGCTTTCTCTCTCGATCTCACGTTCACGTTATTGGAATCTCTCTCACCGCTCTGTTTCTCACAGTGTGGTCTCTCTCTTTGGTTCTCTGGGTCTCTCTGTCTTTGGGGCTCGCGGTCTCTCGATTTCTTTGGGTCTTTCGGTCTCTTTGGGTCTATCGGGATCTCTCTGATTCTCTCTCTGGGTGTCAAGTCCTGGACTTGCTTTAGTAGTTGGTACTTGGTCCCAGTGGAGTCTTTAGTTGGTTACGTGGTTTTCAACGTTTGACCCTTCCTACTCACTGCATCTGCGATCTAGGGCATCTCCTCCCACCGTCCGTTCGTATAGAAACCGAAATGAAGAAGATCGAAGAAGGAAAAAAAGGCAACCACAAAGAAAAGAAATTGAGGAAAACTCTCTCATTATCCATCCGTACGATTCCTCACTCACATGTACGCCTCTCTCTCTCACTGAACTTATTAAATATTGAATTTTGCTAATTATTGTATGTTGCAGGAACTGAGATGTTCATTTTTATACCATTTGGGAATACAAAATGATAAATGAAAAATTATTTCCCTCTTTTTGGATTCAAGTAGAATCTAAGATTGAAGTTCGGCATTTGAGAAATGTCTGGAAAGATTTATTTTTCTCTCTTTTTGATCTCATATAAAAATTGAAACTTTCCATTTTTTTTTGCCCATTTTCGGTTTTGCACTTCGTTTTTCCTTTTTTATTCTCTTACATTTAAATGATACTCTTGTTTAAAGCAACCATTAATCTTCACAAGGCCTCTTTCTCTGCTACTTCCTTTGATTTTTGAAACATAACAAAAGAAAGCACTAGAGTTGGGGAATAATTAGATGCATTTTTTTGGCTTTCACTGCACTTCTTCAAATATGGTATACGCGTGCCCAAACTCCAAAATCACCAAAGATTAATTTGGATTTTACGCCTAAAATTCCCACAATCCCTTCCAAAACAAAACCAAACTCATCGAATCTCTCTGCTATTGCCTATTGTTGGGCCCACCACCCATAACTCCACTACTCTGCCTTGTGTTCTTCTTACTTTAATCATACATACACTCTAGATGAAAACAGAGAACCAACTCTTTTTTTCATGAATGAGAGAGAGAGAGAGAGATATCTCTCCAAGTACATCTCATATAAAAATGGAACTATGAAAGGGGTACAGGTGGTGGTTTCCAATTCAATCAACCAGGGTAGTACAAATTGAATGGTTGCCAAAGTCAAAACCTCTGCCTAGAAAGAAATAATAGTAAAAATAGACATGAGAGAGACGAGGGAAGGAAACCCTAAGTAGGTTTTTAATGATTCTTCAATATTCAATGTGGATTGCTCACACAGTAGCAAATCAAATGCAAGCTGATGCACTTAGAACAACCGGCTTTTGGGGCTTATCAGAAATGAATTATAAATACAGAAAACAAGGCGATCTGATTTTGGAGTATCTATGGTTGATCATGTGGCTACTTTCAGTCTCATTGTGCTCTCTTATATATGCAGGTGCCTTACTGCACTGAACTGCTCTCAGTTTTATTTGAATTATTTCATCCTTTTGTTTTGTTTGGTAGTCATCTCGTTCATTTTTTTTCTTTTGACAAGATTTCTCTTTTCCATGTATTGTTGCTGCAACTCAATGTTTGCATCCCCCTGTTATATTCAATTATTAGATTAGGGTTTGTTTTGATATACTTTTAATTTTTGATACTTGTTCTCATTTCATTTGTTGTTTAGAGGATGGGCGCTTTTTCTTGTTCATCTAAAATCATGATTTGGGAACCCAAAAGTAGATCATTGATTCAAGAAAATATCAACTTGCTGCTCTCAGAATTTCAAGTTAACTGTACTTCATGATTTAACTTCTGTAGCAGGGAAGTTGATCCCTGCCATCTTCATGTAAGATTCTATGCAAAATTCAAGGTGGAAAGATGAGACTATAACAGCACAGCGGCTCATATCTATATGTGTGATAGATAAATTAATTTTCAAATGAATTTCTTGTACATTATGGTATCTTTATTCAGAAATGTTAATGCATAAATGACGGGAGCCAACCAAAGCATTCATCGAAGGTGAGGATGACAATTCAAATCTTTTGGGAACTAAACCCAGGTATTATTGAAGTTTTGAAAAAAAGGGGTGCTTGATTTGCTAAAAAGTGAAAAAGGGCATGTGATTATTACATTCTTTGTGTGTTTCTTGGTCCTTTTGCAATCACAATTTTTGCAATCACTATCTTAAGGATTGGTGAGGCTCTAGTCCCCTTGGTAGGGGAATGTTTACATAAAATGGTAACTTTTCTATATGCTACTATTTTACTATGTGCATTTCCAAACTATTTTACTATGTGCATTTCCAAACCTGCACAAAAAGATTCATGTTCTTCTTTTCTCTATTGCTTCTACACTTATTCCTTATTGTATTTTTTATTTGTGCTTTTTCACCTTATAGTTTATGAACCACTCTAGCAAGTTGAGATCATGGTTGAATACCTTGGCCATTTAATAAATGGGTTGACTCTTTTTGAACCCATTTATGGGGGTATAGCCTGAAATGTTTGTTAGGTATCATCCATATAACTCTTTGTTGGTAGCAATGCACTACCTAAGAATGATGGTAAATGGTTTAAATGGGAAATTAAAGAAATAAAGTAAATGATTTAATTGGAAAATTAAAGAAATAAATGATACTATAGTTGTGTAAATGATACCAGTCTCTATTTCTCTAAACCAACTTCTATTGTGAGACACTTCTTTATCATAAAAAATTATATTTATGATTGCTTGTTGGATATTTTATTTTAATATTTCATATTTATTTACTCTTACTTGTTCATTGGTTGTTTTTCATATATTGCATCATTATGTGTTTTTTGTTCACTTGCTTTCTCAGAACTTTGAATTTGGAAATCCATCATGGAAGAGATGCATCAAGAAGAGGCCAAATAGAGCAAGAGAGACACATTTTATATTTCTATTTAATATTTGTTTTTGTATTAAGGGTAATAAGCCCAATTTAAACATTTTTATATTTTCAATTCTTAGTAGTCTTTTTTTTTTTTTTTTTAGTTTTTTCCCTTTATTTGATGCTAATAGCTAATAGTGGTAAGAAGCTTGAAATTTCACTAGTGTAGTACATGTGAAAATTTATTTAATTTAAAAATGTGTATTTAGCTTGGTAACATAAAATTTTTAAGTTTAAAAAATGGATAATGGGTCTATTAGCATAAATTTTCAAGTTAAAAAATGGATGTTGAACTTGTTAGTACCAAATTTTAAATTAAAAATGGATATTGAGTTCAGTAACATAAAAAGTAAATTTTAAATTTTTTGATATAGGATCTAGTAGCATCAAAGTAGAAACTAGGGCCTAAATCGGATGAAACAGATAAACGGACCCTTATTGGGCCGCGGACGGTCCTGATAGCCAGATCGGGTCGGGCCGGATTCAAGACTAATCGGATCCTGTATTATTAGGCTGGGCCACGGACGATCCGATTATCTTTCAGGGCTGGCTGGATCCTATTGGACCGGGCCAGACCTGGGTCCATTTACATGCCTACTTGTTGTTTTATTTAGGCTTATCAACTCATTGGCCCATTATAAGGCTCATATCCCCTTCGCACAATGAAATTATGCTTTTATTTGTTTTTCTTTCATCATTTTTTTGCAACATATCCATAAAAACTCTCGTCTTTGAAATATGTCAGTTCCTCATAATCTAGATTGTCCAATCAGATGATTGGTAGATCTTAATTGGTACTATGTAATGTTCATTCTTATGATTAGATTTTTTTTTTTCATATTGTGTTAATATCTTGTAATTGTAAGGATCTTGGGAAATTCATGGTGATCTCATGGTATTTGACTTGATGTAAATTATATTATTGATTGATGATCTCTCTGAGGAAACTGAAATGTATTATAGGTTTATCTAAAGCTATGAAAGGTGGTTCTTGGGGTTATAGTAATTTTATCAAACGTCTTTATTTAGAGAAGTGTCGTTTATGAGAACCATGAATTGTGGACGTGTGAAAGACATCATCACTATTACTTTCTCCAATGAGAGAAATAGATCATATTGGTCTTAGCCTAAGTTGATTTAAAGATCGTGGTTTGTATTTTTTCCAAAGGAAGATTAAAAGAGTACATCGTTCTAAGTTCTAACTATTGAATCAATGAGACAAAATTTTACTATGATATTTGATATTGAATTTTATTTATGTGATACCCTTGTCTTTGAGGGGTGATATGGGAATGGAGAGAAAAGTGCCAGTTTGAGAAGCTAAAAGTCCCACACTCACCTCGTGTGGAGAATGTGCAATGATATTTATATAGGGTGCCTCTCTCCCTCTAGTACAAAGCTTTTTAGGGCATGTATATGGGCGCACGCTCCAAAGGAAAGTTGTGAGAGTCTGTTTAAGGCCCAAACAAACAATATTGTGTTAGCAGGACGGATCGTTACACTAGTGGGCTCGGTTTCACTCAATTTGGAGACCATATGAGAGAGTTATGGGTCACAGCCTGCTAAATGGTAATTTGGACTTCAAAAGCCCATGTTTTAAAGCTCATTTGCTTCTAGAAAGATATCACGCCCCACCCCGTGAGACATGTGATATTTTTTTATATACTAATACTTCCCAAACATCATGATCAACGCAATATCATGCATCTCAACATGTGATTCTCAAACAAGACATTGTGCAAATAACTTTATTAAAGTTATTACAGCTCATAAACAACTCATAGATTTAAATACAAATCAAATATTACAAATCCCAATGACATAAGTTTCTCTATCAAAGATGTAATGGTCTATCAAACTAAGGCATCCGTATTCTGATAAGCCTATGCTGTCCTCTAGGGTTCATCTAACCCTTCCTCGAATGGAGTCCTTAAAATCTGTAAGGAGTGAGCTAACCAACTCAAAGAAGAGAAAGAACACACACACACACACACATATATATATATACACACACACACACATACCACAAATATATATACGTATAACCAACCTAGTGAAGAGAAACAATACATGTACACACACACACACACACACACACACACACTACATATATATATATATATATATATATATAACATATCATGTTATTTTCAATCAACGCATGCATATCAACATATCATAAAATAACATGGATTATCAACCATCAGTCAATCACATGTTAAGTGGTGTGTACAAAATTTTATTTTAACTCGCAAGTGCACGAATCTATTGAAGGATAGAGATACGAAAATGAGGTTGAACCCACAGAAACTTGATTAGAATTTGGACAAACTAACTAAATACAAATTAATTTAATCTTAATGTAGTTAAACATGATTTAAACAAAATAAATTAAAACAAGATTTAACTAATCGAGAGAAATTACTAAGGTTTCGGATTCCACCATCATTAAATCTATAATTTTCTAATTATCTATTTATTAATTCCTACTTTTAGAGTAGCAATATAGAAATCAATCTACTCCTTTCTCAAGATTTGTGTAATAGCCCGAATTTTTGGATCAATATATAGCAGCATTTATTATTTTAAATTTGAAGTTTGATGTGATAAAATGCCAAATGGACCAAATTTTGGGACAATGGCCCAAGTGTGGTCCAATGGGCCATGGATTTGATTTATTCATTTAAATGGGTCAATGATGATAAATTTGGGTCAAGGGTGGTCAATTGGGTCAAATAGCCATATGGGACCCAATGGGCCAAGGTAGCTAAGCCCTAAGGTAAGTGGATCGGAGGAAATTTAATTGGGCCATGGGCCCAATGGTTACCCAATAGACCATGAATTGAAATTAATTCATTTAATTGGTCAATGGTAAGTAACTGGGTCATGTATAGTCAAATTGGGTCTAATACCCATTTGGGACCCGATGGATCAAATTAATATAAACCCTAAGATAAATGGGTAAGACAAAAATGAAATTGGGCCATGGACCCAATGGTAATCCAATAAGAAGGATAGATTTAATAAAATTTAAATCACCTAAATTGGTGATAAATTGAACAAGGTAATATGGCCAAATGGGGCCCACCTCCACCTCACCAATTGAGGTGGCGTGTGGACCCAAGGGTGGTGGGGCCAATCACCATGGTTGACTTAGTCAACCATGGGTGGATCTTAGAGGGAATTTAATGAGATTAAATTAAGTGGGAAGAAATTAATTAACTTAACCTAAGGATCAAATTGACCTAAGTTAAATAACCTAAATTAAAATGGTCAAATGGTCAAAACCACTCCAACAAACACAAACCACTCTTAAAGAAACACAAATTGAAAACCATGGGCTTAAGTGGTGGTTTTATCCCAACCACCACCATTAATGCCATGTTGGTTGGTGGGAAGAGTTAATGTGGAGTGTGACCTAAGTTAACCAAAAGATGAGATTCCATCTCATTCTTTCCTAACCATTTCACTCATCTCCATCTCCTCCACTCCCAAAAACCGTCCCTCCATGTGCTAAGGAAAAGAAAAAGAAGACTTAGAGGAAAAGAAGAGAAGAAAGGAAAAATCAAGTATTGACCAACTATCACCACCTCAAGATCAAGGAGGCTAGACAATTTCTCATCACCTTCCCCTCTCCCTCTCTCAAAATCAAGATCTACCTTAGCCGATCCAAGCATATTTCACCACTGATCAAGCACACCTTGACCGATCAAACATCAAGGAGAAGAAGAGAAGAGAAGGCTAAGGAGAGCAAGAGGAGAAGCAAAGAAAGACTGGAGGAGTCGTCGGGTGGTAAGAATTCTTAAAAACAAGAGTTTAAATATTTCTTTTAAGATAAGTTATGGAATCCATTTCTTAGACTAAATATGGCCAAAAATGTTGTGGGCCATGGATCTAAGATCCATCCAACCGTAGGATAAGAAATGGATGAAATGGAAGAGATGGTTTAAGGGAAAAAAAAAATATAAATGGATTAAGGAGGGTTTGGATTTAAATTTTTAAGCATGGATTTGTGTAGTTCGAAAGAAAATCATGGGCCATAGGGTTCGGCCATGTAGCATGGCTGAACCCCATGGTGGGTGATTAGGTGAAGTATGAACTTAATTAGGTTTTTTTTTAAGTACTAAAATGATTAACTGGTTGTATGAGGATTTCAAAGTTGGAAAAATATGGAGAAAGGGTTAGGGTTCTTAAATGCTAAATGATTAATGGTTTTATTAACATTTTAAGGCTTAAGAGTTTGGAAAATGGTTAATGAGATTTAGGTTTTTTTTTTTTAAATGAGTAAACATTAGTGATTTATGATTTTAAATAATGGAAGACATGGAGATGATTGTAATTTTGGAATTTTTAAGGTTGTATTAAAGCATGGAGAGTATGAAATTTTTTAATGAATAGATAGACCATAGGGTTCGGCCATGTAGCATGGCCGAACCCCATGGTGAATGGGGATGATGTTTATGTGGATTGTTAAGGTTTTAAAGTTGATGATTTTTAAAGAACTTTAATGAGAAATGTAAATAAGTATTTTGGTTTCAAAAAATGGCATGGATAAGATGGACCATGAACCATGGGTTCGGCCATGGTGTATGGCCGAACCCTATGGTGTTGGAAAGTGATTTTTAAATGGGTTTAAAGGATGGAAATGATGGATTAATGGGTTAATATTTTGGAAGTTTTAAAAGGGCCAAAATGAATGAGGGTTATTGATTTAAAAAAAAATGGATTTTTCTTGGACAAAGATGAGTGAGATAATGGCCTTAAAATGGCACCCATGAAGGTGAGCCATGAACCATGGGTTCGGCCATGGTGTATGGCCGAACCCTATGGTGAGGTTTGGCGATTTTGATGAAAGGTAAAAAGAATGGAAAATTATGGAGGGAGATGATAATTTTAATGGATTTATGAGTATGGTATGTGATGATTTAGAATGGGATGAAAAAATGGGGACTTAAATGGATGATTTAATTTCATTAGAGATAGGATTGAAGGGAGTAAAATGGACCCAAGAAAATGGAAATTAGGTGCCATGGGTTCGGCCATGGTGTATGGCCGAACCCATGACCCCTTTTGTGGGCCACATCTTAGGCCAAATATAGAATGATTTATGGGATTAAATGTTTTCAAAGTTAATTAAATTAAGTGGCTATTTTTTTATTGGATACATTGCGAATGATTAAATGAAACGGATAGATGCTGCGTTTTAGGCTCGCAAATCGGAATATTTAAAATGGCCAAAATTGGATTTATGGATGTGTTTAAGCCAATGGGAAATGTGGCTAAGTTAGGGGCTGATTTTGATAAACGTGTGACGTAATTTGGAATCTAAGGTTGTAATCAGTTAGGGACTTAATCATGGATAACAAATGGACTAATTCGGTAAATGTGTAATAAGGTATCGGGACGTCGCAAAACGGTACGCGATCGGCGACCGGATTATCGAACGGAAACGTAACGGGACGCTAAGCGGTATTCGGTAGGATTCCTACCTCTTTGTAAGCCGTGGATATGTGATGGTTATTTTAATCTATTTTGATAATTATGTGATTTGTATTATGATGGGTTTTTGATTTAAGAATTATATATTCATACTGTGGTTTATATTTTTAATGTTATGCATTATATGGCTATGTATGATATATTAAGTTTATGAGATATATATGTATATTACATAGCATAATGCACTTACATCTCATGCATGGCATGAGCGGGAAAATAATGAAACCGGAGTCCATGCTCCGTCGGGGCGACCGAGAAGCAAACATGGGGATAGCCCGAGGGGCTATAACCGGAGTCCATGCTCCGTCGTGGCGACCGAGAATCAGACATAGGGATAGCTCTTATGCTATAACCGGAGTCCATGCTCTGTCGGGGCGACCGAGAAGCAAACATGGGGACACCTTGACGAGGCTTTGCCGTCAAGGGGGATACGATATTTTATGATGATACGGTGGATGGGTGGGACACATGACATAGGCACCCATGGCATGTCATTCATCATATGTTTATTATATTATTGTCGGTATGCATGTTATCACTAACCCATGTGCTAGCCCTACTCGGAGTCCTACTGGGCGGGTTGACTAACGCCCTACTTCTACCCTAGCCGATGACGCAGGAGATGGTGGAAGCGGTGGACGAGCCCGAAGTCAAGCTTAGGAGCTTGGGAAGCGGATATCTAGTTTTATTTCAGTTTCATTTTGGAGATGTAATTTAAAGTAGCTTAGCTCGTCGGACTGTATAATTTATATTTCTTGCTATGGTTTGGACTGCATTATGGACAATATCGTTTTGAGGCAGTAAATGTGAACATAGGGGTATTTTGGTAATTTAATGTTGTATCTTCCCTTCTATCTAAAACCGGTAGGATAGTCTCTATTATAACATTCCGCACGTAATTATATTCCACGAGCTTACTTCCTACTTGTGAACCGTTCCCGTGGACTTAGTTCCGCGCACGCGTGGGGTTGGCCAGTTAAGGGTCGAGTTTTAGAAGTTCGGACTTAACTCGCGTCGTGACGTCCGCTCCTTTTGTCACCTTTATTTCAAAAAAAAAAAAAATAGACTCTGAATTCGGTGAAAATGGGGGCGGGGGCGTTACAGTTGGTATCAGAGCGAAATCGGAAGGATGAATCTCTCGAAGTATGATTAAGACGGTTTCACGTCTCACTGACGGATAAGAATCCCAACTGACCGACTCTTCGGAGTCCTCTGCACGGGGGCCGGATTAATCTACTTCGATTGACTCAGACTGAAACATTCAATCTGAGCGCCACATTTGACGTAAGAAAATGATAGTAAGGGAAGTACAATCATTATAACCTTGATGGATTAATCGAACATAGGAAAATTTCCCCGATTTCACCAAAATGGACAAACATAGCTTTTTGGGAAGTTTTCCCCAAACCAAGTATGCATATTTGGCAATTTTCCCCAATATGAGAGACAATACGTAATACTTAGGAATTATCCCCTCAAAAACTAAGTTTGTCTATATTGGTAAATTTTCCCAAAAACTAAATGTATATGAATGTGCCAACATTATGAAGGAACTAAGTCAGTAAATGTTTTTTTTATGACTTAGGAAAAACGCAGCCAAAAAGAAGTGCCCGTCACAACCCACGTGTAGAGAAAGAGGTAACACCCCCTCGACAAGAAGAGGAGGTACCGCCACCTCATCAAGAGGAAGTACACCCACAACATCAAGGGGAGGTGCCACCACCTCATCCAGCCGAGGGACAGAATAGTATAAACATACAAGGTGTACCTCCCGAGCTAAGAGACGTAGTTCAAGCGGCAGTCGCTTCCGCTCTTCAGTAACACTCAAGCGGAAATGCGACCGCCAGCGACTCCAGTAAACAGAAGATGGTCAAGGATTTTCAACAACAGCACCCTCCCTACTTCAAGAGAACAGAAGGGGCTGTCGGAGCGGAACATTGGTTAAAAAGGATCAATCAGATATTTAATCTGCTCCAAATTTCCAATCCTGCTGATAAAATCCTGTTGGCCACTTCCCAACTGATCGAGGATGCCAGTAGTTGGTGGGAAATTGTGGAAAAACACCAAGCACTGGTGCCAGAAGGGGAAAGGACCATCATGACATGGGAATGGTTCTCAGCCACCTTCCTACAGCAATATTTTCCAGAGGAGGAAAGAGAGAACCAGACTCAAGCCTTCCTCTCATTGATACAAGGCAGCATGACGGTGGCAGAATACCATAGAGAATTCCTTAAGCTGTCCGTTTATGCATTCTACATGGTGGATACTGAGCACCGAAGGGCCCGTAAGTTTGAACGGGGTCTTCGACCAAACATCAGAGCTAGGGTGACAATCTTCAAGGAACCCACATTGGCAGGGGTGGTCAGCAGGGCCACCATAGCAGAACGGGAGTTGAACAAAATAGTGCGGTTTGACAACCGCCGAGGGCAAAGTGGGCGGGGTGCATTTCAGCCCAACAAGGAGTTCCGCCCAAATTCTAGCAGACCCTCACTCTCCACAGGATCTACGGGGGGCTTTTGCCCCAATCAGCCCTCCTCATCAACATCAGTCACACAGGTTCCCCGGGTTGGGAACACATGTTATCAGTGTGGCCAACAGAGCCACTTCAAGAGAGAATGTCCCCAGATCAGCCGACCCTCCAACTCCAGGGGTACCTTCCGCCCTCCATCTAGACCAACTCAGTCGCGAGGAGGTAGAACATACAATCAGGCAGGACGGGCACCAACCCCTACCGGATCTGGACGACTTTTCACCATACCGACTCCAGTAGCGGTGGATCGCTCGGTGATGCAAGGTATGGCTATAATTGGTAGTTCCTATGCTGTTACGTTATTTGATTCTGGAGCTTCACATTCATTTATATTTGCTGCATTCATAACTGCTACGGGCACATTAGTACAAAACCTGTCCACATCACTCACCATTGTATCCCCCATCGGAGACACATCACTAGGACTCATATGTACGGCATTAAACACGGAACTCGCGGGATTCAGATTCGAGTTCAACTATCTAGTAATCGATATGGCAGAACACGATGTCATATTTGGCATGGACTGGTTGACTACGTATCAAGCCCATATTGATTGCCATCTTCGTAGGGTGATATTTTGGTCACCCGAAGGAAAACGGTACGTGGTACACGCTGACAGGCAGGGCATCCCTAGAAGGCTGCAGGAAGAATTGAACCATCTTGCCTTGAACAGTCTCAGATTAGATAGGGCACCAGTAACTGAACTTCCGACAGTAGTAGCATATTATGCCGAGATATTCCCAACAGAGCTCCCTGGTTTACCACCCAAGAGGGAGATAGACTTCGAAATCAAGTTATACCCCGATGTCACTCCAGTATCATTACCTCATTATAGGATGGCACTAGCTGAGATGACCGAGTTGAAAAAGCAGATAGATGAACTGCTCAGACTGGGTTTTATTCGGAACAGCACATCTGCATGGGGAACCCCAGTGTTATTTGTAAAGAAGAAGGATAGTACCCTCCGAATGTGTGTGGATTATAGAAAGTTGAACCAGCTGACTGTCAGGACTAAGTACCCTCTACCCCGGATTGATGATCTATTTGATCAACTTAGGGGTTTCTTTCATTTCTCAAAGATTGATCTAATGTCCGGATACCATCAAATTCGAGTTAGAGAGGAGGACATAGAGAAGACAGCTTTCAGGACACGGTATGGTCTGTATGAGTATGTAGTCATGCCGTTTGGGCTTACTAATGCACCGGCGGTGTTCATGGACCTGATGAATAGGATATTCCGTCCATACTTAGATCAGTTTGTGATCGTATTCATCGATGATATTCTGATCTACTCCAAAAGTCAGAAGGAACATGCCGAGCACCTGCTGATAGTCCTAGACACCTTGAGGAAGAACCAATTGTATGCCAAAGACAGCAAGTGTGAATTTTGGCTATCTGAAGTCAACTTCTTGGGGCACATCATATCAGAGGAAGGTATAGTCGTGGACCTGGCTAAGGTAGCAGCAGTCAAGGAATGGAAAGCACCGATAAATGTGACCTAAATCCGCAGTTTTCTGGGATTAGCCGGTTACTACCGGAAATTCATCAGGGACTTTTCCAAGATTGCAGCTCCACTTACTCGACTCACTAAAAGGAGTCAAGTTTGAGTGGTCAAATCTATGCAACCAGAGGTTTGAGGAGCTAAAGGAGAGGCTTATAACCGCTCCTATTCTAATCTTGCCGGAAAGAGGCAGAAATTATGAGGTGTATTGTGATGCCTCCGGTGAGGGGCTGGGGTGTACACTCAGTCAAGGTAATCGTATAGTGGCGTACGGATTAAGACAGTTGAAAATTCATGAACGCCTTTATCCCACACATGATCTAGAACTAGCAGCGGTGGTCTTCGCTCTCAAAAGCTGGAGACACTACCTCTATGGTGAAAAATTTGAGGTATTCTCGGATCACAAGAGTCTGAAGTATTTATTTGATCAGAAAGATCTCAACATGAGACAGTGCAGATGGATGGAATATCTGGCGGATTATGAGTTCGCACTTCGGTATCATCCTGGCAAGGCGAACAAAGTGGCGGATGCCCTCAGCCGCTTGTCACATGCGACAGTAGCCAGCATGATCAGGACGGAATGGGAGGTACTGAATACCATCAGAGAATTTAAACTCTACCTCAATAATCATGGGACCATATATAATTTGATCATACGATCCAACATGGTCTCCGAGATTGAACGAGAACAACGGACAGATCCAGAAGTGGAAGAGATTTGGGCTAAGATGTCTACCGGTGAGGTCGTACCAGAGTGGGAGTTACGACCTGGACAGGGTCTTATGTTCCGAGGCAGGACATACGTGCCTAAGAATTGCAGAAGAGAGTTGCTAATTGAAGCACATCAAATCAAACTCTCTATCCACCCGGGAAGCACCAAGATGTATCATGATCTTAAGAGGCACTATTGGTGGCATGGGCTTAAGAAAGATGTAGCAGCCTTTGTTGCTTGTTGCCTAACTTGTCAACAAGTTAAGGCAGAACATCGGAAACCACCGGGCCTACTTGCACCCTTACCGGTACCAGAATGGAAATGGGAGCACATATCCATGGACTTTGTAATAGGGTTGCCAAGGACATCAAAGGGCAATGATGCGATATGGGTCATAGTGGACTGGTTGACCAAGTCCGCACATTTCCTTCCCATCAAAATGACAGATTCATCAGAAACTTTGGGTCAACGGTACATCCGAGAGATCATCAGGCTACATGGTATTCCCCGGTCTATTGTGTCCGACAGGGATGGTCGATTCACCGGCAGGGTATGGCAGGGCATGCAATCGGCTATGGGAACCGACGTATTAACTAGCACAACATTTCATCCACAAACTGATGGGCAGTCAAAGAGGACGATACAAACACTGGAGGATATGCTGAGAGCATGCATGCTAGACTTCAAGGGTGGATGGGAAGATCATTTGCCACTGGTGGAGTTCTCTTACAATAACAGTTACCAGGCAAGCCTCCAGATGACTCCATTTAAGGCCTTGTATGGTAGACTGTGTAGATCGCCAGTGTGTTGGACAGAGGCCGGTGAGCCTACGTTGATTGGGCCAGATTTGGTTGCGGAGACTACAACACAGATTAAGTTGATACGGCAACATCTACTCACTGCACAGAGCCGTCAGAAGAACTATGCCGACAAGAGGAGAAGGTTCCTCGAGTTTGAGGTGGGAGACTTGTATTTCTGAAAGTCTCACCACGGAAGGGCAACATGAGATTCAGAAAGAAAGGGAAACTGTCGCCTAGATTTGTGGGACCGTTTTCGATACTGAAAAGGGTGGGGGGGAGGGGGGTGGCTTATCAGTTAGCGCTCCCTCTACAGCTGTCATCTCTACATGATGTGTTTCATGTGTCCATGCTGAGAAAGTACAATCCTGATCCTTCTCATGTGATAAATGTTCAAGACATCGTTGTACAAAGCGATGTGACATATGTGGAGAAACCGGCCAGAGTTATTGGAAGCGAACAAAGGGTGCTGCGGAACCACGCCATTCAGTTCATCAAGGTGGTATGGGAACGACATGGCAGTGAAGAAACCACCTGGGAACTTGAGTCGGAGATGAAAACCGCTTATCCGGAGCTTTTCGCATGAGTTGTTTTGGACCCCTACTTTGCTCGAATTTTCGGGACGAAAATTTCAAAAGAGGTTTCTATTGTAATAGCCCGAATTTTTGGATCAATATATAGTGGCATTTATTATTTTAAATTTGAAGTTTGATGTGATAAAATGCCAAATGGACCAAATTTTGGGACAATGGCCCAAGTGTGGTCCAATGGGCCATGGATTTGATTTATTCATTTAAATGGGTCAATGATGATAAATTTGGGTCAAGGGTGGTCAATTGGGTCAAATAGCCATATGGGACCCAACGGGCCAAGGTAGCTAAGCCCTAAGGTAAGTGGATCGGAGGAAATTTAATTGGGCCATGGGCCCAATGGTTACCCAATAGACCATGAATTGAAATTAATTCATTTAATTGGTCAATGGTAAGTAACTGGGTCATGTATAGTCAAATTGGGTCTAATACCCATTTGGGACCCGATGGATCAAATTAATATAAACCCTAAGATAAATGGGTAAGACAAAAATGAAATTGGGCCATGGACCCAATGGTAATCCAATAAGAAGGATAGATTTAATAAAATTTAAATCACCTAAATTGGTGATAAATTGAACAAGGTAATATGGCCAAATGGGGCCCACCTCCACCTCACCAATTGAGGTGGCGTGTGGACCCAAGGGTAGTGGGGCCGATCACCATGGTTGACTTAGTCAACCATGGGTGGATCTTAGAGGGAATTTAATGAGATTAAATTAAGTGGGAAGAAATTAATTAACTTAACCTAAGGATCAAATTGACCTAAGTTAAATAACCTAAATTAAAATGGTCAAATGGTCAAAACCACTCCAACAAACACAAACCACTCTTAAAGAAACACAAATTGAAAACCATGGGCTTAAGAGGTGGTTTTATCCCAACCACCACCATTAATGCCATGTTGGTTGGTGGGAAGAGTTAATGTGGAGTGTGACCTAAGTTAACCAAAAGATGAGATTCCATCTCATTCTTTCCTAACCATTTCACTCATCTCCATCTCCTCCACTCCCAAAAACCGTCCCTCCATGTGCTAAGGAAAAGAAAAAGAAGACTTAGAGGAAAAGAAGAGAAGAAAGGAAAAGCCAAGTGTTGACCAACTATCACCACCTCAAGATCAAGGAGGCTAGACAATTTCTCATCACCTTCCCCTCTCCCTCTCTCAAAATCAAGATCTACCTTAGCCGATCCAAGCATATTTCACCATTGATCAAGCACACCTTTACCGATCAAACATCAAGGAGAAGAAGAGAAGGCTAAGGAGAGCAAGAGGAGAAGCAAAGAAAGACCGGAGGAGTCGTCGGGTGGTAAGAATTCTTAAAAACAAGAGTTTAAATATTTCTTTTAAGATAAGTTATGGAATCCATTTCTTAGACTAAATATGGCCAAAAATGTTGTGGGCCATGGATCTAAGATCCATCCAACGGTAGGATACGAAATGGATGAAATGGAAGAGATGATTTAAGGAAAAAAAAATATAAATGGATTAAGGATGGTTTGGATTTAAATTTTTAAGCATGGATTTGTGTAGTTCGAAAGAAAATCATGGGCCATAGGGTTCGGCGATGTAGCATGGCCGAACCCCATGGTGGGTGATTAGGTGAAGTATGAACTTAATTAGGTTTTTTTTTAAGTACTAAAATGATTAATGGTTGTATGAGGATTTCAAAGTTGGAAAAATATGGAGAAAGGGTTAGGGTTCTTAAATGCTAAATGATTAATGGTTTTATTAACATTTTAAGGCTTAAGAGTTTGGTAAATGGTTAATGAGATTTAAGTTTTTTTTTTTTAAATGAGTAAACATTAGTGATTTATGATTTTAAATAATGGAAGACATGGAGATGATTGTAATTTTGGAATTTTTAAGGTTGTATTAAAGCATGGAGAGTATGAAATTTTTTAATGAATAGATAGACCATAGGGTTCGGCCATGTAGCATGGCCGAACCCCATGGTGAATGGGGATGATGTTAATGTGGATTGTTAAGGTTTTAAAGTTGATGATTTTTAAAGAACTTTATTGAGAAATGTAAATAAGTATTTTGGTTTCAAAAAATGGCATGGATAAGATGGACCATGAACCATGGGTTCGGCCATGGTGTATGGCCGAACCCTATGGTGTTGGAAAGTGATTTTTAAATGGGTTTAAAGGATGGAAATGATGGATTAATGGGTTAATATTTTGGAAGTTTTAAAAGGGCCAAAATGAATGAGGGTTATTGATTTAAAAAAAAATGGATTTTTCTTGGACAAAGATGAGTGAGATAATGGCCTTAAAATGGCACCCATGAAGGTGAGCCATGAACCATGGGTTCGGCCATGGTGTATGGCCGAACCCTATGGTGAGGTTTGGTGATTTTGATGAAAGGTAAAAAGAATGGAAAATTATGGAGGGAGATGATAATTTTAATGGATTTATGAGTATGGTATGTGATGATTTAGAATGGGATGAAAAAATGGGGATTTAAATGGATGATTTAATTTCATTAGAGATAGGATTGAAGGGAGTAAAATGGACCCAAGAAAATGGAAATTAGGTACCATGGGTTCGGCCATGGTGTATGGCCGAACCCATGACCCCTTTTGTGGGCCACATCTTAGGCCAAATATAGAATGATTTATGGGATTAAATGTTTTCAAAGTTAATTAAATTAAGTGGCTATTTTTTTATTGGATACATTGCGAATGATTAAATGAAACGGATAGATGCTGCATTTTAGGCTCGCAAATCGGAATATTTAAAATGGCCAAAATTGGATTTATGGATGTGTTTAAGCCAATGGGAAATGTGGCTAAGTTAGGGGCTGATTTTGATAAACGTGTGACGTAATTTGGAATCTAAGGTTGTAATCAGTTAGGGACTTAATCATGGATAACAAATGGACTAATTCGGTAAATGTGTAATAAGGTATCGGGACGTCGCAAAACGGTACGCGATCGGCGACCGGATTATCGAATGGAAACGTAACGGGACGCTAAGCGGTATTCGGTAGGATTCCTACCTCTTTGTAAGCCGTGGATATGTGATGGTTATTTTAATCTATTTTGATAATTATGTGATTTGTATTATGATGGGTTTTTGATTTATGAATTATATATTCATACTATGGTTTATATTTTTAATGTTATGCATTATATGGCTATGTATGATATATTAAGTTTATGAGATATATATGTATATTACATAGCATAATGCACTTATATCTTATGCATGGCATGGGCGGGAAAATAATGAAACCGGAGTCCATGCTCCATCGGGGCGACCGAGAAACAAACATGGGGATAGCCCGAGGGGCTATAACCGGAGTCCATGCTCCGTCGAGGCGACAGTGAATCAGACATGGGGATAGCTCTTATGCTATAACAGGAGTCCATGCTTCATCCGGGCGACCGAGAAGCAAACATGGGGACACCTTGACGAGGCTTTGCCGTCAAGGGGGATACGATATTTTATGATGATACGGTGGATGGGTGGGACACATGACATAGGCACCCATGGCATGTCATTCATCATATGTTTATTATATTATTGTCGGTATGCATGTTATCACTAACCCATGTGCTAGCCCTACTCGGAGTCATACTGGGCGCGTTGACTAATGCTCTACTTCTACCCTGGCCGATGAAGCAGGAGATGGCGGAAGCGGTGGACGCGCCGGGAGTCAAGCTTAGGAGCTTGGGAAGCGGATATCTAGTTTTATTTCAGTTTCATTTTGGAGATGTAATTTAAAGTAGCTTAGCTCGTCGGACTGTATAATTTATATTTCTTGCCATGGTTTGGACTGCGTTATGGACAATATCGTTTTGAGGAATAAATGTGAACATAGGGGTATTTTGGTAATTTAATGTTGTATCTTCCCTTCTATCTAAAACCGGTAGGATAGTCTCTATTATAACATTCCGCACGTAATTATATTCCACGAGCTTACTTCCTACGCGTGAACCGTTCCCGTGGACTTAGTTCCGCGCACGTGTGGGTTGGCCAGTTAAGGGTCGGGCTTTAGAAGTTCGGACTTAACTCGCGCCGTGACGTCCGCGCCCGTTGTCACCTTTATTTCAAAAAAAAAAAAATAGACTCTAAATTCTGTGAAAATGGGGCGGGCGTTACAATTTGATCGTGTAATTTCACACTAATAATTTTCATATGTAGATTTTCCTTTACTTAAAAGTATCAAAATGTAACAACCCGTCCTGCTATGGCATGTTATCTCCAAAACACCTCAAGAAATCTTCGAAAAAAGGATATCGGGTCTATTTTTTATTTTTTTGCCAAACTATTAGAGGATAACAACTGAAGCAAGTAATTCTTTAATGACTCAAACCAACACAACAATGTTATAACAATTATTACAATTATCCAAATAAAATCAAATGACAACTAAATCAAACATATAATGCTCTCTCAAAATGACAGAAAGGAAGTAAATCTAAGATGTCAACAATCATCACCACCTAAGCCTGATCTTAGGACCCATTGGATCCCGCCATCGGAACACCTGAAAAGCAAGGGGTTGAGCTCTACATGCCCAGTGAGGGTAACACATGCATCATATGTCATCAAACATGCACTGCATAAAATCATATGGACGTATCAATGTTTAGGATGCCTACATGCATTACCATGCAAGCGTGTGCCCTACCCCTAGCACACGGGCCCACATCTGCCGGGCCTCCGGTACATCCTCTAACCAATCCAATACAACTCTAAGGCAACTCCCTCATGTGCCCATCTGCTACAGTCCACCCACACACGGCACACAGACCGATCCCCAACTAGGTTAGGGTCTCTGGCCCTCAACCAGTCCTATGACTCTCTCCTAGGAAAACCCACACGCATACCACAACCAACCCATGAGTCGAGCTTACTAGAATACTATTGGTCAAGCTAGATTGTCCTAGAGGGGGTGAATAGGACAATTGCGGAATTTTAAATTTCTTTCGAACTTTGGTAAATTAAAATTGGGTTTTTACTAATTAATCCAATTGATCTTCCAAAATATTGAGATTTATAATAAATAATGAATGTGAAGTGAAATCTCAACAAACACAACTTCACCAAACAAGTGTGGTAGAAATATAAGAAATAAACACAAATGCATAAAGTAAGGTGAGGAGGTGAGAAGAGATGGAAAATCTTGACACAAGGATTTTTACGTGGTTCGGCAACCTTGCCTACATCCAAGCCTCAAGTACACCACTTGAGGATTCCACTAACTTTCTCCTTCACGGGTGGAGAACAAACCTATTACAACCCTTGATCTCCTTCACGGGTGGAGATCGAACCTTCACAACACTTGATCTTTTTCATTAGTGCAGATTTGACCGATGACACACAAGAGAATACCTCTCTTGAGATTTCACAAGGGTTACACCAACCCTTTACAATTTTCTCAATAAATAATGGAAAGAATAGTTTTTGAGAAATACCAAGAACACTAGCCTCGAGTTGCTTGAAGTAACTTCGGCGAGCTCTTGAATGTCCTTCTCCTTGCTATGCTCCTTGGTGATGAGTAGATGCTCCATTGAATATCAAACCAGAGATTAGGAGAAGAGGTTTAGGGAAGATAAATGGTTTTCCTATGAGAACAATCTATCCCTAAAGGTTCTCTCAAATACACACTCAAGAATGAGCCTAAGATGCTCAAGATTTGCCTATGAGAGCTTTGAGTGTGTGAGATATTGAGTTCAAGAACTTTGGTAGTCTAACTATAGAGTTTTAGTGCTCTTGAAATGATTGAGAGTTTTGGAGAATGTTAGAGAGGGTTTTGTTCATCAAGAATCAACCTTTGGAATGCCCTAAGGTCATACATTTAAAGTCCTCTTGAAAATATGGTCGTTGGAAGTCGAAATCACAAGAATAGAGCCGTTAAAAACTTCTCGTTGCTATTTCAGTCGACTGAACTGAAGATTCAGTTGACTGAAATGCCCAGAAATGACCGTTGAAACATCTGGGCATAATTCAGCCGACTGAAATAAATATTCAGTAGACTGAAACATTTTAAGTCGACTAAAACTTATATTCAGTCGACTGAAATGCCTAGAAATGACCGTTGAAATATCTGGGCATAATTCAGCCGACTGAAATAAATATTCAGTCAACTGAAACATTTTCAGTCGACTGAGACATATATTCAGCTGATTGTAACTCGATAGTTTTGTATACTTTCATTAAAACGACCATAACTTGGGTTCTCGAACTCAGTTTTGGGAGTTCTTGGGCTTGTTGGAAAGCTCACTAAGAGATCTATCTAATTACTGAATTTGGTCTAAGTTGAGGTCCATTTGATACTCAAATAATCTCTCAAAGTGAGGGTATATGACAAAACTGTTTTGATCTGTTTTGCACCCTTTCATTGAATTGCTCATAACTTGAGCTATACATTTCCAAATTGGGTGTTCTTGGACTTTTTGAAAATATCTTTTAGTGCTCCATCAAATCATTAAAATTTTACTAATACTTGGGAACATTTAATGGAAGAAAAAACTTACCCAAAATAGAGCAAAATTCACCTAACCTAAGAAATCCAAATTAGTCCAACCAAATTCTAAGTTATGGATTCTAAGGTTTGTCCAAATGGTAATTCTAGGTCTTCTAAGTCATTCCTAAGGTCTAAATACATGTGTTGGTTGACATTCATGAAGTTCTTCCGATTTCGGTGCAATACCTTCCAAATGACTTGTCTTCTGGAGCTTCAAACTTGATTTGACTATATAGGTCTTCCAGAGGCACGGTCTTGACACCCGAATAAGGTCACGACAAGTCACACAAATTGACAACTCATGACTCACTCGGACACAGTCACGGAATTGACAACTCAGTCTGACTCAGGGGAGGCAGATTTAACTTTTAAGCCAACAAATACAAAATAGAGAATATCGCACGGGAGTAACCACCGCACCAGTCCCCAATAGATTGCCAACCAAACCCATCTATGGTCTCCTCAACCAAGCACCAAACTCCTGGTAATCACACTTATCACCTCGGGCCCCATCTACTGGTCTCAACACTATTGCCATAGACACCTCTCACGGAATTCCATAGTCCTTCTACCGAGTGAGCCGACCGAACTCGCTCGTTAGGCGCCCACAAATTCTAAGTGAGTCAACACTCACATCACAAGTCTCAACAATGAACCACTAGTAATCTCACTACCACATCCCTCAGCCAAAATGTGGGCGAACAGATACTCAACCCATCTGGCTCATAGGGCGACCTAGTACGTAATCAACATACTCTACGACCACTCTACCCCAAGGGCCACCTCCACGGAAATCTACACACACCACAGACCGGTATTTCAGCTGTACACTGAATTGTGAGGACAACCGGGAATAATGTCCTTAAATAGTCAACTGGCGCCTCAGCCGCACACCGGACCACGGGGACGAACGTCAACACTTGTCTGTAAATAATCAATCGGTACCTCAGCTGTACACCCTACCACGGGGACAAACCTCAACCCATATGCGTAAATAATCAACTGGCACTTCCACCGTACATCGGACCACGGGGACAAACCTCGACCCATGTCCGTAAATAATCAACCGGCACCTCAGCCATACACCGGACCACGGGGACGAACCTCAACCATGTCCGTAAATAATCAACCGGCACCTTATCCGTACACCGGACCATGGGGAAGAACCTCAACCCATGTTCGTAAATTATCAACTGGCACCTCAGCCGTACACCGGACCATAGAGACGAACCTCAACCCATGTCCGCAAATAATCAACTGGCACCTCAACTGTACATCGGACCATGGGGACAAACCTCAACCCATGTCCGTAAATAATCAATCGGTACAGCCGTACACTAGACCACGACTCTGCCAAAGGCTCACATACCCAAGGAGGAAAATACCCGCTAGGCACTCACACACCTACGGACCCACCAACAACAGTCCATAGTTCAACCGCATCCACTGCGCGGTTTCCCATGACAACCCAATCCTAACTACCCGACAAGCTAGAAAGAGTCTCTAAATCCTTATGTAGCATAGTACCCATACCTCATTGACATTCTATGTATACTAGCTACATGCATACACTGTTATCTCTACGTATGTTACCAACATGGCGTATCACATAATCATCAGTTATACTCTACCATCTATTGCATGTTAACAAACAAACATGTTACATGTTATTATCTAAAGTATATCATTTCTTGCCACAGGTTATACATATCATGAAACTACACAGTCCATCCAGCATGTTATCACATTGTCACACATGTTATCACATTGTCAAGTTCAGCATGTTATAACATTTGGCAACTCAACAGGTCATCACATAATCAAATAGTCATGTTATCACACAATGCACATCACATTATCAAGATACTAACCAACACGTCATCATAAGCAGTCCGACACGAGTACACCCGAATGAGGCCCTTACCACATATTTGTCAGAATGGTTCCCTTACCAAGTGGTTTGTAATTCATAAGGGTATTATTCATCGTACTCCATGTCCAAGTAGTCATAAGAAGGATATATGCCAATCATGTATGCTAAAACAAGTGTGATGAGTCCCCTCACCTGTGTGCGTTTTGAAATCAACTTCAAGAAATCGGGTCCACTAGGTTTAAGGGGACTCAATCTGATGAAAGAGAAATACAAGAATTAATAAATGGGTTAAAATGGGCAAAAACTAGTTGGGGTTGTAAACGGGTCCAAAAACGGGTCGGGCCCAAACCGGGTAGAACATGGCCTGTAACACTTTGGAATTCCATGTTATCAATATTTACGGAATTTGCCATTTTAATTATGAATTAACGGATATGAACCTTAGATGGGTAAGGTGTTGGGTCAATGGCCCAATTAGGACCCAACGGTTATGATATAAGGTTCAATTTAAAGTAAATGGGTCAGGCGCATTCAATCGGGTCAATATTGCTATTTGGGTCAAAATGCCCAATTGGGACCCAATGGGTCTTGGTTAACTTGGTTGACCACCAAGTAAGTTCAAGCCTAATTAAATGGGGCTGAATTAAAATGGTAATGCAATATGTCTAAGTTAAGGATATGCGTGTGAGGTGTATGAGGATAAGGTGTCAACGAATGGAAGGTATGGATGACTAGATTTTAGGAGTTTTAGTTGAACAATGATTGCCTAAGATGGGCAACACGCCTAGATGAGTTGGGATTAGGCAATGACATCCGATTGCCTAATCCAAATAAAGAAGATAATCCAAATAAAGATAGGATGCTTTGCTGCATCGGAGATATGCGCATCCATGATGATGTGTTGGAGTATCTTTAAAAGGAGTCATTTCCATGGTTAAAAACGGCACTAAGCAATTGCTAAATTGAAGGGGCGCATGGCATCTTCTAATTAGGACCAAGTGGAAGTATCATAAAAGAAAGACACAAGGGGCGCACGGCATTCATGAATCAAGAGAAGGAGAGGGCAGCCAGCAAGTGTGAAAGATCAAGTATAAGGAAGAATACATACGAAAGATGCTAAGGAAGAAAAGGATCGGAAGAACGAGTCGGAGCGAAGGAAAACCGGAGGAGTCGCGGAACCGGTAAGTATTTTGATAATTTTGTTTAAAGAAAGGAACCATAGGGTTCGACCATGGTGTATGGCCGAACCCCATGGAAGAAGATTAAGGGATGAATGTTGAGGTTTAATGAAAAGGATGAACCATAGGGTTCGGCCTTGATGAATGGCCGAACCCAATGGAAGGACATTGTTAATATTTTTATTGGATTTGAAAGATGGAAATCATGGAAGTATGCTTATGGTTTTAAAAGGTTTGGATGAGTGTAGGAATGAGAACCATCAAATGATGTAATCTTAGTTGTATGATTTTTAAAGAAATTAAAGAACCATAGGGTTCGGCCATGCAATGGAGGTGTGCTGGTAATGTTTATGGGTTTCTGAAGGATGAACTCCATAGAAGATTATTCATATTTTCAAAAGGGTTTACATGGAGAAATATAGAATTGGTTACATGTATTTAGATCATGGAAGATAAAGGATTAATGATTTTTAAAGAGAAGATTATGAACCATAGGGTTCGGCCATGGTGTATAGCCGAACCCCATGAAAGATGGTTATTAATTTAGAAAGGTTTTAATGAGGGACTTTTTGATCAAAAAGGAAGGAACCTTGATTTATGGATTAAAGGATGGTAATTGATATAATGAAGAAATTGGAATTTAGACATCATGGGTTGGGCCATGTATATGGCCGAACCCCATGAAACAATTTTTATAGATACTATGTTTATCAATGGAGAATTAATTGGAGGATGCAAATATATGTTTATGGATTATGTTGTTGGACCTAGAAATAAGGAGATGAAAGATTATGGGTTCGGCCATGACGTATGGCCGAACCCCATGAGGTAGGTTTGTGGATCATTGGTGGATCCATGTATGTAATGTCTAAATTGATGGACCTAAGATTATAAGTCATTTAAATGGAGAAGATGAGAAATGAAATATCATAGGTTCGGCCATGGTGTATGGCCGAACCCCATGAATCTTGTTAGTGGGTTATTTATTAACCTAAGCATATTTTAAATGAATAAAATGGACAGCCATAGATTAAGCAATGGCATGAATGTAATAAAAGGTGAAAGTGATGGATCATGGGTTCGGCCATGGTGTATGGCCGAGCCCCATGAGGAATGTTTTATGGACTTAGACATTTTTATAAATCAAATGGGACATGGTTTTAATTGATTGATATATTATAAGGTAACGGGACCTCACAAGGTGTGTACGATCGTGAGCGGTTATCAGACGAAAGCGCAAGGACACGTTAGTGGTCTTTGGTAGGATTCCACCTCTTTGAAATCATGGGTTTATGTACATTGCTTTTATCTTATTTTGATGAATTTATGTTGTAAACTATATGTTTAAAATGGGAGTTTTAATGCTATGTTTACAATATAAAATAACATGTGTTTCATTAGCATCTCATGCATGGCTTGGGGTGAAGGATATGTAACCGGAGGGGTCACACTCCGTTGGGGCGTCCGAAAAATCTATGTGGGATACCTTGATGTGCTTTTCCATCAAGAAGAAACCGGAGGGGCCACACTCCGTCGGGGCGTTCGAAAAACCTATGTGGGATACCTTGATGTGCTTTTCCATCAAAAAGAAACCGGAGGCGCCACACTCCGTCGGGGCGTCCGAAAGACCTATGTGGGGGTACTTATATGTACTTGTGATGGGTGGGACTCATTGCATTTAACATCATGCATGGCATGGTTTATATAGTTTTTGACATTATGATATTATTATATATGTTTTGTACTAATCATGTGTTAGCCCTAAATGGAATACCTACTGGGCACGTTGTTCTAACGCCCTACTTCTACCCTAGTGGATGATAAATGAAACGAAGAGAAAGATGAACGCGGAAAGGGCCAGGCATAGGAGCTTGATTGTGTTGAAGTTTTTATTTTGATTAAGTTATTTATGGATTTGTAATTTGAGAAACTAGACTACGGGCATGTAATAATTTAGATATTTGCTATGGTTGGATGTTTAGTTGGATAATTAAGTTATGTTAATTATGGATAAGACTTGGAGTACTTTGCTATCTCAAATCGACTAGACATAGGTTCTATTATAATTCCACAATTATGATTTAATCCGCATGTATAGCATATTGTTATGTGAGAACAGTTTCATGTACTTAGTCCATGCACACATAGGGTTGGCCAGTTAAGGGTTGGACTCTAGAAGTTCGGACTTAGCTCGCGTCATGGCGTCCCGCTCTCTATCACTCGTTTAAAAGAAAATAGACTCTAATTTTCGAATAAAGCGAGTGAAAAGGGCAGGGCATTACAGGGCTAAAAACTAAAAACTAGATCCAAAACTAGGTCGGATCAGAATTGGGCCTAAAACTTAAAATTGGATCTAAAATGGGCTGGATCTGAAAATTGGGCTTGAAGATGGATCGGGCCCAAAGCTAGGCAGAACTGGGTCGGGCCGAAGGCTGGGCCAAGCTTGAGGTGGGCTGGACCAGGACTGGGCCTACCGCTGGGCTACCCAGCGATTTGGGTCTGGGTTGCTAGGATCTGAAACTAAACTCGACCGAGTCAACTCGGTGACTTGACTGAGTTGGCTTAGCAACCTAGTTGGGAAACCAGGAAACTGAGGGTAAAATGAGGGAAAGAGAGGGAAAAACAAGGGAAATAGGGGAAAACGGAGAAGATGAAGGAGAAAATAGAAAGAGAAGAGATGTACCTGGGACCGAACTCTGATGGTGGCAAGGAATCTGGAATCCAGCAGATCTGGGAACTGGGACTGTTCAGACCGAGAAGGAGGGGAGAGTGGTGGCGGAGATCGGGGTTTAGTGATGGGGCCGAGAGAGAGATAGAAGAGGAGAGAAGAAAAGATCGAGAGAGAGAGAGAAGAGAGGAGAAGATAGAGAGAGAGAAGAGAGGGCGGCGGCAAAAGGGGGGAAGGGTTAGGGTTTGATGAGAGGGAAAAGGAAGAGAAGGAAAGAAGGTGAAAGAGATGAGAGAATAAGGGAATGAAAGAGAGGTGGGGTAGGGGTGGCGACACTGTAGCACTGTTACAGTGCTGCGAAAATGGGGGATTAAAGGCTAGGGTTTGTGGGTTTTAGGGTTTGGAAAGTTGGTCGGGTCAAGGGACCACGCGGGTTTTGGTCAAGCTATGAAAGAAATCACAAAAAATCCACTAAAAAATAATGTTTTCGGAGAAACTCTTATAAATATAAATTCGCAAATAATATTTTAATCTATTTTATTTATTATTTAACATATTTTTTGACAAATCTCGAAATACGTGAAATCTAAATTTCAAAACTAACATACTATTTTCAAAGGTAAATTGAAAACCCAATAAAATTGAATGTCGAAATTCACGAGAGAAATTCATGTGATTTTCAAACTTTTTGAATGACAAAATATTCATTAATTCAAGTGGAAACTGCCTCTGCACCATTGAAACTCACTCTCAAGCCGATGTTCTCACCACAAGATGATGCCACAACGCCTGATCCACTGAAATAACCCTACTATGAAGCGACACAAATAGTTGAGCAACCTGGACAATAGTCTGTACCACTCTCAAAATCAATCATCTCTACCTGACCAATCTCATTTGCTCAATAGTCCTTCTGACCACACCCGGTCCCGACAAAATTGTATCACGGTCTCTGCCCAAGACAAGGGCAATCTCCTCAGTCCATCACACAACACCTTGCACAGAATTGTCAAAATTCCCGTCGATAGTTGTCACCGTTCTTGAGTCCTACTAGGAAACTGCAATCCTCTTGTCCCACCCCATAACCAAGGGCACAAAACATAAGACATATTCTCTGAAGTTTGCATGATCTGTCCTGACCGATTTTCTGTCCACAGATAGTATGCTGAGCTGAAATACGATTGAGCATACCACTCTCTATGTAACGTTGTCTGATCTGATAGGTAGGACTTAAACCTCGACCTTACACTCTTGACTCGGGCATCTCGTACAGACTAACTCTTTGCTCAACCCAAATCAGTTCAAAAGGCTCCAAGAAGTCAGTCATCCTCACCCTAAGGAGAAAGGCGAGTTCTACCAATCTATCCACTACCACCCATATAACAAATCCATGATGAAAAATGAGTCGAAGTATCTACACACGACACTGTCCATGTTGAGCCGCCACTAATCTGCTCTAGAGGGTCAGGTCACCATTCGGTCTCATTGTCTAGTAATTTGGCCCACCACCGCACATCATAGAATCCCATAATCAGATTGTCCCTGCACTTGAACGCTAAATATATAGGGCTCTTCCACTCAACACTGGTCGAACCACCATGTAGTATGGACTAGTCGCTTTAGTCTCAGCACCTGATCAACAATCACACTCCATGAATTTCATCCATCATGTCCACCTCATGTTCGATCCCTCATGAACAACAAATACCCAAAACCACGGGGATAGAAGACACCTAGAACCCTTCTCAACCATAAATAAGACCACTAAAATCTGCATGCGAACACCACTGTTGCCAACTCTGACTCATGAGTGGAAAAGATCTGTTTATAAACCTTGAGTTGTTTCAAATTAGGGGTCATCGATGATCCATCCTGCATTAGCACGCATACTATACTTGGGAACATCATAATAAACTACACACCCACGACCTTTCTTTGCCTCCGGTACAACCATCACTATAGTGGTCGTCTGCCTTCACTCAAGAGAAATTGCCTCACCGCCATCGTACAAAAACTGACCACTCTTTCTGGCCAATCTAACTATAAGCACGACCAACAGGAGTAATCTGAATAAACTACCATACATGACCTCAGCCTCATCCTGACGAATTTGCTGCACTACTTGTCGAAACCACATGGCCAGGCTTCCCAGTGCCCTCTCAGCTCAAACTGATTGACAAACCACACCGCTCTATATCGTAACCAAATCCCTTAGGATTCTGCCTGAAGACAAGTCCATGTCCTCTCAATAAAACACCCCCAATAGGTAAGAGATCTACTGTCAGTTATAATGCCCTACTAGTAACCCTGCACAATACCTGCCAATAGCTCGAACAGAGACATAACAAACAAGGCGTCTCCACCACCTCTACTCCCAAATTCAAACTACTGTGAAGCTCAAAGTCATCGAAGGAGGGATGTATCTGAATCAGGTCAAATCTCATAACCAAAAACCAAGGAGCACCATCACATCACCCACATCAATATGATGTATCAACCCATACGAGGGTGCTGATAACACACTTTGATAATTGCACTGTATTCACACTCTGGTTAAATATCTTGGCCTCCCGTTAAGAAGATACCTCAGGTCTTGAGTATACAAACACTAAACACGGGGATAAACAATTTTCTCACCGACACTTAATTCTCCAAAGTCTCTATCACGGGCCGGGGACTCTCCAAGGTCCCTGTGTTACTCTTCTCAGTATGGTTTCCCCTACTCAAACAAGTGTTCATTTTTGCCACCACTCAATCCACTAACGAAAATCTAATCAAGCACAATACCAGACAAGAACCCACGGCAAAAACACATGTCCAACACTCAAGGTCAGGGCAGCTCTATCAGGCTCACAAGAGCATCCTAGGGAAATTCAGACACTACTCAAGGAACTCAGTTTCCAACTACTGTATCACACAAGGGATAAACCTAACATCTAGTCATCATCACGCATATCTCTGATACTAAATGTAACAGCCCGCCCCGCTACGGTGTGTTATCTCCGAAACACCTCAAGAAATCTCCGAAAAACGGATATCGGGTCTATTTTGTTTTGCCAAACTATGACAGGATAACAAATGAAGCAAGTAATTCATTAATAAATCAAACCAACACAACAATGCTATAACAGTTGTTACAGTTATCCAAAAAAAAAAAATCAAATGACAACTGAATCAAACATACAATGTTCTCTCAAAATGACAGAAAGAAAGTACATCTAAGATGTCAGCAATCATCACCGCCTAAGCTTGATCTTAGGACCCACTGGATCCCAGGATCGAAATACCTGAAAGGCAAGGGGGTGACCTCTACATGCCCAGTGAGAGTAACACATGCATCATATGTCATCAAGCATACACTGCATAAAATCATATGGACATATCAATGTTTAGGATGTTTACATGCATAACCATGAAAGCGTGTGCCCTGCCCCTAGCACACGGGCCCACATCTGCCGGGCCTCAGGCACATCCTCTAATCAATCCAGTACAACTCTAGGGTAACTCCCTCATGTGCCCATTTGCTACAATCCGCCCGCACACAGTACAAAGACCGGTCCCCAAACAGGTCAGAGTCTCTGGCCCTCAACCAGTCCTATGACTCTCCTAGGGCAACCCGCACACATACAACAACCAACCCATGTGTCGGGCTCACTAGAATACCAAATAGAGAATATCGTACGGGAGTAACCACAGTACCAGTCCCCAATAGATTGCCAACTAAACTCATCTGTGGTCACCTTGACCAAGCACCAAACTCTCGGTAATCACACTTGTGACCTCAGACCCCATCTAATGGTCTCAAGACTGCTGGCACAGACACCCCTCACGGAATTCCATTGGTCTTCTACCGAGCGAACCAACCGAACTTGCTCGTTAGGAGCCCACAAATTCTCAGTGACTCAACACCCACGGCACAAGTCTCAACAATGGACCACAAGGTCATAACTACTGGTAATCTCACACCACTCCCTCAGCCAAAATGTGGGTGAACAGATACTCAACTCACCTAGCTCACAGGGCGACCCAATACGTACTCAACGTACTCTACGACCACTTTACCCCAAGGGCCACCTCCACAGAAATCCACACACACCATGGACCGGTATTTCAGCTGTATATCGAACTATGGGGACAACCTCAAATAATGTTCGTAAATAGTCAACCGGCGCCTCCACCAGACATCGAACCATGTGGACGAACCTCAACCCATGTGTGTAAATAATCAACCAGCCCCTTAGCCATACACCATACCACAGGGACGAACCTCAACCCATGTGTGCAAATAATCAATTGGCACCTCAGCCATACACCGGACCATGGGGATGAACCTCGACCCATGTGCGTAAATAATCAACTGGCACCTCAGCCATACAACGGACCATGGGGACGAACCACAACCCATGTCCGTAAATAATCATCCGGCACCTTAGCCGTACACCGGACCACGGGGATGAACTCAACCAATGTCAGTAAATAATCAACTGGCACCTCATCCGTACACTGGACCACGGGGACGAACCTCAACCTACGTCAGTAAATAATCAACCGGTACCTCAGCCGTACACCGGACCTTGTTTATGCCAAAGGCTCACATACCAAGAAAGGAAAATACCCGCCTAGCATTCACACACTTACGGACCCACCAACGAGTAGTCCATAGTTCAATTGCATCCATTGCGCGGTTTCCCATGACTTCTCAATCCTACCTACCCGACAAGCTAGGGGGGGGGTCTCTAAATCCTTATATAGCCTAGTACACATACCCCACCGACTTTCCATATATACTAGTTACATGCATGCACTGTTATCTCTACGTACGTTGCGAACATGGCGTATCACATAATCATCAATTATATTCTACCATCTATTGCATGTTAACAAACAAACATGTAACATATTATTATTGAAAGCATATCATTTTTGCCATAGGTTATACATATCATGATACTACACGGTCCATCAAGCAGGTTATCACATTGTCAAGTTCAGCATGTTATAACATTTGGCAACTCAAATGGTCATCACATAATCAAATAGTCATGTTATCACACAACGCACATCACCATGTTACTCAACCAACATGTTATCAAGATACTAACCAAGTCATCACAAGCAGTCCGACACAAGTACACCCGAATCAGGCCCTTACCACATATTTGTCAGAACTGTTCCCTTACCGAGTGACTTGTAATCCAATTAGGGTCTCATTCATCGTACTCCATGTCCAAGAAGTCATAAGAAGGATATATGCAAATAATGTATGCTAAAACAAGTGTGATGAGTACCCTCACCTGTGTGCGTTTTGAAATCAACTTCGAGAAACCAGGTCCACTGGGTTGAAGGGGGCTCGATCTGATGAAAGAGAAATACAAGGATTAATAAATGGGGCAAAATGGGATAAAACTAGTCGGGGTTGTAAACGGACCCAAATCGGGCCGAACATGACCCAATACTAAAAACCAGATCCAAAACTAGGTCGGATCGGAACTGGGCCTAAAATTGAAAACTAGATCTAAAATAGACCGGATCTGAAAATTGGGTTTGAAGATGAACCGGGCCCAAAACTGGGCCAAACTGGTTCGGGTCGAAGGCTGGTACAATTTGAATTGGGCCAAGCCTGAGGTGGCCTGGACCAGGATTGGGCTTGAACCTAGATGGGCTGGACCAGGTCTGGCGAGCTCAGGGGTCGAAATCTCGGCCAATACTGTGCGTATCAGCTGAGATAAAAACAAATCGACTGATTTTTTTTTTTTTAAAAAACCAAATATTGGTTGTGGGCCCGGTAGATATCTCGGCCGATATTCGTCCGATATAGGTGAATATAGGCCGATATTTATATTTTTTTATTTTTTATTTTAAAAAATATTTTTTTTTAAAAAAAAAAACCACTGAGATTAAAAAAAAAATTTGAGGAGAGAGAAAATATCTCGGCTGATATGAAAAATTGGCCAAAATCTTGGCAGGGCCAATTTTTCGACCCTTGGGCGAGCTAGGTCGGGCTGAAAGGTCAGGTCCGTTGGGCTACACAGTGATTTGGGCTTGGGTTGCAAGGATCCGAAACTGAACTCAACCAAGTCAACTCGATGACTTGAACGAGTTGGCTCAGCAACCCAGTTGGGAAACCAAGAAACTGAGGGAAATAGAGGGAAAAACAAGGGAAATAGAGGAAAACGGAGAAGAGGAGGGAGAAAATATAAAGAGAAGAGAAGTACCTGGGACCGAACTCTGACGGCGGCAAGGAATCTGGAATCCGGCAGATCTGGGAATTGGGTCTAGTAGGGCCGAGAAGGAGGGGAGAGCGGCAACGGAGATCGGGCTGAGAGAGAGAGAAGAGAAGACGAGAGAGAGAGAAAGAAGATGAGAGAAGAAAATATCGAGAGAGAGAAGAGAGGAGAAGATCGAGAGAGAGAGAGAGAGAGAAAAGAGGGCAGTGGCAAAAGGGGGTTAGGGTTAGGGTTTGATGAGAGGGAAAAGGAAAAGAAAGAAATAAGGTGAAAAAGATGAGAGAATGAGGAAACGAAAGAGAGATGAGACAGATGGGGCAGGGGCAGCTGCAAAAATGGGGGATTATAAGCTAGGGTTTGTGGGTTTTAGGGTTTGGAAAGTTGGTCGGGTCAAGGGACCACGCGGGTTTGGGTCAAGCTATGAAAGAAATCACAAAAACCCACTGAAAAATTTTGTTTTCGGAGAAACTGTTATAAATATAAATTCGCAAATAATATTTTAATCTATTTTATTTATTATTTATACATTTTTTTGACAAATCTCGAAATACGTGAAATCTAAATTTCAAAACTACCATATTATTTTCAAAGGTAAATTGAAAACCCACTAAAATTGAATGTCGAACTTCAGGAGAGAAATTCGTGTGATTTTCAAACTTTTTGAATGAAAAAATATTCATTAATTCAAAATAACCAAAATGCCCTTATAGTCTCTAAACTCCAAACCGGGCAAATCGGACCACCGCAGAGCCCACAGTCTCCCTACTACTACTAAACCCCTAAGACCCCGAAAGAATCAGGTAGGGTCATTACAAAATTCTAAGCATCTAATGTATCCAATTTTAATTTAAAAGACAATGGATCAAAGAAATAAATCTAAGCATCCAATGTATCTAAATAAATTGAAAAACAATAAATCAAAGAAAATTATATTTAATATTTAAAATACCAAGTATTGATTTATCAAATAATATTATTAACAACAAAAAATACATGATTTTAATGGTGGAAATAATATGTATTTGATAATCATGTGAAGCCAAAAATCATAAACATTAAATGCACATATATGAATCAATAAATAAATAATTGAAAATTATTTCATTAACTAGGCTTCCTCCTCAACCTTAGTAGTCTAGAATTTAGAAATACATTGTAATGAAATTAAAGCAAAGGAAAAATAGAGAAATAGAACCCAGTTTGATGAAGCCAAACTTCGTTCTTTACTTCCACTTTTGTTAGCCTTCTCCAACGTTTTTGTCAAAAGTAGTTAGACTCCTTTATATAGGTTTTTGAGTTTACAAAAAGCAAGAAATAAAATAAAGAAATTAATTCAAATTTGGCCAGCAATTGGCCACGTCCATCCTTCCATTCATATATGGTTGAGAATAGCCATTGCACCTGTTTGTATTTCCAATGTAAGTTCTGCATGCATATCTTTAGTTGGTGGAAAATAATCCCACCTTTACATGTCATGCTTGATGACTTGCATACCCATCTTCCTAGAAGCTTCACATTTATGATGGCCCACCCAGCTACTTGTATTCTGGTAAAAAAAATCTAGCTTCATTCGGCTGATGCAATCCTTGGACTCTTTTTGCTCAAACAACTATTGCACATTGGATGGGGTCCATCTTAATGGTGTTTCTTGTAGATTAATTACAAAATGCACTACACCAACCTAAAACACACAAAAATACACAAATTAGAAAATTTAAATAACATTAGGTAACAAGAATAATAATTTTAGGACTAACATATGTAACATTTATGCATTTATCAAATACCCTCAAACTTACATTTTGCTAGTCCTCAAGCGAAATTAACAATAAAGAAATCATAACTATACCACTTTCGCTGACACTCTCGATTGATTTAGCATATGCAACAAGCCTTTAAACCCCTAGGTCACCTCCAATGGACGAGTTATAGTCTCATAAGGGTTTACAGTGATGATACCCATAAACGTCAAATCTCAGCAAAAATATCTAAACAAAAATCTAAACATCATACAACTCCAAATTGATTTTACAAGACTTATACTCAGAGTGTAGTGTGTGTTAACCAAATATTAATATAACCCTCTTTTTTCAAACACACACAAGTTTTGCAACCACCAGTGGAAAATGTGCTTTGACTCCAAATCTCACCATAGATATCTCTCAGAAAGACTTTCGATGAGAGATTGGGTTGTATTTTCTCTCAAAAGTATATGTGCGTGAATTTTATGTTTACAACTCAAATATCTCACATATGTATTTAGAAAAGATGGTACATTTCAAAGAAAATAAAGATCTAATGAATGGATGCCTTTTTTCTGAGAACGTTGAATTAAACACCATCATTTTCCCTCATGTATTCTCTACATAAAATACCATATTTAGACTTGAGATTAATACGACGAAATGTGGCTTAGGACCAGGTCATATCAAAGAAGGATAAAAGAGGCTCTAAAATAAATGTTTTGAACCGTAAAGGTAGAGTTCTTCAATATTTCACTAGGACTCTTTTTCCTCTATTTATTTCAAAACTTCCGAACCCTTTTTTTTTTTTTTTTGATGTACGGATGTTCCTATTTTCTTCTCATCATTTTTTTTCTTGAATACCATGTTCTTCTCAGAATACTATCCCAATAACAATTATCTCTAACCTTTTCTAATCTTGAAAATAGGTCATAGACTTTTCAATGAAGGCTCAACTCCACAACCGGATTTGGGTATGAAAAACATGGTTAAAAAAAAATAATAGGCTAAATTTTTAAAAAGCTCAAATTTGGGAACAAACAGGATATTATGATCAAAACAAGTAGGCTTGAAAGGTTCAAACGGTCAAAAAAAAAAAAAATAGCCTATATCATTTCCTAAGCTTCATATGGATATTTTCTTACTTCAAATAAATTTGGAAAAAATTTCAAGTGTACTAACCCAATTTTTATGTTGTTTTCAATAATATGACCAAAACAAAAGGATAATGAGATCTAATAATGAAAATAATGTGCACAACAAAGAAATGAGAATTTACTTATAACCCTCGGAAAAAATAGAATGACCTACAAACTCATTGGGTATAAGTCTCACTGGTATTCCTCTAATGGTCACTTGACTCATGAATGTTTTTCATTTTCAGGCTGACATCAATATGGCTGTGTAAAATTTTAGCGAACATAAATTTCATAAAATCTCTTCGAAAAAAGCATGATAGAAAGAGTTTTATTCACATATTAATGCTAAAATTCATTTTTTATACACATTTTTTTTAATTTTTTTAACACAATGTAACTCCTTACCCCCAAACTTTGAACTAAAGATTGTCCTCAATGTTTCCTGTAAATAAAAATCTAGACATGCATATGCAAATATTGTAACACCCCGCCCTTTTCACTCTAATAATCAGAGTTTATTTTTTTCTTTTTTTTTTTATAATAATAAACAGGTGATCGGGGCGGGACGTCACGATGCGAGTTAAGTTTGGACTTCTAAAATCCAACCTTTAACTGGCCAAGCCCATGTGCGTATGAACTAAGTCCATAAGAACTGATCCACACATGGTACCAATGAGACTTGTGGAATCAACTTAATCTTAGTCTAACTGCGGGTTATAATAGATCCTAAGACTACTCCATTTTACATCATTAGATAGCAAAGCACATAATCATATTCTCCAAAATTACTAAAATATTCCTTAGACTACCATTCATTCCAAACCAACCAAAATAAACCAAACCATAGTTAACTACATTATTACATGCTAACAACATCTAACTATCAAATTACATTGTCCCAATAACTTAAATAAAGTTCCATATATCAAAGTCCATTCAAGCCAAGCGCCTATGCTTGGTTTCCATCACGATCCTTGTTCTTCCCCTTTCCTGCGTCATCCACTAAGGATAGAGATAGGGCGTTAGATCAACTGCGCCTAGTAGGTGTTTCCGATTAAGTCTACCACAAGGTTAGTAACAAAACATGCAAATAGTAGAATAATACATGTTCATCAAAAACTCATAAAACAATGCTATGTATGAAATGCACATGTAATGAGTCCCACCCATCACAAATATACATAGCTTTCTCTTGACGGGATTCTCATCATCAAGGTACCCCACAGTGGTCTTTCGGACGCCCCGACGGAGTGTGGCCTCCGGATTCCTCTTGATGGGATTCTCATCATCAACGTACCCCACAGTGGTCTTTTGGACGCCCCGACGGAGTGTGGCCTCCGGTTTCCATAATTACCACCCCATGCCATGCATGAGATGCCAATGTGTTCATGCCATTTGTAAATACATCTTATCATACGAAACCATTTTGAAACATAATAACTTAGCACATAATTCATCAAAACTATGATAAAACAACAAATATATGTGTGGTTCAAAAAGGTAGGAAACCTACACAATGTTCACTTAGGTTGACCTTTCTTTTAAACCATCACCCGTTCACAACTCGTACACCGTTCAAGCAAGTCCCGTGGCCCTATTTATATAACAACAAATCAAACATTTAACCATATGATTCCAACTTAGTCTAAGTCCCAAAAATCACTTTGTGGGGTTCGGCCATACCCCATGGCCGAACCTCACCCATTTAAATTTTGGTCTCTCTTTTATTTAACTAAAACCATTCACTTAACTCAAACTTCCAAATGAACCTTGGTAGGGTTCGGCCATACAACATGGCCGAACCTTACCATTTTGGTTTTGGCCCATATTTCAAATTCTTTGATCATTCATCTTTGATCATTTCACCTTTGATCATTTCCTTCATATTTACAATAATGCCACTATACTAACCCTTATTTTAATTTTGTTTAAAAACCAAAGTCCATAACCAAACCACCTTAGTGGGGTTCGGCCATACAACATGGCCGAACCTCACCACTTAGTTTTTGTCCTTTACATCCTTCATTAACCCATCTCCAATTATATTATAAATTAGCACTAAGTCTACCAAATGATCATTGATGGGGTTCGGCCATACTACTTCGCCGAACCTCATCCTATGGATTTTTATCCCATATTCCATGATCTATCATGGTTAGTTATTTACTTATACTAAGTCCATAGGTAAACATATGTGATTCTTAAATTAAGAACATATCATCATCCATAATTTCCAACCATGATCTTACCCTAATTAATCCATAAAAACAGTCCATGGGGTTCGGCCATACACTTAGTCGAACCCTATAGTTTCCTTGATGTAAACCCTCCAATATTTGTCCATGGTTTTGATAAGCAACTTAGCCATAACCTTAACATGATTCAGCCATGCCATAGCCGCTCCAAAACAGTAAACTTATCTCCATTTAAAAAGCCCCTTAAACCTTCCAAACATGGTATGGTTTTTATCTATCAAAAACCATAAAAATTACCAAATCTTTTCATGGGGTTCGGCCATCCCAAGTGGCCGAACCCTATGGTCCATGTTTTTCCATTTTTAGACAGCATAATCCTTGATGTAAACCTTTGGTAAATTCGGCCATGTAATGGCCGGATCATAATCCTTAATCCATTTTATTCGACAAAGGCTATGATGCACTTACCAATACCGCGACTCCTTCGGTTCTTTGACTCCTTCCTTGGTCCTTTACTTCCCTAGGCTCTCCTTCTTTTTTCTTGTTCTTTTGGCCGAAACTGACCTTGTTGCCAACTCCTTGGAATAATTTGGCTAAGGTATAAATTTGAGAGAGGGAGAGAGATAGAAATTTGGTCTTAAACCTTGATGCAAACTCCTTTGCTCTATGTGTACTTTGACTTGGAAAAATGATCGGCCAATGACTGATTGGTATGAAAGGCAGTCAGCCAATGCCTTAGGTCTTGAAAGATGAGCAACGTCTAAGAGAGGGAGAGAAAGAGAGAGAGAGAGTGTGCAAATGAAAACCCCTTTTTTTTTTTTTTTTGACTAATGCACTTCAGCCCATGTTTGACACCAAATGTAACTCTCCTCCCGTTTACTTCCATAATTTATTTCATGTGGGTGTTTCATCCTTGAGATGAAACCCTCCAACGGTTTTGGCTCTTGGCTGCCCTGACACAACCCTTCTCCAACACCTCTCCAAGTGTGAACCCATTATGTAACTCTCATTTGTTTAATACCTCCCTTGGGGTTTCATCCTTGAGATGAAACTCCCAAGGTGTCCAACGGCTTCCCAAGACCATCTTGCTGTATGCATTCCTCACATTATCCATCTTTCATTACCATTGCATGTGAGAATTTCATTTTGAAATGAAACTCTCCTAGGCTCCAATGGCTAGCCCTTGATATCTTGGTGTAACCGCCACTCCACCTTATGTAACTCCATAAAAATGGCAACTCCATTCATTCTCCATCTTTGGAGTTTCATGCATGAGGTAACCTCCCATGCATCCAACGTGTGGACCATCTTATTTGAATATGAAACACCAGCCCTTCAACCTCATTCTCCACTCATTTATAATTTAAAACAACTCACTTACTCATAACTTATTTCAAATCAACTCACTCACTTATAATTTATTTCCAATCAACTCACTCATTTAACTCAATTCTTTAATTCCATTTCAAACTCCAATCAGCCCGAACTTAATCAAACTTGGACTCACTTGATGGTCAACTAAGTCAAACCCAACCCATTGGGTCCAAATTGGCCATTTTGACCCATTTCACAAACTTTGATCCAATTAGTAATCTTGACCTAATTTCTCATTTATTTTATTTCAAGCACACAACTCATAGCCATTGAGGCTTAATTGAACAATGGGCCCCACACTTACTCATCTACGATCATAACCTTTTAATTCATAACTCCAATGGCATTTTTGTAAATATTGATATATTGAAAAATCTAGGGTATTACAAATATTGTACAGAAAATTGAAAGGAACAAAATTAAAAAGAGTTTGGAGAAAAGATATCACCTTGGATGGCTCCAGTGTGAACTAAAGATAAACAACATCAAACACATTAGACACATGGTGCAAACTATATACATTTTTTTTAAATGAAGAAAAATAATTAAATATACAAATGACAGACAGAAATCAATCTTTATACACAAGATCATCCAGAAGTACTTCCTCCACTTTTGAATTTTGCAACTTTAAAAATGGTTTCAACCTTTGACCATTGAATTTAAACACATCACCATTTTTAGGATTTTCAATCTCGAAAGACCCAAAAGGATAAACAGTATGAACAAGGAATCGGCTGGACCATCGAGAATGCAACTTTCCTGGAAATAGAAGCAGACGAGAATTGTATAGAAGGGCCTTTTGACCAGGTGTAAATAACTTTCTTAGAATATTCTTATCATGAAGTATCTTCATTTGGTCCTTGTACCTTTTCGTACAAGTGTATGCGTCATTCCTAATGTCCTCCAATTCATTGAGTTGGAGTCTTCTATGAAGCCCAATCTTGTCAAGAGCAAAATTCAAGTGCTTGATTACCTAAAATGCTCTATGCTCTAACTCTACAGGGAGGTGACAAGCTTTTTCGTACACAAATCGGTAAGGAGACATTCCAATTGGGGTCTTGAATGAAGTGTGATAAGCCCATAGTGCATCAATGAGTCTCAAAGACCAATATTTCCTATTTGGATTTACCGTCTTCTCAAGAATATGATTGATTTCCCGATTTGAAACTTTAACTTGACCACTTGTTTGTGGGTGGTAAGGAGTTGCAATTTTATGAGTAATGCCATAGGTTTTCATTAAATGCTCAAAAGGCCTATTACAAAAATGCTTTCCCCCATCGCTAATAATAGCGCGTGGCATTCAAAATTGGGAAAAGATGTTCTCCTTCAAGAAGTGAATTACCACCTTGTGGTAATTTGTTTTGCATGCAATCGCTTCTAGCCATTTGGACACATAATCCACTTTGACGAGGATGTACAAATTATCAAATGAGTTGGGGAATGGTCCCATAAAATTGATATCGCAGACATCAAATATTTCAATCATCAAGATCGGGTTTAGGGGCATCATATTCTTTCGTAAAATGCTCATGTTGTATAAATTTTAAATTTATAACTCACAAGTGCGAACCATTAGATAGTATAGCGATTGAGTGCGAGATCGAACCCATTGGAACTTAGGAAAATCTATCCGTTAAAATACACCATTGAATTACGTAATTTAAGAAATTTAGAAAATATGGAGATAAATCATGACCATGGAATTATTTCTCTAATCTATGTATTTTAAATTTAATTTAGAAATATTCTAAAGATGGAAAATAAAATGAAAAATCAATTGTTACCTAACTCAAATTAAGATGGTGGAATTAATCTAAAAATTATAAATAATCTCATTCTAACTTAGAGCACAGAATTAAGATGCAATTAATTAATTTACCAACTTAGTTTACCAATTTTAAGAGTTTGAATTTTATAGACAAAAATAAAATTAAGAACAACTAAAATTATCTCTATACATATTTACAATGGAATTTGATCAGAGATTCAAGGAGACATTATTATCCATATTTTAACAATAAAATAACGACATAGAACATGGAGCTCATGTAAATTATTTAACATGCATTCAAATCTTAAATTCATTAAAATTCTAAGTATGAAATCTATGAAATCCATTTAACTAAGAAAATTGAATTCCGCCCTTAGACTTAGTGATAAACACCGTAAAATTACAATTTTACCCCTTAATATTTAGTTTAATTAGTCCTTATTTTATAAATATTAGATATGTTTAAATGTTATTTTTAGTTTTATAGTTTATTTTGAAAAATGCAAGAAAAGAAAATAAAACTGATGAAAAAAAGGCTAAGTCAAAAATACAGTCGACGTCACCTTCAGAATGGTCAGGTCAAGTTGATTAAACCAGTGGGGTCTCAGAACCTGCAACTTTCTACACTCATTTTATTCGAGTCAAAACCGAGTCTCATTTACCAACCTTTCTCGTTGACTCTCGAGTGGGATGCCCGGCACATGAAGGAAAGCCTGAAAGAAACTATTTCCATTTCTTTTTCTTTTTCCATTTCTTTTCTATTTTTCCTTTATCTGGTTGCAGGACTCATGGAAGAAAACTGAAGACCAGCCGACCATGTTGGTGGTCCACTTGTTATCTACCATAAAAGGGGTGGATAGTATCGGCGTTGTTCAAAATTCTGGGTCTGGTTCCAATGGGCAGCTACCTGAGAATCTAGTAGAGCCAATGAAGGGTAGCCAGCTGAGAATCTAACAGCCAAGGAAGGAGCCTATTTCATCACGGGTTAGCTCCATTCACCGTGCCAATTTATCAGCCCATCTGCCTTCTGAAGAAAGAGAAGATAATTCGACTCCCTTTGAAGCCCTGCTACCTAAACTAAGCCAGAAGGTGAGTCTTCTTGAGCATGAATTGGAAGAGGCAACAACAACACTCAAGGCCGAGGAATCCTTCTTCCTGCATTGGGCTACAGAGCAAAAGACACAGAAAGTGTGCAGTAAGCCAAAATGCCAGAGCCAGCGACGGTAGAAACTTGAGGAAGCAGTGGCAGTAACTGAGGCCCATTCTCAACCCCTTTTGATCGGCAGAGAAACAGCAGTAAGCTGAGAAGAGAGGATGGAGGAGCAGCAAAAACAGCAGCAGAGGCTGAACAGAGCACTGAAAATAGCAGCCAGCTGAGAAGGGCTCCATCGCACAACAACTAGATGGGGAGAAAACCAGCTGTAACCAACGAAAACTGAACCGTGTAGCAGCTGGGTTTCAAGGAGAGATCAGAAGATAGAGGCGTGGAAGAAAAGGAGATGAAGAGAGGAGTCTGAGAAGAGAAGAAGGGATAAGAAGGAGACGGGTTGTGCAGATCAGCCGAGCAAGCAGAGGAAAGATAAGGATAAGAAGCAGCCGATCCTCAACTGGGTTTCAAAGATGGAAGAGATAAGGAAGAGAGCTGCCGTGTAGCAGCTGGTTCCAAAGCAGAGAAGAGATGAAGATAAGGTACAGCAGATAAGGAGAGATAAGATAGAAGAGATAAACAGGGAAAACTGCTGTGTAGATAGAAGAGTAGAGAAGGATAAGGCAGCTGAACCAATAGTAGCTGCCTTTTCAACAGAGAGAAGATAGAAATGAAGAGTTGTCGTGTAGCAGTTGGGTTTCAAATTTGGAGAGATGAAGCAGAGAAGGAGAGATAAGAAGAAGGAAAGAAAGGAAAGAAAAGGAGGAGTTAATCGATTACAGAGGAGAAAAGGGGGATAAAAGATAAAAGATTTTGAAACAAAAAGAGTTATCTGACGATGAAGGGATAAGGAGAAAGGAAGGAAGAAAGATAAGAAGATGTGTTAACCGATGGAGATTTTGAAATGGGTCTTATGCCGACCGAATTTGAAGGGTCTTTTATCTCAGCCCTTGTCTTCTATAAATTCATGTATTTGAGACCATTGAAGGTTGAATCGGGCAAGACATCGAAGGGACTGAAGTTGGACGACCAAAGATAGAGAAAAATATTTAATTTCTTATAAGTTATTTAGTTTTTTATTTTTATGTAAAGTCCAAAGGAATGTATTTCATTTCCAAAATTTTAAATAAAATTCATGGTTGTTTGTTTAGATTTATGTTATTCCCAATTATTGAATAATTGATAATGATGGTTTTTAATTTTTATTTAATTATTTTTATGAACTTTATGAAACAAATTAATTTTAGAATTTTTTAAGGAAAAGTGGAACCCCTTTTAGGATCAGTGGGACTTGACCAACTTTCTAGTCTAAGGTTCTTTTCAAGAACGGTTTGTTTAGATCTGGAAAATGCAAGTTTAAATCTCGCTCAAGCCTAAGGTTTGATTTGAAAAATTCCGATTTAATGGAAGACATAATTATTCTAATTAGAATTTTATTAAATAAGAAACTTGAATTATATTTAATAATTCCAAAATATTTCATAGTCTAGGCCATGCTTTTGTTTTTAAATAGGATAACATACCGCCTTTGATGTTTGACCCGATTCCATTGTAAAATATGTAAACAATTTAGTTATTTATTGATTTATTTTATTCTTTCTTAACAATCATCAAAACAATTTAACTAGGTTAGAAACATTTTATTTGTCTCTTAAATCTACATGTTAAATTAAATTTAGGTCATTTAAATTTACTCCATTATTTTAATCAAAATTTATTGTTAACTACTAAAACTAGATAATCGATTAATTAGTGTGCTAAATTAAGATTATAACTATATGTTTTAGAAAATTATTTTATTAAATCACATTATTTTAATAGTGCCATTTTTTATTTCGTACATATATTTTGTAGATTTCCCTTGGGTACGACCTTGCACTCTTACATTATACTATAACTGGTTTGTACGCTTGCGAGTTAAATAAAAATCACATCACTTAGGTAAAATTTCTACTTGTAATTCCAAATCTAAAATAATTTCACTCTTAAAAAGAGCCTTAAAAGGGAAAAATCAAGTTCTACTAATCCTAAAATAATCTCACTTTCCTTGAATTTCTTAGAAAAATAAACAACATAAAATCATAAAAAGAATGGAAATAAAATTGAAATTTTCATTACACATGAAAGAACAATTGGAAAATCATAATTTTAATTCTCACATTCTCTTATTGATTAAAGCAATCGAATAAAATTTACAATACAATTGGAATTTTGGAATTTAAAAAGACAAGAAAATACAGTGGGAAATAAAAATCACAAACCTCAAGAACCCAATGTGAAAATCAAAATTGCCAAAGTGTTCTCTTCTCCTCTTCAATCCCTCTCCAAAGCCTAGCCAACCTTGAAATTCTCTGTCCAAGTTCAATTTTTTCAATGGGAGAGGGTCAATATTTATAGATGAAAGGAGGAGGAATGAATGGCTTGGATTTAAAGATTTAAATAAAGCAAGGGACACTTGAAGGGCTGATATGGTTTGTGCTAAACATGGAATGGCTTAAAGTAGGCAAGGATGTGGAAAAAAAAGGTAAAATTCGTGTAAGGAAAGTGGGTACAAAATCCCATTTTTTACACATTTACGACCTTGCAGCTCAGGTTTGACCTAGTTAACGTTCGAATCACGAAAAGTCGTAAACTACAAAGTTGTAGCCCTTAAAGTATTCATTCCAACCCAAAAAGAATCAGAGCAATCAAAAAGTTAAACTTTATGGTCAAAATACTAAAGATGTGTCAACCTTCCTTCTTTTTTTCATCTTCTTATTTTGTTTCTTTTTCTTTAATCTACTTGGCAAATTCGAAAATCCTCTTATAATGACTTGTAAATTTCAAATTTCCTCATATGTATCTTGAGATGATAAAAATAGACTTCATACATGTAGATTTCTTCATGAGCTTTTCTTAATGGGCATACTAATTGGACTTTTCAAAGTATGAAAAATCTAATAAATAATTTTACCACTTATATTCAATTGGTTTGGAAGCAAGATCTCTAGAGGGAGGTTATAGGTTCAAACCATAGGAGCTCCAATGAAGGGCCACTTACCATGGGAATATGTATAGAGTAAGGTCCCATCGATTTACCAGGTGTGTGTGGATAGGGGGTTTTCACACACCTGGTAAAAATATAAAAATTTATTCCACTTACACTCAATTATAAAAATATACTAAATTAATCCAAACTCTCATAAATTGATTTGAATTAATTAGTTTACAAATAAGACCCCTAAAATTGTGATAAAGTAATTATTAAAAATTTCAACTTTCAAAAAATATAAACTTATGCCCATAAATTGCAAATTCACCATTTGAATTCTCATATCTTTTATTTCCCTTTAAATCTTGCAAAACCTTCAAAATCCTATTAAACATATTATAAATACACAAAACAAGGGCTAAGTAGTCCAAATACAAGGGTAAAATAGTAATTTTTCTGTGCTTATCAAATACTCCCACACTTAGATTTTGTTAGTCCTCAAGAAAAACAAAAACTAAAAACTCTGAATACAAAAATAAAAATCCTAACCTAAACCATTTTCGCTAGTACTCTCGATGACATTTAGCGTATGCAACATGCCTTTAAACCCCTAGCTCACCACTAGAGGATGAGTTATAGTTTCGTGAGGGCTTCCAGTGATGATATCTACAAACATCAAATTTCAGACTTCAGGAAAAATACCTGAAAAAAATTTAAACATCATATAACTCCAAAATTATTTTACAAAAGTTATACTCAGAGTGTAGTGTGTGATAGCCAATATTAACACAACCTTTTTTTTCAAAATACGCACAAGTTTTGCAACCACCAGCCAAAAATACGATTCGATTCCAAATCTCACAAGATATATCTCTCAGAAAGATTTTCGCTCAAAGATAGGGTTAAATGTCTCTCAAAAGTATATGTGAGTAGAAAAAATTCTCAAATTTCTCAAATACAAATATCTCACATATTTATCATCAAAGAACGGATTATAATAAATAAAATATAGATCTCATGAAAGGATGCCATTTTCCTAAGAACGTTGAATTTAACACCATAGTTTTTTCTTCATCTATTCTCCACGTAAAATACCATATTACACTTAAGATCAATTAGGACTTCTTATGGGACGAAATGTGGCTTTGGACCGGGTTATATTAAAGAAGGATAAAAAGACTCTAAAATTAAATACTTCGAACAGAAAAAGTTAGAGTTCCTTCAAAATTTTAAAATGGGATTATTTTTTTTTTAGCATTTCCAAAACATCATTTTATTATTTATATTTTTTTTTCACATCATTCTTTTCATGTACGGATGTTCCCTTTTTTTTTTCACTCTTTCATTGATGTTTTTTTTTCTTTTGCATCATTCATCAACATTTCTTTTTTAGTGCCATACTTTTCTCAGAGTACCATCCCAATTTGTCATCTCTAACCTTTTTCGGGCCCTAGAATCCGTCATAGATTTTTCAATGTAGGCTCAAACTCCACAACCAGAGTTGGGTATGCATAACATGGTTAACAACAAAAATAGGCTAAATTTTCATTCAAGGCTCAAATGGGAACTAACATGATAAGATGACCAACATAGGTAGGCTTCAAAGGCTCAAACAATCCAAAATAATGGCCTATATCATTTCCTAAGTTTCATATGAATAATTATATAGCTTCAAATAAATTCAAAAAAACTTTAGGTGTAATAATCCAATTTTGATGTCGTTCTAAGCATTTGACCAAAAACAAAGAATGATGAGATCTCACAACGAAATAATGCACACATCAAAGAAAATAAAGAGTTTACTTATAACCCTCAGAAAAATGAATAGCTCAAAAGCTCACTGGGTCACAAGTCTCTACTGGTATTCTTTTGATGATCACATAACTGATGAATATTCTTATTTTTCAACCTGACATTGATATGGCTGTGTAAAAATATTTCTGAGCATAAATTTCATAAAATTCAATTGGAAAAGCATGATATAAAAATTTTCATCCACATATGAATGCTGAAATCAATTTTTTTTGTTTCAATTTTTTATTTTTTATTTTTGGAATAAAAAACAAAACAGACAAAAGTGTAGCCCCCCAATACCCCTAAACTTAAATCGAACATTGTCTTCAATGTTCCCTAATCTACAGTGATCAGGTGCAAATTAGAAGAAAATATCAGAACAACATAACTTGAGTTGAGAAAATACCTGAGATGTCTCTCTTTGTTCAAAACCTGCAAAAACAAATAGAGACCAAAAACGCAAACACAAAACACAAACTCTAGACTAACACAAAAACTGACTTAACAAAAATGAAAACCTAAACTAGACACTTACAAAAATCGACAGATACAAAACTCTAGGCAAACTTAATCAGAAGAACTATTATCTTCACTTTTTAATTTTTTTTTTTATGTAACCTAATCTAACAGTGCAATGCTCAAAGCAAATATGCAAACAATAATCAAACAACTAGACTAATGCATGAAACTAATACCCTGATATGCATGATAAAATTAAATATACAAATTTTTTTAATGCAAAATAAATGAAAACACCCTAAGAAAATGTATATGAATGAATGAAAAATTAAAAATTCAAAGAACGTGAGTTTAGGTACTTACCTCGGCCTGCAATGCCTACTTTCAGAAATTTTAGAGCGCACGATTACAATCTCTGTTAAATAAAACATCACAAACTTTGGTGAAGATTCTAATCTCATAAAAAATGCATGATTCCTAAACTTTTGCAATTTGTCTAATGTTATAACTAGTGGAGGAAAGTAACTAATTGGAACCTGATTAAGAACTCTAAATTAAATTAAGACCATAAAATTTTTTAAATTAATATCCACCAAATTAATCAAAATTAGACTTTCAAGTTCAAGAATAATCCATTAAAATTCAAAGTTGTTCCATGAAATTTTTTTTTTTTTTTCAATTTAGACACCGCAATTTGAAACCTTATAAATTTAGAAGAAGGTCTTAAATTAGCAATTTTCTAAGTTTAAAAGCTGTCCAAAATTAGACACCTTACAAAAATAGTAACTTCTAAAATGAGACAATTTTGGGACTTTCCATAGACATAAGTTCCAAAATTAAGATTTTCCAAATTTAGATCTGTTTTCTAGAAATAGAATGCATATAAATTAAATTAAAATTCTGAGATTAGAAAATTCTAAAAAGAGAAACTAGCTAATTTTAGAAATTTCCAAAAATAACAAGTTTCTAAATTTAGTAGTGTTTCCAAATTTAGATCATCTCCAGATTTTTGATATTTTCAGAAACTTCTATTCTAGGTAACCTTTTAAAATTAGAGTTTCTAAAAAAATAGAAACTTCCAATTTTAAAAATTTGCCAAAAATATAATTTTTCTAAAAATTGCATTATTTCTAAATGTACATAATTCAAATGGTAATTTTTCTATGTTCCCTGACAACGGAGTCAAAAATTTGTTGTGCAAATTTTAAATTTATAACTCGCAAGCGCACGAACCATTAGATAGTATAGCGATTGAGTGCAAGGTCGAACCCATCGAAACTTAGGAAAATATAGCAGTGAAAAATACACCGTTGGATTATGTAATTTAAAAAATTTAGAAAATATGGAGATAAATCATGAACATGGAATTATTTCTCTAATCTATGTATTTTAAATTTAATTTAGAAATATTCTAAAGATGGAAAATAAAATGAAAATCAATTGTTACCTAACTCAAATTAAGATGGTGGAATTAATCTAAAAATTATAAATAATCTCATTCTAACATAGAGCACAAAATTAAGATGTAATTAATTAATTTACCAACCTAGTTCACCAATTTTAAGAGTTTGAATTTTATAAACAAAAATAAAATTAAGAACAGCTAAAATTACGTCTGCACATATTTACAATGGAATTGGATCAGAGATTTAAGGAGGCATTATTATTCATATTTTAACAATAAAATAGCGGCCTAGAACATGGAGGGCAGGTAAATTATTTAACACACATTCAAATCTCAAATTCATTAATATTGTAAATATGAAATCTATGAAATCCATTAACTGAGAAAATTCAATGCTGCCCTTAGACTTAGGTAAAATTTCTACTTGTAATTCCAAATCTAAAATAATCTCACTCTAAAAAAGAGCCTTAGAAGAGAAAATTCAAGTTCTACCAATCCTGTAATGCCCTGCCCTTTCACTCGCTTTTTAATTCGAAAATCAGAGTCTATTTTTTTAAAAAAATTGAAGAGTGAGAAAGGTGGGACATCACGACGTGAGCTAAATCCGAACTTCTAAAGTCCAACCCTTAACTGGCCAACCTTATGTGTGCATGGACTAAGTCCATGAGAACGGTTCACACATAACAATATGTTATACATGCGGATTAAATCATCATTGTAGAATTATAATAGAACCCATGTCCAATCCATTTGATAGCAAAGTACTTAGTCACTTAATCAAATTAATCATAACATAATTATCCAAATAAAACGATCCAAACCATAGCAAAATATCCAAGGTTATTACATGCCGCATTATAGATATTCAAATTGCAAGTCCATGAATATCTTAAGCAAAATAAAATCTAAAGCATCGAGGCTCCTATGCTTGGTCCTTTTTGCGTTCATCGTTCCCCTCGTTTCCTACATCATCCACTAGGGTAGAAGTAGGGCGTTAGAACAACACGCCCAGTAGGTATTCCAGTTAGGGCTAACACATGGTTAGTACAAAACATATATAATATTATCTTAATGTCAAAAACCATATAAACCATGCCATGAAAACCATATAAACCATGCCATGTCATGATGTCAAATGCAATGACTCCCACCCATCACAAGTACATATAAGTACCTCCACATAGGTCTTTCGGACGCCTCGACGGAGTGTGGACCCTCCGGTTTCTTCTTGATGGAAATGCACATCAAGGTATCCCACATAGGTTTTTCGGACGCCCCGACGGAGTGTGGACCCTCCGGTTCCTTCTTGATGGACAATGCACATCAAGGTACCTCACATAGGTTTTTCGGTCGCCCCGACGGAGTGTGGCCCCTCCGGTTACATATCCTTCACCCCGTGCCATGCATGAGATGCTAATGAAACACATGCTATTTTATATTGTAAACATAGCATTAAAACCTCACATTTGAAACATAACTTTTACAACATAATTTCATCAAAATAAGATAAAAACATTGTACATAAACCCATTGCTTCAAAGAGGTGGAATCCTACCAAAGACCACTACGTGTCCTTGCGCTTTCGTCCAGTAACCGCTCACGATCGTACACACCTTGTGAGGTCTCGTTACCTTATAATACATCAATCAATTAAAACTATGTTCCATTTGATTTAAAATAATGTCCAAGTCCATAAACCTTCCCCTTGGGGTTCGACCATACACCATAGCCGAACCCATGGTCCATTAATTTTACTTATTTACAATACTGCCATCCATGGCTATCATAACCAAAAACTCATAATCCAATAACATAATCCATAAATCATTCCCCATGGGGTTCGGCCACACACCATGGCCGAACCCATGGTCTATCATTTTCACACTTTATTACAATTTTGCCAGTGGTCTATCTATGGCTGTCCATTTCATTCTCTAAAACATACTTAGGCTAATAATAACCCACTAACATGGTTCATGGGGTTCGGCCATACACCCTGGCCGAACCCATGATCTTTCATCTTTAGCATATATTACAATATTGCCATTACCTCCATTAACTTATGTTTGGGTTCCAAAACATAGGTCCATTCATTTAGACATTACATACATGGATCCACCAATGATCCACAACAAAAAAAAACACCCATAAATAAAACCCTCCATAAACGATCCATTGAATTGATTCATGGGTCGGCCGTACACCATGGCCAAACCCATGATGTCTAAATTCCAATTATAGCAATTACCATCCTTGAATCCATTAATCAAGGTTCCTTCCTTTTTTGATCCAAAAGTCCATCATTAGAAACTTTCTAAATTTAATAACCATCTTCCATGGGGTTCGGCCATACACCATGGCTGAACCCTATGGTTCATAATCTTCTCCTCAAAAATCATTAGACCCATAAAAATTCCTTAACAACTTAGGTCCACAAAAGACCTCATGGGGTTCGGCCATTCACCTTAGCCGAACCCAAAGTCCATGGTTCCCCATCTTTTGCATCATTTTGATCTCTTTAAATTCCTTAATTTTTTTCCATGGGGTTCGGCCATACACCATGGCTGAACCCTATGGTTCCTTATTTTTCTTAAAAATATCATACCACCAAGATTAAGTCCTTTGATGGTTCTCATACATATATCCATTTAAATCCCTTTATAATCCATTAGACCAAAACAATGTCCTTCCATGGGGTTCGGCCATGGTGGTTCATCCTTTCCACAATAATCATTCCCTCAATTTTCTTCCATGGGGTTTGGCATACACCATGGCCGAACCCTATGGTTCCTTATTTTAAACCAAAATTATCGAAACTACTTACCAGTTCCGCGACTCCTCTGGTTTTCCTTCGCTTGTTCTTGCTCTTCCAATCCTTTTTTTCCTTAACCTCTTTCCATTTCTTCTTGTTCTTTCCCATAGCCGAGAACACTTGCTAGCTGCCTCCTCCTTCTCTGAATAATGCCGAGACTGATCTTGATGTTGTGTGTGCCGTGCGCCCTTGCTTACTCTCTTTTATCAACTTCCAACCGGTCCTAGCTTAGAAGGTGTTGAGATAGCAATTGCCGTGCGCCCCTTGCTACCTCTCTTTTATAAACAACTCTACTCGGTTCTATATTGCTGAAATGACAATTGCCGTGCGCCTTTGCTTCCCACTTTGGAGAGTTCCTTTAATTTAGCAATTTCTCTAGTATTGTTCCTAACAAGGAAAGGACTCTTTTTAAAGAGACACTCCAGCGCATCCTTGTGGGTGTGCTTCTCTCCCACACGGCCAAACAACCTTCTTTAATTAGCAATCCTCCAAGTTCCCTTTATGCGCATAATAATTAATTATAGACATAATGCATTACTAATTTATTTAAGCCCCATTTAATTCTATTGAAACCATTTCCACAATCCGTTGGGTCCTAATTGGGCAATGACCCAACACTTTACCCATCTAAGATCCATATCTAAAATTCACAAATTAAATGGGTAATTCTCATATATATTAATAATTTGGAAAACCGGGGTGTTACAAATCCTAAAATAATCTAACTTACCTTGAATTTCTTAGAAAAATAAACAACAAAATCATGAAAATAATTAAAATAAAATTGAATTTTTCATTACACATGAAAGAACAATTGGAAAACCATAATTTTAATTCTCACCTTCTCTTATTGATTAAAGCATTGGAATAAAATTTACAATACAATTGGGATTTTGGAATTTAAAAAGACAAGAAAATACAGTGGGAAATTAAAATCACCAACCTCAAGAACCCAATGTGAAAATCAAAATTGCCAAAGTCTTCTCTTATCCTTTTCAATCTCTAATGCCTAACCAACCTTGAAATTCTCTGTCCAAGTTCAATTTTTTCTATGGGAGAGGGACAATATTTATAGAAGAAAGGAGGTGGAATGAATGGTTTGGATTTAAAGATTTAAATAAAGCAAGGGACACTTGGAAGGCTGATATAGTTTGTGCTAAACATGGAATGACTTAAAGGAGGCAAGAAGGTGAAAAAAAATAGTAGAATTCGTGTAAAGAAAGTGGGTGCAAAATCCCATTTTTTACACATGTACCATCTTGCTGCTCAGTTTGACCTAGTTAACGTCCAAATCACGAAAAAGTGAAAACTACAAAGTTGTAGCCCTTAAGGAATTATTTCCAACCCAAAAAGAATCAAAGCAATCGGGACATTGGAGTTAAACTTTTTGGCCAAAATACTGAAGATGTGTCAAACCTTCCTTCTTTTTCTCCCCTTCTTATTTTGTTTCTTTTTCATTGATCCACTTGGCAAATTCGAAAATCCTCTTATAATGACTTGTAAATTTCGAATTTCCTCATATGTATCTTGAGATGATGAAAATATACTTCATATATGTGGATTTCTTCATGAGCTTCTCTTAATGGGCTTAATAATTGGGCTTTTCAAAGTATGAAAAATCTAATAAATAATTTTACCACTTACATTCAATTCTAAAAATGTACTAAATTAATCCAAACTCTTATAAATGGATTTGAATTAATTAGTTTACAAATAAAATCCTAAAATTGTGGTAAAATAATTATTAAAAATTCTAACATTCCAAAAATATAAACTTATGCCCATAAATTGCAAAATTAACCATTTGAATTCTCATATCTTTTATTTCCCGGTAAATCCAGCAAAACTTTCAAAGTTCCATTAAACATATTGAAAAATACACAAAACAAGGACTAACTAGTCCAAATACAAGGGTAAAATAGTCATTTTCTTGTGCTCATCAGCTCCCTAATTTCTAGCTTCTCTCACAAGATACACAATATGCATGGGAATCTCGAAAAATTGAAGGCCAATAGACCCCACACTGCAAAATTTTGGCAGCAATCTTTTTTTCTATTAAAATGGCCTCCACAAGCATGATCATAACAGAAATGGATAACATCTTGTTGATCACTCTCAGGGATAGATCTCCTAATGATCTGATCAGAACAGTATTTAAATAAGTATGGATCATCCCAAAAGAAGTATTTTACCTCAGCCAAAAATTTTGATCTATCCTGTTTGGTCCAACGTGAAGGCATTTGCTCAGTAACAAGATAGTTGACTATGTTAGCAAACCAAGGTAATTGGGAGACATGCAACAATTGTTCATCAGGAAAGGTCTTTATGATGGGCAAAGAATTGTCAGTAAACTCTGTCACTAATCTAGATAAGTTGTCTGCTATAACATTTTCAAACTCTTGCAGCAACAAAATCTATCAAATAAGATGAGATTTAGCATCTTTATTTGATAAAAGATACTTCAATGCAACATGGTTCGAATAGACTATGACCTTAGACCCTACAAGATAGGACCTAAACTTATTGAGTGCAAAAATGACTGCTAACAACTCCTTTTCCGTGGTGGAATAATGAAGTTGAGCATCATTCAGAGTTTTACTTGCTTAGGAGATCACATTGGGAAGTTTATTCACCCGCTGGCCCAAAGCAACTCCGGCTGCGTAATCAGAGGCCTCACACATAATCTCGAAAGGTACAATCCAATTAGGAGGCTGAATGATAGGTGCTGACGTCAATGCAGTCTTTAATTTATCAAAAGCATGGATGCAATCATCATCAAAGACAAATGTAATATCTTTGGCAAATAATTTGCACAAAGGTCTAGAAATGTAACTAAAACCTTTGATGAACCGTCTGTAAAGACTTGTATGACCCAAAAAGGATCTAATTTCCTTCACAGTTTGTGGAGAGGGAAGGTTGGAAATTAGATCAACTTTGGCCTTGTCAACCTCGATACCTTCTTGAGAAATAACATACCCAAGAACGATGCCCTGTTTTACCGTAAAATGACATTTCTCCCACTTGAGAACAAGATTTTTCTCTTTACACCGTGCTAACACTAAGGTTAGGTGGTGTAGACATTGATCAAAAAAAGACTCAAATATGGAAAAATCATCCATGAATACTCTAGGAACCGTTCTATCATGTCAGAGAAAATGCTGACCATGCATCGCTGAAAAGTGGCGAGTGCATTGCATAGCCCAAAGGGCATTTGACGGTAGGCGAACGTTCCAAAAGGACAAGTGAAAATGGCTTCTCTTGATCTTCAGAAGTAACAACGATCTGGTTATAGCAGGAATAACCATCAAGGAAACAGTAGTACGCATGACCGGCTAACCGTTCCAACATCTGATCAATGAAAGGAAGGGGAAAATGGTCTTTCCTTGTCATGGAGTTCAATTTTCGGCAGTCAATACAGACTCGCCAACCTGTCTGAACACGGGTTGGAACTAACTCATTCTCATCATTCTTTACTACCGCCAAGACCAGACTTTTTTGGAACCACCTGAATTGGACTCACCCAACGACTATCAGAGATGGGGTTAATGATACCCGATTCCAAGAGTTTCAAAATTTCAGTTCTTACCACTTCCTGCATTGCAGGATTCAACCGCCTTTGTGGTTCACACGAGGGTTTGACATTTTTTCCAGATGAATTTTGTGCATGACCACAGAAGGGCTGATGCCTTTGATATCAACAATGGACCACCCTATAACTTCCTTGTGTTCCTGATCATCGTCCAAATCTGAAGCTATAATGATGGACAAGGACTCAAATGGTCCTAGAAATGCATATTTGAGTGTGTCAGGCAGTGGTTTCAAATCCAATTTGGGTGGCTTTTCAATGGATGGGATAGGTACAGTTTCAACAATTGGAGGATTTTCAAGTTTGGCTTTCCATTTATCAATATTAAAAAATGGGATGGATTCTAACAAAGCATTCACATCCCTAACCAAACTATCATCATCAAAATCCATGCCAAAATTTGCCAGACGCTTCTCAAAAGGCTCATCACTAATGAGTTGCAAAAGTGATTCATGAACTGTACTCTCAATTAGATTTACCTCACACAGGTCCTCTGTGTCTGGAGGTTGTTGACTCACATTGAACACATTGAGTTCTACAATTATGTTGCCAAATGACAATTTCAGCATTCCATTCCGGCAATTGATTATTGCATTTGATGTGGCCAAAAATGGTCGGCCCAAAATTACTGGAATTTGCCCATTGGTGTTCATCTCTAGTTGTGTGTCAAGGACTATAAAGTCCACTCGGAAATAAAACTTATCAACCTTAAAGAGATCATCTTCTGTTACACCTTGAGGAATTTTAACTGATCTGTCAGCCAATTGAAGTGTAATAGGAGTGAGTTTAACTCTCCTAGTCCCAATTGCATGTATACTGAATAAGGCAACAAATTAACACTTGCCCCCAAGTCAAGTAAAGCTTGATAAATCGAATGGTCACCAATGACACATGAAATAGTAGGACAACCAGGATCTTTATACTAGACGGGAATTTTTTGTTGAAGAATGGACCTAACCTGTTCAGTAAGAAATTATTTCCTTGGGACATTGGTTTTATTTTTCACTAAACTGAGATCTTTCAAAAAATTTGCATAAGAAGGCACTTGGTGAATAGCATCGAGGAAAGAGATATTAATGCAAACTTGATTAAATATCTCTAACACGTCACTATATGGTGCACCCTTCTTATTCGAAGTTAGTCTCTATGGGTAAGGAGCTCCTAGGAACAAAAGGTCTAGAGGCAAACTCATTCTCTCTTTACTCATGAGGTTTTGGCTTCTCAGGCTCTACAAGGTGACTAGTGCTCATAGTTGGTTCATTTTGACCTTGTTTTTTGTCAGGTTGCTTTTCTTCCTCAGGCATTCTAACTTGGTTGTCAAATGTTTTTCCTGACCAAAGGGTAGTAATGGACTTAACATCCTCCTAATGCACATTGGAAGTAGAAGAGGTCCGTACTTCAAACTGATCCTTAGGATTAGGAACAGGTTGACTGGGAAATCTCCCTTTCTCCCTTTTTCCTAATGCATTTGCTAATTGATCCTATTGAGTTTCTAACTTTAACATCGCTTGAGAATTTGATTGTAAGGCCTGTTGGGTTGACTGCATGAATTGCTAGAGTGTATCCTCTAAAGAAGGTTTTTGCTGCTGAAAAAATAGTTGGTGGACAGGAGGATATGACTGGTGTGGGGGGGTTAAATTGTTGATTAGGCAAATTGAATGATTGCCCCCCTTGGTCCATTGAGGTTAATTCTGTCTCCAAGAAAAATTTGGATGGTTCCATCAATTGGGGTTGTATGTGGCAAATAAAGGGGTTCCCTACTGACTTCCAAAATTGTTGAGTGCATTTGCCTGCTCAGCTGGGCACTCGAGCATCGATCCTAAGGAAGGGTAATTTTGAGCCGTGTATCCTAGGTTAGAACACATTGCACACACTTCATACTGCATAACCATTGATGAACCTATCATTTGATTCATTGCTAAGGTCCTTACTTTCTTTGTCAAATTTGCAATTGCGACCTTAACATCAAAGTCATGGCTAACATCGTACAAGCCCTCCTTTCTGGGTGCCTGAATTGAACTCTTTTTTTTAAAGAAATCCCATTGCTGAGAGTTCTCTGCTAGATTTTCCAAAACCTGCCATCCATCAATTTGATTTTATTTTAAGGATGCTCCACCTTTCATAGATTCTACCATGGTGCGGTTTGGTGTAGTCAAACTGTCGTAGAAAATTGTTTGAGTCTCCATAGTTCAAAACCATGGTGGGGACATTTACTTAGCAGGTCTTTGAATCTTTCCCATGATTCCTCGATTTTTTCACCCTCTTTTTTAGCAACATTAGATATTTCTTTCTTAAAGACGGTGGTTTTAGACATTGGAAGAACTTAGATAGAAACTTGTTGACCAATTGGTCCCAAGTTGTGATGGAGTTAGCGGGTAGAGTGTTCAACCATGACTTCGTTTTCTCTTTAAGAGAAAAAGGAAACAAATGAAGTCTCACAGAATCATCAGAATAATTTTGGAATTTGAAAGTAGAGCAGATTTCCAAGAATTCTTTGACGTGTAAATAAGGGTCTTCACGATCAAGACCATAGAATGAAGGAAGGAGATGCAATAGGGCTGGTTTCAGCTCAAAAGTTACATTAGTCGTTAGAAGGACTATGCTCGAAGGTGTGTTGGCTGTAACTGGAGAGAAGTAATCTCAAAGGGTTTTCTCTTGTTCTCCTGCCATTTTAGGTGGTGGAAGTAGACAAAGTTTGACTAAGCCTCACTGGGCTCCGGACGCAACGAATGATGGACCGACAAACAGTTCAACTCGAACCAAACAGTTGGTAGAGTCGTAAACCCAACTACTCATACACAAGCACGGACAAACATGCTCAAATAATTCCACACAAAATATGCCCTAAATCTAAATTCTGAATTTCACTGGCAACACACAAGGATCCTAAATTCTAAACTGCTCATAATCTCCATTTTAGAAAATTTTAGCCTCCGAGGAGAGTTTATCCACAAGCTCGGTCAGGTAAGTTCCCAAGTAAGTGGGGGAGCACAAACGGCATCTCGTCCCAATTTATCCTTAGATGTGCTCGACCTCATGCCTTGGTGACAGAACTAGCCTAGACACCGTGCTTGAATCAATCTATTCACCAGTGAAATAAACTGAATTAGAGAGTGTCCTATTGAGCATGAACAACCCTAAATGATGGTTCTATATTGATTTTAACATACAATGCATGAACCAATTTTACTAATATTTTTAGGATTTTTCTAGTTTTTGTGAATGAAGACCTAAGTTACCAATGCGAGATTCAAACAAATATGAAATCAATAAGTAAATAATTTAACCTAATGCATGAACTAGCAACCTAAATGCATGAATAAATTAAATATGCAAAATAAATGCAAGACAACCTAATAAAATCTATATGAATGCATGAAAAATTAAAAATTTAAAGAAAGTGGTTTAGGTACTTACCTTGGCCTGTAGTATTTTTTGCAAATTTTTCTTTTAAACGTGCAATTCAAAATTCCTGCAAAATTCAACACACAAAACCTACGTGAAGACCCCAAATCACATAAAAATATGCATGAAACCTAGATCTAGATGCAAAATTCCTAAATCTAAAACTAGGGAAAAGATTAAATCAATTGAGATTTAATTTATTTTCCGATACAAGTTCTGCGGCAACGGCACCAAAAACTTGGTGTGTACAAAATTTTACTTTAACTCACAAGCACACGAAACTATTGAAGGATAGAGATGCGAGAACGAGGTCGAACCCACAAGAACTTGATTTAGAATTCAGAAAAACTAACTAAATACAAATTAATTTCATCTTAATGTAGTTGAACATGAGATTTGAGAATGATCAAGTTACACTAGACTTACAAAATTAAAACAAATAAACACAACAGGATTTAAACAAAATAAATAAAAACAAGACTTAACTAATCGAGAGAAATTACTAAGGTTTTGGATTCTACCATCATTAAATCAATAATTTTCTAATTATCTATTTATTAATTCCTACTTTTAGAGTAGCAATATAGAAATCAATCTACTGCTTACTCAAGATTTGATTGTGTAATCTCACACTAATAATTTTCATTTGTAGATTTTCCTTCACTTAAATGTATAAAATTCTAAGCATCTAATGTATCCAATTTTAATTTATGGGACAATGGATCAAAGAAATAAATCTAAGCATCCAATGTATCTAAATAAATTGAAAAACAATAAATCAAAGAAAATTATATTTAATATTTAAAATACAAAGCCTTGATTAATCAAATAATATTATTAACAACCAAAAATACATGATATTAACGGTGAAAATAATTTATATTTGATAATCATGTGAAGTCAAAATCATAAACACTAAATACACATATGGGAATAAATAAATAAATAACTGAAAATTATTTCATTAACTAGGCTTCCTCCTCAACCTTAGTCTAGAATTTAGAAATGCATCATAATGAAATTAAAGCAAAGGAAAAATAGAGAAATATAAGCCAGTTTGTGTAACACTCCGCCCTTTTTCACTTATATATATATATATTTTAATAAGTGAGAGAGGACGGGCCGTTACGATGCAAGTCAAGTTCGAGTTTCCAAGACCCGACCCTTGACTGGCCACTATTACCTGTGCGTGAGCTAAGTCCACTAAAACATTTACACACGCTTATCTTGTTGCTTGCGGAATAATTTATATGAATAAGATGCTATTCATTTTCTTAACATCATTAGGTGAGGAAAGCCAATCACCATAAAATTTAAATAAAACTAAAAATTATCAAAGCATAGAATAAGTTCTAAAGTGTCCCAAATAGTCTAAATTATTACAACCCAAAATGCAAGTCCTCCGAATACACCATTGAAATCAAAACTAAGTAAATTAAACTTCAATCTTCCAAGCTCCTACTAATCCTTTTTCCGTCACATTTGGCTCCTTCCGGTCCTACGTCATTTTCCTTAGCATTTCCTGTTTTAACATCTATAGGGTAGAAGTAGGGCATTAGTCAACATGCCCAGTAGGTATTCCAATTAGGGTTAGGGTACACATAGGTGTAATATTAGAATATCATAAATCAAGGGTTTATACATCATTAATGGCATATTTGTAAAAACATCTTGCAAGTAATAAAACAATGTATGACATCCATATCATAATCATGCTAACGTAAGTATCATGTCATGGTGTCAATGCCAAATGAAATCCCACCAATGTCCATACCCAATCACATCGTAAATCAATCAATGGTTTCCTTGGCCAATTATGTCCACAGTGTTTGAGGCGGCAACCACCAAGGCACTGTATACACATCCACAAATTAACCGGGATTACTGGTGGAGTGTGGGCTCCTCCCTCTGCATAGGGTTTTGGGACTGACTACCCAGGAGCTCTTTGGCCCAATTACGCCGTACTTTTCTATGAATTGGACGCGGCCAAATCTCAACGGTTCATATAGCTTCATATAAGCTAATCTCAAGCCCAAGTCCTGTCTAGACCACTCAGAACTTGGCTTGTTGGTCATATGTGTTCCCTCCCATGCCATGCATGAGGTAATGTATGCAAGAATGCCATTTCATTTAAAATACATCATATCATTGAAAATCAACTCATAATCATATACAATTTATTTAGCCAATGTATTCATCATAATTTGAATAAAACAAGTGTCATATTATACTCCATAGTGTTCTCAATGAGGTAGGAAGCCTACCAATGTCCGATATACTATCCTTTCTTGTCTTGCAAGGATAACACTAACACTTGTGTGAGACGAATCGCGATCCCTTTGTGAGCCTCTTTATCTCATCAAATTCAAACATACATATTAGTTTGATTTTCCATTTTAATTTCATTATCCCTATTTTAATCTAAGTTCCATCTTCATTTCTCAACGCATTTACGCATCATAGTCCTTAAATGGTCCCATAAAAAAATAGGGTTCGGCCATGCAAGAGGCCGAACCTTGTTATTTGATTCGTTTCTCCTTGAAATCCATCTTTAATCATGTTTAAACATGGATTCCATCTTCAATACTTACTCAATATATTTTCTACCCACTAGCCAAGGTCAGGGTTCGGCCATACAACATGGCCAAACCATCATGGTTGGTTTTCATCCTTTTGATCATCACATGTTCTTTTACAACGTTTCCCATCTCTTGTTGGTTTTCAATATCCTTTTACCTTAGGCATTTTCTTATTTTTCTTAATCCATCCATCCAATCATAATCATAGCATGGGTTCGGCCTTTCATTATGGCCGAACCTATGATCCCTTATGTTTGATTATTCCTTCCTCTTACAAGTTCTTAACAAGGATTCATCAAAACCCTTAAAATGTTAGACTTATGGTTTTGACCATATCTTGCCCGAATCCATGATGATCCAGATTAATCTGATGGTTGTTTTGTTTCAATCCATAACCATCATTTGGATGGATTTCCAATTCCATGGCCTTATAACATTTTTAGCCATTCATTCCAACCAACATGGAACCCATGGGTTCAGCCACACCATGGCCGAACATATGGTTTCCTTAGATTAATCCCCATTGATTTTATTAATTCTAGACATACCTTATCTCTCTAGACCTTTCCTTCAATAAGTTGTTCCTCCTCTTTGGCTTTTCAATCTCCTTCTTTTCTTTTGATCTTTCTCTTCTTCCTTACTTCTTCTTCGCCTTTCTTTGTTCTTAAAAATCTTCAAGTGCATGGAGGTAGAGGTGGGAGAGAGGAGAGGAGTGGAGAGAAATTTTTGCTTGCTCAAGAGAAAGTTGGGGGGGTGGGTGGGGGGGGGGGGGGGGGGAGGGGGAGGGGAAGGGGGCCAAGGGGCCTGGGGTGCCCTTTGGTTTGGGTTTTTATATTAGAACCCTAATATTTTCCATCCCTCTCATAATGACTTGCTCTAAACAAGGATGCACTTGGTTTCCCAAGGGTGGCTTCATTGCTTTTGAGGTGAAGACCCTTGGGTTCCCAAGTGTCTAGGTACAATGTATCTAGACAAGATTCCCCAACTCTCAATCTCTACCCTAGATCTTTCCTTAGATGAAATCCTAGCCTTCCATCTTATCTTTTCATCTTCCCAACTTAAGACCTCTTAAAAGAAAGCCCTAATTCAATATTCAAAATTTAAAAGTGGTTGACCAAGTCAACCCATGCCATGGTAGACCATGCATGTGGTGGTCACCACATGGCACTTGGGTCCCACTTTTGCCATATCACTTGATGTGTCACCTCCACTTATATGCCACCTCAATTCTACTTTCCACCTCACTTGATGACGTGACATCCTTGCCTAGTTGGCTTCCATATACCCTTTCATTTTATTATTTTTATTCCATTATCCCCTCTTATTATGTAATTTATGTATAATGATCTAATTCATCAATTATTTTTAAATTAAGATCACCTATGACTTATTGGGTCTTAATTGAGTAATTGACCCATTTCCTTACCTATCTAATGTCCATTTCAACTTTCTAATTTCAAATTTAATTAAATTTCTCTGTTAATAAATAAAATTGCAATCCAAGTGGGCCCATCCAATAAATTTATAAGCTGAGGAAAAATCCGGGGTGTTACAGTTTGATGAAGCCAAAATTCTTTCTTTATTTCCACTTTTCTTAGCCTTCTCCAACGTTTTTGTCAAAAGTCCTCAAACCCCTTTATATAGGTTTTCGAGTTTACAAAAATCAAGAAATAAAATAAAGAAATTAATTCAAATATGGCTGAGAATAGCCCATGCATCTGTTTGTATTTCCAATGTAAGTTTTGCATGCATATCTTGAGTTGGTGGAAAATAATCCCACCTTTACATGTCATGCTTGATGACTTGCATACCCATCTTTCTAGCAGCTTCACATTTATTATTTTGGTAAAAAAAAATCTAGCTTCATTCGGCTAATGCAATCGTTGGACTCTTTTTGCTCAAACAACTATTACACATTGGATGGGGTCCATCTTACTGGTGTTTCTTGTAGATTAATTACAAAATGCACTACACCAACCTAAAAACACAAAAAAATACACAAATTACAAAATTAAATAACAGTAGGTAGCAAGAATAATAATTTTAGGACTAACATATGTAACATTTATGCATCTATCATCAAGACTCTATAGAGTGTACCATAACACTTGACATAGTATTCCACACTTGTCAACACACTTTAAGGATAACCCATCCTTAACCTGCCACAATGACATCTCTTCTCATCAAATATCCCATTAGTGTCCTAAGGATATTCCAATTCTACCCCTAGACACAACAGACTATAGTCGTAGGCTTTCGGTCTGACCTACTAGGTTTATCGAAACACAACTCATCCTACTACAACTATAGGCATGGTGACAAATACCGTTCTCAGGATAATAACGACAACGGTTAATAACGGAATCTTTTCAATTTCTCGGAGTTTTAATGAGAAAATCTCGCAGAAAATATAAATATTTAAAAAATAATAAAAATAAATATAATACATAAATAATTCTCATCTTACATTTTTTGAGTAAAAAAATATCATATAAATCTATACGAATTCATTGTTAACTATCATAATAAAGTCATTCAATATTAAAATAACATTAGAAAACACAAAATCCATCAAGAAAGCCTAATTTAAAATTCCAAACCTTCAATTAAGTAATTAACAAACCACCAAAAGCTTAATAATGTCATTAAAGTCAACAAATATGATAAATAACATCTAATGTCAATGAAGCCATCATTATACTAAGAAATCAAAATTAGTACGCCCTCAAGCTCGTCAAGAGAAGTGGAGTGTCATCTTCATCGTCATCACTAGAATATTGATTTTCTTCATTTTCTTCGTTCAAACCATCAAATGGATTAATATCATCAAGTGAAATGGCCTTTGAATCCTAAAAACAATTTCTCCTCTCAAGTCTTTTTCATAAGCAAATTTACTTTCACGTAACCAAATCTTGAAGCTTTTCTGGTTGAATTCTGTTCTTCTTTTTTGAATAAGTTGCTTCAAAAATGCTCCACGTGTGTTCACTTGCTGATGCATTGCATGGTTGACTCATGCTATTTATTGCAATGGACTTCACATTTAGAATTGAAGTTCCACATAAGTCCCACCAAAGCCCTAAGTAATTGAACGAATTAGATACAACTTACAAGATACAATTAATATAAATTATAAAAATACTAAATATAATTAAATTAGGGAAACAAATGAAAAGAAACTTATTAGGATGAGATGTTTGCAACATTTCATTTGACATTGCTCCTCCAACAAATTTTGGATCTCTAGAATGATAAAAAGACAACTCTCTAAATGTTTCTCTCAACTCTTCTCTTGGTGCCATTTTGTGATAACTTTATCAATGTCATCTCTGATTTCTAAATCTAGACTTATAATGTTCTCGTAAAAAACTTAGGATGTAAAATTGCAGCAACAGCATGTAAAAGACTGTGCCATTTTTTTTTTTTTTTCCAACTCTCATTTATTATGCTCACAATTTCCATGCATTGTTCTTAGTCATCTTGATTTGGATAGAGACTTCTAATGGCTGCTATTGCACGATTAAGTAATTCATACAAGTAACCCATTGTGGACCCATCACCATCTACCATTCTCAATATTTTAACAAGAGCCTCCACAACTTGGATTACCTTCTTTCCACTCTCCCAAAATTCATCACCACGTAAAACGTATTCCACATCTTTTCCCTCACTTCTTTTACATTGTGACATGTTTCTTCATTCAACTGAAGCAACCATCAATGTCAATGCATCTTCTTGACTCAGAACAGATTGTGAACAAATGAATTGAGTTGCAAACCTTATAGTGTCTGGCCTTTGTCACTCTTTTCCCTAGGTATGTACCCTTAACAAATCAAGGACATGTAATGCCCCACCCTTTTTCATTTGCCACAAATCAGAGTGTATATATATATATATATATATATATATATATATATATATTAATAAGTGAGAGAGAGCGGGTCGTCACGACGCGAGTCAAGTCCGAGTTTCCAAAACCCGACCCTTAACTGGCCACCATTACGTGTGCGTGGACTAAGTCCATTAAAACATTTTCACACGCTTTTCTTAATACTTGCAGAATAATTCATATGAATAAGATGCTATTCATATTCTTGTCATCATTAGGCAAGGAAAGCCAATCACCATATAACTTCAATAAAAACTTAAAGATTATCAAACCATAGCAATAAGTTCTAAGTTATTACAATCCAAAATGTAAGTCCTCCCAATACATCATTGAAATTCAAACTGAATAATTTAAACATTAAATCTTCACAAGCTCCTATGCTTGGCTCCCTTCTGGTCCAACATCTTTTTCCTTATCATTCACTGTTCCATCATTTATAGGGTAGAAGTAGGGCATTAGTCAACATGCCCAGTAGGTATTCCAGTTAGGGTTATTGTACACATAGGAGTAATAATAGATTAACATAAATCAAGGGTATATACATCATTAATGTCATTTATTGTAAAACACCTTGTAAGTAAGAAAACAATGCATGATGTGCATATCAAAATCATGCTAACATAAGTATCATGTCATGGGTGTCAATGCCAAATGAAATCCGACCCAATGTTCATATCCAATCACATCATAAATTAATCAATGGTTTCCTTGGCCAATTATGTCCACAGTGTTTGAGGCGGCAACCACCAGGGCACTGTTTACCCATCTACAAATTAATCGGGATTACCGATGGAGTGTGGACTCCTTCCACTGCACAGGGTTTCAGGACTAACTACCCAGGAGCTCTTTGGCCCAATTACGCCGCACCTTTCTATCAATTGGATGCAGCCAAATCTCAACAGTTCATATAGCTTCACATGAGCTAATCTCAAGCCCATGTTATGTCCGGACTGCTCAGAACTTGGTTTGCTGGTCATATGTGTTTCCTCCCATGCCAAGCATGAGGTAATGTATACAAGAATGTCATATCATTTAAAATACATCATCATATCATTTGAAAATCAGCTCATAATCATATACAATTTATTTACCAAAGTAATTACCATATTTGGAATTAAACAAGTATCATATTATACTCCATAGTGTTCTCAATAAGATAGAAATCCTACCAATGTCCGATATACTATCCTTTCTTGTTTCGTAAGGATATCGCTAAAGGTTGCGTGAGATGAATCAAACCTCTTTACCTTATCAAATTCAACCATACATATTAGTTTGATCTTCCATTTTAATTTCATCACCCCTTACACCCACAAGAGGCTCTGGAAGATAATCCAAAGGCATAACCTTCTAATCCATTCGACTAAATCTGGGATTCAGTCGACTGAATCACAACCAGATACCATCTGTGCTTTACCCTCAAACTTTCAGTTGACTAAATCTTAAGTTTCAGTCAGTTGAAATACAACCAGATACTATACAAACTTGACCCGTACACTTTCAGTCGACTGAATAATAGGATTCAGTCGGCTGAAACACAACCAGATATCATACATATTTGCAAGTACACTTTCAATCGACTAAATCATAGATTCAGTCGGCTGAAATACAACCATATATCATACGTCCTTGGCGAGTAAACTTTCAGTCGACTGAATCATAGATTCAGTCGGCTGAAATACAGTAAGATCCCTTAAGTGTTTGGTAAATATACTTTCAGTCGACTGAATCATAAGATTCAGTCTGCTGAAATACAACCAGAACCTTTGTGTGCTCGGCCAGTTCACTTTCAGTCTACTGAATCATAAGATTCAGTATGCTGAAACACCAACAGATCCTTTGTTTGTTTTGTTAGCACACTTTTAGTCGACTGAATCCTAAGATTCAGTCGACTGACTTTTTGTCAGTTCTTTGTGTTTGCATGCATTGTAAGGCCATTCTTCTTGAAATCCATTCTTAATTATATTTAAACATGAATTTCATCTTCCATACTTAGTAAATTTACCTTACCCACTAGCCAAGGTTAGGATTTTTCATAATTCAGCCAATCATAGTACCATAGCATGGGTTCGGATTAATCTTATGGTTGTTTTGTTTCAACCCATAACCATCTTTTGGATGGATTTCCAACTCCATGGCCTTATAACAATTTTGGCCATTCATTTCAACCAATCATGGAACCCATGGGTTCGGCCACACCATGGCCAAACCCATGGTTTTCTTAGATTTATTCCTTTAATCTCCTTCTTTTCTTTTGATCTGTCTTTTCTTCCTTAAATCTTCTTCACCTTTCTTTGTTCTTCAAAGTCTCCAAGTGTATGGAGGTAGAGGTGGAGAGAGAGTGGAGAGGAGATGAGAGAAAACTCTTGCTCAAGTGTGGGGGTCGGCTAAGGGGCTTGAAGTGCCCCTTGGTTTGTGTCTTTTGTATTAACACTTAGTCTCTTCACTTCCTCTCATAATGCCTTAGTCTAACCAAGGAGACCCTTGGTTAAACTAAAGAGACCCCTTGGCTTCCCAATGAGTCCTTTGACTTCCCTAGTGTCTAAGTACAATGTACTTAGGCAAGCTACCCCATCTCATCCCTTCATCTTCTCAACACAAAAAAAAAAAAAACAAAAAACCTTAATTCAAGACTTGAACTCTCTAGTGGTTGACCAAGTCAACCCATGTCATGATCGACCATGCTTGGTCACCACATGGCACTTGAGTCCCACTTTGGCCATGTCACTTGATGATGTGGCATTCTTGTTTAGTTGGCTTTCATGTGATGACATGTATGCCACATGGCAATGCCACATCCCTCACATGCCACCTCACTTGATGAGGTGGACTTTAATGCATTAAATGTATTAATTTATCCAATTCAACTAACTTAACTACATTTACCCAATTACTTTAAAAGTAAGCTCACCCATGACCCATTGGGTCTTAATTGGGTAATTGACCCATTCCTTGTCCATCTAATGTTCATTTAAACTTTCTAACATCAAATTCAATTAAATTTCAATCCAAGTGGGCTAATCCAATAATTTTATAAGCTAAGGAAATCCGGGGTGTTACAATATTGCCCTCTTTTTGAAAATTTCGTCCCGAAAATCGAGCGAAGTAGGGTTTCAAACAAATTATATAAATAGTTCAGGATGAGCTGTTCTCATTTCTGACTCCAGTTCCCAAGTGGCTTCCTCATTACCGTGTCGGTCCCATACCACTTTAACGAACGAAATCAGCTCTGTTCCGTAACACCCTTTGTTCCGTATCAATTACTCGAATAGGCCTTTCGACATAAGATACGTCGTTTTGCACTTCTATGTCTTGCATATTCAGCACATGTGATGGGTCAGGGTTGTACTTCCTCAGTATAGAAACATGGAATACATCGTGCAACCTTGACAACTATGGAGGGAGTATCAAACGACAAGCCACTTGCCCACCTTCTCATGGATTGGAAAGGGTCCCACAAATCTGGGTGACAGCTTCCCTCTCTTTCCAAATCTCATGTGTCCCTTTCGTGGCGAGACCTTAAAAAATACTAGGTCTCCTACATCAAACTCAAGAGATCTTCTTCTTTTGTCAGCATAGCTCTTTTGACGACTCTGCGCCATGAGTAAATGTTGCCGTATCACCTTGATCTATTCCATGGTCTCTACAACCAGATCAGGTCCAATAAGAGCAGGATCTCCGACCTCTGTCCAACACACTGGGGATCTGCAGGGTCTACCATACAATGCCTCAAATGAAGCCATCTTGAGGCTTGTCTGGTATCTGTTGTTGTATGAGAACTCAAACAGTGGTAGGTGATCTTCCTAACCACCCTTGAAGTCTAGCATGTAGGCTCTTAACATTTCCTCCAATGTTTATATTATTTTCCCTGACTGACCGTCGGTCTGTGGATGGAAAGTTGTGCTGTATAATAAATTAGTTCCCATAGCCAACTGCATGCTCTGCCACACCCTGCCAGTGAATCTGCCATCTCTGTCGGACACAATAGTCCTGGGTATACCATGTAGTCTGATGATGTCCCTGATATACAGCCGTCCCAAAGTCTCAGACGAGTCTGTCATCTTGATAGGGAAAAAATGTGCAGACTTGGACAAACGGTCCACAATAATCCAGATTGCATTATTACCCTTTGAAGACCTCGGCAGCCCTGTCACAAAGTCCATGGAAATGTGTTCCCACTTCCATTTGGGCACAGGTAGGGGTTTGGGCAGCCCTGGTAGCTGCTGATGTTCTGTCTTGACTTGCTGACAAGTAAGGCAGTGAGAGACAAAGTCATCCACGTCTCTTTTGATTCCATGCCACCAATAATGCCTTTTCAAATCATGGTACATTTTGGTGCTACCCGGATGGATGGAAAGCTTTGATTGATGAGATTCTGTCAACAACTTTCTCCTGCAACCTTGATGTACATATGTCTTGCCTCAGAATAAGAGACTTTGTCCAAGTCGTAATTCCCATTCTGGTATGACCTCCAGTCGATATCTTGGCCCAAATTTCTGCCACTTCAGGATATGTCCACTGTTCTTATTCAATCTTGGAAACCATACTCGACTGCACTATCAGATTATATTTGCTCCCACGATTTCTGATGTGCAAATTGAACTCTCAGATGGTCGTCAGCATTTCCCATTCTTTCATAATCAGACTGGCCACAGTTACATGTGAAATGCGGCTAAGGGCATCCGCCACCTTGTTTGCCTTACCAGGGTGATATCGCAATGCAAATTCATAGTCTTGTAGGTATTCCATCCATCTGCGCTGTCTCAAATTGAGCTCTTTTTAATTGATCAAATATTTTAAGCTCTTATGGTCTGAAAACAGTTCAAACTTCTCACCATATAGATAGTGTCTCCAGTTTTTTAAAGCGAAGACCACTGCAGCTAGTTCCAGATCATGAGTGGGATAGTTGCGTTCATGGATTTTCAGTTGCCTTGAACCATATGCCACTACATGATGACTTTGAGTGAGAGAGTACCCAAGTCTTTCTCCTGAAGCATCACAGTACACTTCATATCCCTTGCCTCTCTCCGAAAAAATTGGAATGCGAGCGGTGGTAATCTTCTGTTTCAGATCCTCAAACCTTCTGTTGTACACGTCAGACCATTCAAATTTGACTCCTTTCTGAGTTAGTAGGGTGAGTGGAGGCGCAATCTTGGAGAAGTCCATAATAAATTTCATATAGTAGCTAGCCAGTTCCAGAAAGCTGCGGATTTCGGTCACATTCTTCGAAGCTTTCCAGTCTCTAACTGCTGTCACTTTAGCCGAGTCCACAACTATTCATCCTACTGATATGACGTGCCCCAAGAAATTGACCTCAGATAGCCAGAACTCGCACTTGCTTGCTTTGGAATATTACTAATTTTTCTTCAGTGTGTCTAGGACTATCCTCAGATGCTCAACATGCTCCTCCCGACTGGTGGAATAAATCAGGATATTGTTAATGAAGATAATTACGAACTTATCCAGATAAGGATGAAATATTCTGTTCATCAGATCCATGAACACGGTTGGTGCATTGGTGAGTCCACAAGGTATGACCACATATTCGTACAGTCCATACCGAGTTCTGGAAGCCTTCTTTTCTATGTCCTCATCTTTGACACGGATTTGATGGTAGCCTGACATAAGATCAATCTTGGAGAAATGGTTGGAGCCTCTGAGTTGATCGAACAGATCATCAATTCTGGGCAGATGGTACTTGCTCCTGACAGTCAGCTGATTCAACTTCTTGTAATCCACACACATCCGAAGAGTACCATCCTTCTTTTTTACAAATAATATCGGTGCTCCTCAGGATGAGGTGTTGTGCCGGATGCATCCAAGTCTGATCAACTCATCAATTTGTTTCTTCAGCTCAGACATTTCCGCAGGGGCCATTTGGTAATGAGGCAATGATACAGGAGTAGTGCCAGGATAGAGCTTAATCTCAAAGTCAATCTCCCTTTTTGGAGGCAAACCAGGGAGTTCTGTCGGAAATACCCCTGCGTAGTCTTTCACTACAGCTGGTAGTTCAGCCACCGGTACCTTGTCCAGTCTGATGTTGTTCAGTATGAGATGGTTCATTTCTTCATGTAATCTCATGGTCATAGGAATGCTCTATCTCTTGGCATCTACTATAAACCGTTTTCCCTCTGGTGATCAGAATATCACCCTGCGAAGATGACAATCAATGCCGGCCTAGAAGGTAGCCTACTAGTCCATGCCAAATATGATGTCGTATTCTGTTATCTCGAGTACCATATAGTTGAATTTAAATCTGAACCTTGCAAATTCAATGTCTATAGAAGTGCAAATCAGACCAAGTGATGTGTCTCCAATAGGGGATACAATAGTAAGGGCAGTGGACAATTGTTGTATTAGAGTACCAGTAGCAGATATAAAGGAGTGGGATGCTCCTGAATCAAATAATGCAAAAGCATAAGAACTACCAACTAATGCCATACCTTGAATCACCGAGTGATCCACCGTCTCTGGAGGATGAACTAAGGTATATAGCCGTCCAGATGCTGTCGGAATGGGTGCCCGTCCTATCTGATTGTGTGCTCTGGATGCTTGTGACTGAGCAGGCCGAGCTGGAGGACAGAAAAAACCCCTGGAGTAAGAGGGTCTGCTGCTTTGTGGACACTCCCTCTTGATATGGCCCTGTTTACCACACTGATAACAAGTGATAACACCTCGAGGAGACTAAGAGACTGGTCCTGATGTGGAGGGTTGATTGGGACGAAAGCCACCACTTTGAGGGTCTCCCAAAGTTGGGTCTGAATTTTTTGCGAGGGCGGAAATAATTTTCCCTGCTCCGGCCTCGTCTATTCTCCTCAAATCTGACTGTCACCATCAGCTCTTGTTTGGCTATGCTGGCTCGACTGACCACCTCTGCCAAAGTAGTTGACTTGAAAATAGTGACTTTGGCTCTAATGCTAGGTCGCAGGCCTTGGTCAAACTTTCGGGCCTTCTTGTATTCCGTGGTTATCATGTATAGAACATAGCATGATAGACAGAGGAATTCTTGATAATATTTTACGATGGTCATGGTGCCTTGGACCAAAGCTATGAATGCCTGTGTCTGGCGCTTCTTCTCCTCTTCTGGAAAGTAATGGTCCAGAAACATCCTAGCAAACTGGTCCCATGTTATCTCTGTTCTATTTGCCGCTGGAATATGCGCTTGTTGATGTTCTATGACCTTCCACCATTTGTCGGCATCGTCTACCAGTTGTGAGGTGGCCAGCAGTATTTGGTTCTGGTCATCTGTGATTTTAAGCAGCTTCAGGTTGTTTGTGATATTTTCGGATCCAATTTTCTGCTCCTGCGGGTCCCTCCTTCCCTTTGAAATAAGGGGGACACTGTTATTGGAAATCTCTGACCATTGTTCGGTCCTGAGATTCATTGGAGGTAGTGCCTCCATTGTCGTTCTAGTGTTGCTATAGAACGGAGGTGACTACTGCTTGCACTAGGCTATACAGCTCAGGAAGTACCTCACAAATATTCACATTGTCTTGTCCCTCTTCCTGATGTGGGTTCTGTCGGGTATTTCTTTTTCGTGGAGGCATTTTCCTAAGTGATCGAAACATTGGTTGACTTAGCTTGCTAATAAAAACTTGTGTTCTTTACTTTGGGAAATTGCCTAGATATCACATATTATTTCTCATTTGGGGGAAATTTTCCTATGTATCATATAATGTTTCTTGTTCAGGGGAGGGACGACCTATTTCGCTATTTTTGATAAATCTATAATTTATAATGATTGTCCTTCCTTGCTGTTATTTTTTCATCCAAGGTTGTTCTCAGATTGAATGCTTACAGTCTGATTCTCATCAAAGTAAATTAATCCGGCCCCGTGCAGCAGACTCCGAAGAGTCGGTCAGTTGGAATTCTTATCTGTCAGTGAGACATGATACCGTATTAATCTTACTTCGCGACACTCAACAGTTCCGGTTTCGCTTTGATACCAACTGTAACGTCCCACCCTTTTTCACTTGCCACAAATCAGAGTATATATATATATATATATATATATATATATATATAAGTGAAAAAGAGCGGGTCATCACGATGCGAGTCAAGTCCGAGTTTCCAAAACCTGACCCTTAACTGGCCACCATTACGTGTGCGTGGACTAAGTCCACTAAAACATTTTCACACGCTTTTCTTAATACTTGCGGAATAATTCATATGAATAAGATGCTATTCATATTCTTGTCATCATTAGGCAAGGAAAACCAATCACCATATAACTTCAATAAAAACTTAAAGATTATCAAACCATAGCAATAAGTTCTAAGTTATTACAATCCAAAATGTAAGTCCTCCCAATACATCATTGAAATTCAAACTGAATAATTTAAACATTAAATCTTCCCAAGTTCCTATGCTTGGCTCCCTTCTGGTCCAACGTCTTTTTCCTTATCATTCATTGTTCCATCATTTATAGGGTAGAAGTAGGGCATTAGTCAACATGCCCAGTAGGTATTCCAGTTAGGGTTATTGTACACATAGGAGTAATAATAGATTAACATAAATCAAGGGTATATACATCATTAATGTCATATATTGTAAAACACCTTGTAAGTAAGAAAACAATGCATGATGTCCATATCAAAATCATGCTAACATAAGTATCATGTCATGGGTGTCAATGCCAAATGAAATCCCACCCAATGTTCATATCCAATCACATCATAAATTAATCAATGGTTTCCTTGGCCAATTATGTCCACAGTGTTTGAGGCGGCAACCACCAGGGCACTGTTTACCATCCACAAATTAATCGGGATTACCGATGGAGTGTGGACTCCTTCCACTGCACTGGGTTTCGAGACTAACTACCCAGGAGCTCTTTGGCCCAATTACGCCGTACCTTTCTATCAACTGGATGCAGCCAAATCTCAACAGTTCATTTAGCTTCACATGAGCTAATCTCAAGCCCAAGTTATGTCCGTACCGCTCAGAACTTGGGTTGCTGGTCATATGTGTTCCCTCCCATGCCAAGTATGAGGTAATGTATGCAAGAATGTCATATCATTTAAAATACATCATCAAATCATTTGAAAATCAGCTCATAATCATATACAATTTATTTACCAAAGTAATCACCATATTTGGAATTAAACAAGTATCATATTATACTCCATAGTGTTCTCAATAAGGTAGAAATCCTACCAATGTCCGATATACTATCCTTTCTTGTTTCGCAAGGATATCGCTAACGGTTGCGTGAGATGAATCGAACCTCTTTACCTTATCAAATTTAACCATACATATTAGTTTGATCTTCCATTTTAATTTCATCACCCTTTACACCCCACAAGAGGCTCTGGAAGATAATCCAAAAACATAACCTTCTAATTCAGTCGAATGAATCTGGGATTCAGTTGACTGAATCACAACCATATACCATATGTGCCTTACCCGCAAACTTTCAATCGACTGAATCATAAGTTTTAGTCGGCTGAAATACAACCAGATACTATACAAACTTGACCCGTACACTTTCAGTCGACTAAATCATAAGATTCAGTCGGCTGAAATACAACCAGATGTCATATATGTTTGGCCAGTACACTTTCAGTCGACTGAATCTCGGCTGAAATACAACCAGAGATCATATGTGCTTGGCCTGTGAACTTTCAGTCGACTGAATCATAGATTCAGTCAGCTGAAATACAACCAAATATCATATGTGCTTGGCCAGTAAACTTTGAGTTGATTCAGTCGACTGAAATACGGCCAGATTCCTGACGTGTTTGGCAAGTATACTTTCAGTCGACTGAATCATAAGATTCAGTCGGCTGAAATACAACCAGATCCTTTGTGTGCTCGGCCAGTTCACTTTCATTCGACTGAATCATAAGATTCAGTCAGCTGAAATACCAAGATATCCTTTGTGTGCTCGGCCAGCACACTTTCAATCGATTGAATCATAAGATTTAGTCGGTTGAAACACCAACAAATCCTTTGTTTGCTTTGTCAACACACTTTCAGTCGATTGAATCCTAAGATTCAGTCGATTGACTTTTTGTCAGTTCTTTATGTTTGCATACATTGTAAGGCCCTTCTTATTGAAATCCATTCTTAATCATATTTAAACATGAATTTCATCTTCCATACTTTACTTAGTAAATTTACCCTAGCCACTAGCCAAGGTTAGGATTTTTCATAATTCATCCAATCATAGTATCATAGCATGGGTTCAGATTAATCTTATGGTTGTTTTGTTTCAACCCATAACCATCCTTTGGATGGATTTCCAACTCCATGGCCTTATAATAATTTTGGCCATTCATTCCAACCAATCATGGAACCCAAGGGTTCGGCAACACCTATGGTGTTCTTAGATTTATTCCCATATTACTAAGTCTTAGACATACCTTCCTTCAATCTCCTTATTTTTTTTTTTTTTTTGATCTGTCTCTTCTTCCTTAATTCTTCTTCTCCTTTCTTTGTTCTTCAAAGTCTCCAAGTGTATGGAGGTAGAGGTAGGAAAGAGAGAGGAGAGGAGGGGAGAGAAAACTCTTGCTCAAAAGTGAGAGTCGGCCAAGGGGTTTGAACTGCCCCTTGATTTGTGTCTTTTGTATTAACACTTAGCCTCTTCACTCCCTCTCATAATGCCTTGGTCTAACCAAGGAGACCCTTGGTTAAACCAAAGAGACCCCATGGCTTCCTAATGAGTCCCTTGGCTTCCTTAGTGTCTAAGTATAATGTACTTAGACAAGCGATCCCATCTCATCCCTTCATCTTCTCAACTCAAAACAAAACCTTAATTCAAGACTTGAACTCACTAGTGGTTGACCAAGTCAACCCATGTCATGGTCGACCATGCATGTGGTGACTTGGTCACCACATGGCACTTGGGTCCCACTTTGGCCATGTCACTTGATGATGTGGCATTCTTGTTTAGTTGGCTTCCATGTGATGACATGTATACCACATGTCAATGCCACATCACTCACATGCCGCCTCAGTTGATGAGGTGGACTTTAATGCATTAAATGTATTAATTTATCCAATTCAACTAATTTAACTACATTTACCCAATTACTTTAAAATCAAGCTCACCCATGACCCATTGGGTCGTAAGTGGGTAATTGACCCATTCTTTGCCCATCTAATGTCCATTTAAACTTTTTAACCTCAAATTCAATTAAATTGCAATCCAAGTGAGCCAATCCAGTAATTTTATACGCTAAGGAAATCCGGGGTGTTACATGACATGTTGATACCGATACAAGAACTTAACAATTCTTCGAGTATTGTCCATGTAGGGCTTCACAAATGGCAACTTGTCAATGTCTTCCAACATTAAATTAATACAATATACAACACATTGTGTCTTGAAAATATTTGCATATTTATTTTCAAGGATATCTCCTGCAGATGTATAATTTTGAGTCATTTTATGTAACAAATTGCAACACATTTTTTGGTCTAGTCTCATCAATCACAGAAGATAAATCAGCAATAGAAACCCCACTTTTAATATTCCCTTGTGCACATATATATTTGGCGAAAATTGTGTCTTGTGGACAAGCTACTAAGCAATTAATATTGGGCCGATTCTTCATATCTGTCCACACGTCGGACATAAGTGTGCATTGACTTGTCTTCTAATTCTTGCTTATATCATTTACATATGATACTGCTACATCTTTCACATTTTTCAAAAATTTATTCCTTAAAGTTTCACTACTAGGAAGGACATAGATGGGTCCATACGCTATAACGGCTTGGATTGCTTCTCTATATTCTTCAGCCCTTAACAGATTAAAGGAGAGGTTGTTCATCACCATGCTTCTACATATCAAGTTGTCAACATAATCCTTCTCATGTTTTTTAATCATCGTATCGACCAATTGTTGTCCCGATGAAGATGGAAAAGCAACCGATGATGTTAAAATTTCTCTTGTGCAAGCAGATCCAATAAACATCACACTTCCTCTCTATCTTTTTGTTCTCTCTTTAAATGTTATTGCATCCTTTGCCATTTCACAAATATTCTCCGGAACTTTGTCACACATTTTTAAATCATGCAATGTTCTTTTTGCAAGATGATTTCTAAAACGAGTGATACCACCCCCAAAAACTTCTTCACAAAATTTACACTTTATCTTATTTTAACTCAATTCCTCTCCATATTACCAGAATTGAGCTTTTTGTCGACGCATTTTTTATGGAAAGTGCAAAACGAAGATCTAGAAAAAGTATGAACATAAATTTTAGAAAATAATAAACAAACAAATGATATAATGATCATAGAAACAATTGAAAGTAGGGAGTGTATAAATAAGTATAATGTCAATGTCTGTAGACAGTGGACATCTCTGTTTGATGGATTTCTCTCTCCTTTGTTTATTTGTTATTATGTATTCCAACATGTACACAATGGACATCTCTGCTAGAAATTATTGTTATAATAAATTAATAATAACAAAAGTCGGTTGAAGGCTCAAGGTTTTTATGGCAGATGATACCCTTTATTCTGAATTTCTTAGAGAACACTTTAGTCAAGATTTTGCACTTTAGGCTTCTAAATTTTGTATTTTAAGTAAAAAATTAGTAGAATTAATGAACTTTATGAGAAAATGGAAAAAAAGGGAAAAAAAAACGTATGCAAGTCCAAAGTATACAATGGAGAACAGATCTGATGGCGAACAACAGAGGCGTACAGATGGCAAGATTGGCAGCTATGCAACTCGAGCGACGGACCAATAGAGAATATGGAAGCAGAGACTCTATGAGCGTGAAAGGAGAGCAGCGTGAGAGAAACTGGCAGCCGAGATCCTTAGAGGAGAGCAGCGAGAGAGAGAAAGAACATCGAGAGAGAAGAGGGCAGCCACTAGGTCTGCAACTCGGGTCTGGCCAACCCGACCCGAGAAATCATGCTGGTTGTGTTAAGAATTGTAACACCCCGGATTTTCATTGCATGAATATATATATATATATATATGGAAATTGTCCATTTAAATTGTGAATTAATGGAATATGAAATTAAATAATGGAGATGGACCTTAGATGGGTAAGGAGTTGGGTCAATTTGTAACGCTCCACCTTCTCCGAGAAATCAGAGTCTAATTTTTTTTTTAAATTATAATAGAACAACACTGGAAGAGAGCGGGCGGCGTCACGACACGAGCTAAGTTCGGACTTCTCAAGTCTGACCCTTAACTGGCCACCCATGTGTACGTGGACTTGTGCTTTACTATCTAATCAGTTTATTCCGCAGTTAGTCTAGTTTATTCCGCATGACATTGTTTAGTTCCATGTGTGGTTTGTAATCGTGGGTTTAGTTCACGTACCATTTTCTCCTTTATAATTTGAGATAATTCCTCTTCATGAGGAATGAATGATATTTCTTTCTCCTTTCCTTGGTCGTCTTGTCGGGTCTTCCTTTTTGAAGCCCCTTCGCCTAATCCAATTTGTAATACTTTCTCCTTTCCTTTCTGATTCTTTGGGATCCTTTTTTGTGGTGCCATCTTTCCCTAATTCATGAAAACATTATTGGCTTAGTTTTCTTCACAACATACATTTAATACTAGCAATCCTCATAGAATCATACAATGGCAAACTTTATATATATTCATAATTCATTTTTGTACAAGGGTTGATAGCGCAAAACAAACCCTTAGAATAACAATTTGCACCCTTACAAAATATTCCCCTTTTCCTGTCTGTCTTTTCTACCTCTTAACCTAATCTTCAGTGGAAGATTCTGCATCATCAACGAACCTGAAGCGATTATCAGGACATGTCATCGCCACGTGTCCCAATACTCCACATGTCACGCAGGGTATTATCCCTGGTCCTCCAATATAAGGACAATTAGTCCTTACCTCTCCGTGCCCATGTAGTCCATAAACCGGGCAGACAATGCCTAGAGGGTGAGCACAATACCTACAGTTGTGCCCGTCTTGGTTGCACAACTCACATGTATCGTAGGGATCTATCTCCCCAAGCGATTCCATTATTATAGGAACATCTTCCATAGGATCCTCCAGTAAAGGTGCTAGATCCTCTTCTTCTTCCTCGGGAGGTTCCATTATCCAAGGGATGTCTTCCATAAGATCCTCCAAAAGAAGTGCTAGGTCCACGTCATCTTCCTCAGGAGGTCCCTCCTGAGGGTCCATGTTGACTTCCATGCTGGTATTGTTGGAAGCTGACACCAAATCTACTAGACAACTAGGTGTCCCTTTATCCCATAACTCTGTATAGTCCACGTTGCTTGACATATCTATGCCACAACATATAAAACATATAAATCAACAACAATCGTTCCAATAAAGAACCAGTCTTGGTTTTGGGGAATTTTTTTTTTTTATGTATAATCTCATGTACTTTGTTTGGGGAGATTGCCAAATATTTACACTTTGTTTTCTTTTGTTCCTGGGGAAATCTCTAAATTCCTGTTGTTTGTTTCTCAGTGTGGGGATATCAGGGGAGTGCATCTTACTTTGCTATGTTTGATATGACCAATTATGTTGATTGTACTTTACTAGCTATCTTTCATTGTCGTTCTCAGATTGATTGTTCAGTCTGAGTCATTCGAAGTAAATTAATCCGGCCCCCAATCAGCGGACTCCGAAGAGTCGGTCAGTTGGGATTCTTATCTGTCAGTGAGACATGAAATAGTCGTAATCTTACTTCGATGATTCAACTCCCGTTTCGCTCTGATACCGACTGTAACGCCCCTCCCTCTCCGAGAAATCAGAGTCTAATTTTTTTTTAAAATTATAATAGAACAACACTGGAAGAGAGCGGACGGCGTCACGACGCGAGCTAAGTTCGGACTTCTCAAGTCCGACCCTTAACTGGCTACCCATGTGTGCGTGGACTAAACCCACGATTACAAACCACACATGGAACTAAACAATGTCATGCGGAATAAACTAGACTAACTGCGGAATAAATTGATTAGATAGTAAAGCACAAGTCATTCTTTTCAGATTACTTAAACCAAATTAAGATTCATCAAGGCATACTCAAACCATAACAAATAACTACATTATTACATGTCCATAATAAAGTGTTCAAATAACAGCAATTATAAATCCATTCCAGCACTCAAGCATCTACGCTTGGCTCCCCTCCTGGTCATCAACCTTTTATTTCCCCTTCCTTGTTCATGCATTCTCCTCTGAGGATAGAATTAGGGCGTTAGATCAATGCGCCCAGTAGGATTTCCGATCAAGGCTACCACATGGTTAGGTTATAAATCATGCATATAACAAATGTCTGATTATCAAAAAACATATAAAACCATGCTATGTATGTATGCAAATGTAATGAGCCCCACCCCATCACACATACATATAGACATCACTTGAAGTGTCTTTTATCAACATATTAATCCTCCTGGCGGGAAACTCACCGCCTAAGGAGGCCTCACAGTTGCATCACGGGCATTCTGACGGAGTGTGGGCTCCGGTGTCCAAAACTGTCAGATAATCCTCCTGGCGGGACCCTCATCACCTACGGAGGCCCCACAGTTGCATCTCGGGCATACCGACGGAGTGTGGGTTCCAGTTTCCGCAATCATCATCCCATGTCCATGCATGAGATGCCAATGTATATATAAAACATGTAAATAATATCCATCATTCAAAACCAATAAAATAAACATGAGCCTCGTAAAAACCAAGATAAAACTGTGGTTACAAGTAGGTAGGAAACCTACAGAAGATTCACTTCAGTGTTCGATCTTTCTTAATCGTCACCCGTTCACGACTCGTACGTCGTTCATGCAAGTCTCGATACCTTATTTACATAACAGCAAATTAGACATTCATCATGTAATTCCAACTTGGTCTAAGTCCCAAAAACGCACTATGTGGGGTTCGGCCATACGCCATGGCCGAACCTCACCTATTTACCATTTGGTCTTTCTTTCATATAATTACAACCATACACTTAAACCATACCTCCAAATAAAACCTTGGTAGGGTTTGGCCATATAGCATGGCCAAACCATACCACTTTGGTTTGGGTCCATACATCCACTCCTATGATCAATCCATCTTTGATCATTTCATCCATAATTACCATTATGCCATTGAGACTAACCTTTTCCTTAAAAATCAATAACCATAACTAAACCGTCTTGGTGGGGTTCGGCCATACACATGGCCGAGCCTCTCATCTTTATTTGATCCTTTAAATCATTCTTTCACACATCTTTAATCACATCATTAGCTACACATTAAGGCCACCATTGACCCTTAGTGGGGTTCGGCCATACACATGGCCGAACCTCACCAATCTGATTTTTGTCCCCACTTTCCATCTTATATCATGGTTGATCAACTTAATATTAAATCCATAACTAAGCCTAGGTAATTCTTAAATCAAAAGCATAAAACAAATCATAGTTTCCAATAGGATTTAATCCAAACATACCATCCAAAAACAGTCCATGGGGTTCGGCCATACACATGGCCAAACCCAATGGTTCTCTTGATTCAATTAGTCCATCATCTGTCCCTGATTTAAATCAGTAACTTAACCATAACATTACCATGGTTCAGCCATATATTGGCCGACCAAAATCAATAAATTTATCTTCATTTAAATCACATAAAAACCCCATGGTAATGTATGGTTTTTATCTCTCAAAACCATCATCATTAACCATAAAATCATCACACCATTTCATGGGGTTCGGCCATGCTCATTGGCCGAACCCTATGGCCTTTGGTTTGAACCTCTTAAAAATTCATCTTATGTCTAATCTAATCATCCAAAACAGTACATCATTTGCATGGTTTTCACTTACAAAAACCATCAAAATTCCAACATCATTTTGTGGGGTTCGGACATCCAAGGTGGCCGAACCCAATGAACCCTTTCATCATTTAATACCCAAGGTTTAGACCCATGATACATTCAGCCATTCATGACATCCAACTCCATGTTTTAAACCTTTGTAAAACGTGCATTTTAAGTCTAATAAAAACATCTAAAACAGTCCCACAATTTCATGGTTTCATGTTTCAAAGACCATCAAAACCAACCAACTATTTCCATGGGGTTCGGCCCTCCAAGGTGGCCGAACCCAATGATCCCTTTTATAATTGTTAAACCTCCATTACCCAAGGTTTAAACCTTGATGCATTCGGCCATAACCATGGCCCAAAACATGTTCCATTTGTTCCATCTTATTAAACAAAATACCCATGGGAATACTTACCAAATTCCAAGCTTTTCTTCGTGCCTTTGCTCTTTACTTCCTATCTTCCTTGGCCTCCCTTCCTTTGCTAGTTTATGCTTGATCAATTGGTGCAAACACCACTGCTGGTTCAGCCAAGAGAAAGAGTTTGGAGAGAGTGGGAGAGATGGGGATTCTTAAGAATTTCTATGTGAAAATCGGCCAAATGAGGTGGTCTATCTCTTTTGTAATTCAGCCACTTAATCCATTCATTTCCCTCATAAACTCTTGCTCATTTCAAAGGGTCACTTGGTACAACCAAGACAACCATTGACACCAGCCAATGCAACCATTCAGCTCCCCATGCATCTCCTCCAATTCCCATGCATTACCATTTAAAATTTAGCATGGAAATCACCATAACAAGTCCCCAACGTGTGGGACTTGTTTTGGTTTGTTTGAGACCAAAAAAACTCCTCATATTCCACTTAATTCACTGAATTTACAGCCCATTTGATTTCCATTTTGACTCACTCAACTCAATGGCTTAACTCACCACATTAAATACCATACGTTAATTACACTTGAGTCAACTCATTTCTTAATTCAAAACTCAATCCAAATCAGTCAAACCCGAGCTGAACTAACTCACACTTGAGCTCATCTGAGGGCCCACACGGTCAGCCGTGGTCAAACTTGGTCAACCCGACCCATTGGATCCCCATTTAGCTCCTTGACCCGTTTTGTCAACATGACCCATTTATGGGCTGTTTTGGCCATTTGCATTTGGTTTTCACATGTGCATCAAGCCTACCCATTTTTTCTCCACTTGATTTCCAATCAATTTAGCTTAACCCCATTAAATTTGGGCTCACCCAATGGTCTAATAAGTCCATTATGACCCATTGGGTCCAATTGGGTCCTTTGACCCAAATAACCATATTGACCCAAATTGATGTACATTACCCATCCAATCAAATTTGACATTTATAATGTGCTCATAGGGTCTTACTTTGAGCAATGGGCCCCACTATTTTCTCATTTAACATCATAATTAATAAATTTACCAATCCAGGGGCATTTTCATAATTATCCATCTTATTGAGAAATTGGGGTGTTACACAATTGCCCAATTAAGACCCAATGAGTCATGGATAAGGTTGAATTGAAAATAGTTGGGTAAGTTTTAATAAATGGGTCAATTGTCCCATTGAGATCCAATGGGATATGATGAGTTTATTTTTAAGTAAATGGGTAAAAGATTAATTTAATTGGGTCAAATACCCAATTAAGATCCGAGGCATGGGATCCACCTCATCAAGTGAGGTGGCATGTGAGTGACATGGCCAAGTGGGACCCTAAATGTCATGTAGTGCATGGTCCACTAAGCCATGGTTGACTTGGTCAACCATGGGTGAGTTCAAAGGAATCGAGTTGATCAGTGAGTTAATATTAACTAAGGCTTGATTTGAGTTAAAGACTTAAACTACTTGAGTTGGGAAATGAAGTTTGTTAATGTGAGTCAAGTGGGAAATGGAGGGTTTCCATCTCAAAGGATGAAACCCAAAAGGCACAAACACAAGGTGCACACGTTGGGAGCTCAAGGGGTATCTTGATTGAAGCCAAGAGTCTCCTTGGTTAAGCCAAGGGACTCATTGGTCAAAGGAAACATTATGAGGGGAGATGGAGAGTTTTTTGGGCTGTTACAAAGGGATGCCAACCAAGGGCACACCCCACCCCATGGCCAAATTTTCCATTGAAGAACAAGGAGATTTTCATCTCTCTCTCCTTTCTCTCTCTCGATTTTCATCTCTAGACTTAGAAGTTGCTGGAAGAATCAGTGAAGAACAAAGAAAGGAAAGAACAGCTGAGGAATAAAGACAAATTAAAATAAACGAAGGAGATGCGGAAAAAGGTATGTAATGTTTAACAAGATAGGAATGAGATTAAGGAAACCATAGGTTGGCCATGATGTGGCCGAACCTATGGGTTCAATGGCTGGATGAAATAGATGGCCAGATGGTTATAAGACCAAGGAAATTAGGAATCCATCCAGAGAATGGTGATGGAATGAAACAAACATGAAATAATATTCGAATCCAAGTTGTAAACCAAGGATTGAATGAATGAAAGAAACTAAGGGAACCATGGTTTTGGCTATGGAATGGCTGAAACCATGAGGTTCATATTTGATTGAAATGGAAGGTCAAAATGTTATAGGACCATGGACTTTGAAATCCATTCAAGGAATGGTTAAATGATTGAAAGAAAAGGAAAGGTAATGTCCGATTTATATTATGAAACAAGGATTGAAAGAATTATGGGAAAAGACCCTAACTTTGGTTATTGAGTAGTGTACATCTACTGATTTTATGAATGAATGATTAATACATGATTAGACATGATTAAGGAATGAATTTCATGAAGAAATGATGTACAAAGGTGCGAATAGAGAAGCACTGTCCACGGGACGGGTTTCGACTGTCTGCAGGATGGGTAACGGACGTGGACAGGGTGTTGTGGGCGTGGACGGGTTCAGTCGACTGAATTCTTGATTCAGCTGACTGAATTTAAAAGTGAGAATTTTTAAATAATTTTTCTAGAGGTTCATTTTATCTGAAATGATGATTGACTCGCTTTGTTTAAATAAAACAAGGATTAAAAAAAAAAAAGGTCAAAAGCCAAAGAATGAGGTTCAGCCATGTTATATGGCCGAACCCCATTGATGGGTTTTTGTGGACATGAACACCTTTCAGCCATGATGTATGGCTGAAACCCATTGAGGGTCTTAACCGGTTTAAAGACTATGATGCATTGAGAAATGAACATGGGATGATGTAGGGGATGATGGAAATTAAATGGATCATCAAATTGATTTATTTATGTGCTAAATGTAATAAGGAAAAGGAGATTCGCAAAGTGTTTGCAATTCGGTTTTGACATGATCGGTGAACGGTATCTTCACGAAACAGCAAGGACAGTAAACTGAAATTTGGTAGGATTCCTACCTTATTAAAATGCATAGGGATCTATATATGTATGTGTTTTTGGTTTGATTTATGAACATGATGAATCATTTTGGTTAAATGAATGGAATATGTTTTATGAACTGTTTTTCAATTAAATATGTATTTTGATACAAAAATGACAATTGTACATTCATGATCTCATGCATGGCATGGGAGGGAATATGAGGGAGGATTCCATGTTCCATTCGGTGATTCCGATTAACATACATGGGGAGAAGTCCACGCTCCATCGGTATATCTGATTAGTATACGTGGGGAGGAGTCCACGCTCCATCGGTATATCCGATAAGTATACGTGGGCAGGAGTCCACCTTGATTCCGAGTAACTTATGTGGGAAGGAGTCCATGCTCCATTCGGTGATTCCGATTAACATACATGGGGAGGAGGAGTCCACGCTCCATTCGGTGTTTCCGATCAACATACATGGGGAGGTATACAGTGACCTGGTGGTACATCACAAAACACTATGGAAGTAATTGGCAAAGGACACTTAATATGATTTGTATGGTGATGATATGGAGATTGGGTGGGGGATCATTGGCATATGATACCCATGGCATTGACATATACATGAGCATGATTTAGATATGATTATCATGCGCTGATTTTGATACTATGATATGTTTATAGTTTCTAATGTGATAATTTTAATTCTGATTTTTATATTGATCCGATGTATGTAACCCTACTTGGAATTCCTAATGGGCACGTTGACTAATGCCCTACTTCTACCCTTTAGATGATGAAACAGAGAATGGAACGAATGATGGACGTGAAAGAAGCCAAGCTTAGGAGCTTGGGCAGATTCTATTTATTTTGCTTAATTTATTTTGGAACAATGTATTTGAGATAATTAGCATTTGGGATTGTAATAACTAGATTTATATTGCTATGGTTGAATGATGATTATTTGAGATTAAGTTACTTTATATTGATTGGCTTCCTTGCCTATAATATCTTGTTTATGGATGATTTCCATTCATATAATATTTCTGTAGTTAATCGTTAGCGTGTGAACTGTTTTAGTGGACTTGGTCCACGCACACGTATTGTTGCCCAGTTAAGGGTCGGGTTTGGAACTCGGACATAACTCACGTCGTGACGCTCCCACTCTCTCTCACTCTTATTTTAAAAAAAAATATACTCTGATTTTCGACGAGTGAAAAAGGGCGGGGCGTTACAAGAATTTTGGGCCAGCGGGTTCGGGTCGGGTTGAGAAGATAAAAACCCGTATGAAATTGGGGTCGGGCCGGGTTGAAGACTTTACAAGTTAATCTGACCAGACCCGGCTAAAATTAAGCTAAAATGGGTTCATAATGTGAGCGGGTCAGAATTTGGGTCAGGTCGGGTTCTAAAGTTCGGGTTGAGAAGTTGGGTCGAGTCCGGTCGGGTTCCATATATATCAACTCGGGTCGGGTTGGGTTTTAAGAAATCCGACCCACCCGACCCGAGTTGCAGCCCTAGCAGCCACAGAGCATGAGAGGAGAGCAGTCAGAGAGAGACTGGAGAGCAACGAGAGAAAAGAGGGCAGCCAGATAGCATGAGAGGAGAGCCTGAGACTCTGAGAGTGTGACTCTGTGTCTGTGTTTGTGAAGAAACGGAGAGAAAAGGAAAGGAATCGAAGGGGGAAAGGGGAAATGAAACCCTAATCGCAAATTCCTAATTCACAAAACGGAAGTAGAAAACGCGACACACAATTTAATTTCCGTGAGTCGTGCATGTCCCTCAGTCTCACTCGTACGTGTCGTGTGAATTGAAATTGGGGAGAAAAAAAATTAAATGATAAAAATGCATTTTAACGTGATTTTACCGTTTCTCGCATTAATCATGTAACACCCCGGATTTTCAAGTTATTAATATATATGAAAATTACCCACTTAATTTGTGAATTATTAGTTATGGACCTTATATGGGTGAAGTGTTGGGTCATTGCCCAATTAAGACCCAACGGTTTTGGAAATGGTTTCAATAAAATTTAAATGGGGTTGAATTAAAAGGATATGCGCATGAGAGGTATGTGGGATTTTCATATCCTCATTGGTATGCTAGAATATCTTAAGAAGATATCTAAGATTAAATTGAAAGGTTGCATGGCCGTGTATGGAGATATGCATATCCTTGAAGATGTGTTAGAGTATCTAAAGAGGGGAGCATGGTACCTTCTAATTTAAGACAAGGGGCGCATTAGCATATTCTAATTAGGACTCTCCAAAATAAGAAAGGGGGCACACAACAATTGCTATCTTAATAAGATAGGACCGTGTGGAGTTTTAGAAGACAAGGGAAAGGGGAGCACGGCACTAGGCAATTGCTATCCCAACACCTTCTAAGTTAGGAACAAGAGGAGGTTTTATAAGAGAGGCAACACAAGGGCGCACAGCATTACACATTCAAGGGGTTTTCATCAAGTCTCACTCTCGGCATTATCAAGAGGAAGAGAAGGCAGCCAGCAAGTAGGAAAGATCAAGAAGGAGAAGGATTGGAAGAGCAAGAACAAGTGAGGAAAACCGGAGGAGTCGCGGAACCGGTTAGTATTTTTCATAAGTTTGTTTGAAATAAGGAACCATAGGGTTCGGCCATGGTGTATGGCCGAACCCCATGGAAGAAGATTGAGAGATGATTATGATAATTTTAATGGAAAGAATGAACCATAGGGTTCGGCCATGCACATGGCCGAACCCCATGGAAAGACATTGTGTATTTTGATGGATTGAAAACCATTGGACGGTTAGGATATTTTGATTGGATTTAAAAAAGGAAAAATGGAACCATAGGGTTCGGTCATGGTGTATGGCGGAACCATAGGGTTCGGTCATCCCATGGAAAGGAAATTAATATTAACTAGTCATTTACTTTAATTAACTAGGAAACTTCATGTTTTTTCATATTGATGTGTCTTATTTCCTTTTGCAGCTGATTGGTGGATTATTTATTGGACATTCAACTCCAAATTTGCAAAATATGGCAATTCGCATTTTAAGCCAAACTTGTCTTTCTTCTGGATGTGAGATCAATTGGAGTGTATTTGAACGTATACATACAAAAAAAAATAAAAGAATTGATTAGAGCATAAAAGGTTGAATAATTTGGTGTTCGTCCAATATAACTTGCGCTTGTTAGAAATGTAAGAACTAAGAAGTGTTCAAAATTATTTTATGTTCATCGTTATTCTTTGACAACCAACAGTTGATTGATATTTGTGTAATATTTTTATTTTGATAGAAATTCGAAAAAAAAAATATGTTTTCATCCAATATCTTTAGAAGATATCGACATATTAGAAGATTGGATGGTTGAGCAGAGCCACCCGTATTAAATGAGGAGGAACTACAAACTTGGATGTAACACCCTGGAATCTTAGTTTGATAAAACTAAGGTAATCGTCTCTTAAAAATTGAAATTAGATGACATTATTTCAATTAGAGTGTTAACAAATGCATTGAATAAAAAGAAAACAGAAAAGAAATAAGGAAATTGAAAATTTCCAAGAGGTACATATTGACTTGGGCGATGTGTATCTGTTTGGTATGTATCGCATTTTGCACAAGTATTGGGAAATTGAGCCAAAGCTAAGAATTCCAGATGAGTGATATCGAGTTCTGTTGATGTGTACTATCTTGGTAAACATCTATCTTGATTATGTATCGGGCGCATTTAGATGTATTAAGTTCGAGTTACACAACTGTGATGTCCCATCGCCCACCTACCACCGTCCTAGAGAACCAATGCATGGTCTCTACGTTGATTGCATGTAAACCAAAGAGAATGAAGGAAACCCAAAGGGATACATCGACCAAACTCGATTTTATCCAGAAGTGTACATATCGACTTCAGTCAATATGTGTAATAGAAAACCCGAAGCTTGCATTTTTAGGTGAAATATAATGTATGAGGTCGTTATGTATGATTGTCCAGAAAGTATACATATCGACTTGGTATATGTATCATGCATCCTCAGATCTGCTAAGTCGAATTTGCACAACCACCCTCTGTACACGTCCAAGATAACACATCCAACCACCCCCACCAATCCCATTCATGTCTAGGACAACAAGAAGAAAGAAAAGAGAAAAGAGAGAAGAGAAAACCGAAAGGAAGAAATGAAAGGGGATGAAGAAGAAGAGAGCTCTTCCTCCTCTCTCAAGCTTGTGAGACACCTCTTTCAAACCCTCCACCCTCTCTTTATGTCTCAGTGATATACTCCCTCCCTTCTCCTCTACCTTCACTTTACCTCACCTACATCAGTGGAGCTCGAAGGAGGAGAGGGAACCAAGAGAAGAGAGATAAGGAAAGCAATGAAGAAAAGAAGATAAACAAGGGAGAAGAAGAAGAAGAAACTCGAGACCCGAGTTCAAGGATCCCTACACACGCGAATACGCCGTGATCGAGCATGGTATAATGATTTATTTGCATTCCTGAATGAGGAAAGTATTCTATAGTGCTTAGATTTAACATAGATTCATATTTAAAGAATGAAATCAAGGAATGGGAAACATGCAACTCGAAACAAAGAGTTGCAGAAGAACCAAGGAGTGCACATCGATTGGGGTCTATGTATCCTCTGGGTATACATTTCAAAGAATGGGAAGTTAATGACTTTCGAATAAAAGTCTAGGTGTATGTATCGACTTTGTCGATTTGTATATCTAGGGTTAAGCAGAAAAGAAAAGAATGGAAAACTGAGGACTTTCGGAACAAAGCCCAGGGGATATGCATCGACCTTGATCGATGTATATCTCTAGGAATAGAACGAGGAGAAAGATGAAAGATGTGATGTTTTCGGACCAAACTCAAGAGTATACATTGACCAAAGTTGATGTGTATTCCTAAGAGCAAGAACAAAAGAAGGAATGAAGAAATCAGGAAAAGTAGACTGAATCCAGTGTACACATCGACCCTGGTCAATGTGTACAGAATCTGTCCCACAGAACATATAGACCAAAGTCGATATGTGTTGCAAGATTTCAACAGTTTTGGGATTTTAAGCTTAAGCAATGTAATTTATGTATTTGGGGTTCACTTGGACCCTAAAGACCCTTGCTAATTGATCTTTAGGCCTTAACTAAGACCTATATGAATGGAATTAAATGATTATACATGATTATGAGTAAAGGTTTATGCTTTGATACATGTGAATAAACAAGGAAACGGGAGTGACCTCGATCGTACGAGCGAGTCTAAGGATCAATCCTCGCCATCGAACATCTCCGATCAAATTGGTTTTCCTACTTTATTGAAGTGTTATGGGGTGAACCATCTTTTTATCAATAGTACTATAATGACCCGCCCTTTTTCCATTGATTAAATCAGAGTATAATTTTTTTTAAAAAAAAAGAAAAAGGTAGGATACGTCATACGCAAGCTGAGTTCAAGTCCGAAGACCCAACCCTCGACTGGCCCAATTCTAGAAGACACGTGGGTCAACCCACCAAATATTTATGCATGTGCTAGCATAACACTTGTGAAATAAAATGTGCGGAAATAATACTTGCGGAATTATAATACCAAACATTTCAATAGCAAAGATGGAAATTACTTAACCATATAAGCCAAAACATCAAACCAAATACAAAATAAAAGTTATCTAAATTATACATCATTGGATCCTATGAAATTACATAGTTCTATCAAAATGCCAAAATAAGAACTAAGAGATCTTCAAGCATCTCCGGATCCATCTCTTCGTCGTGCATGACTATTACTAGGTCCAGTTTCCTCTTCTTTACAATGATCTGTGTTAACATCAAGGGGAAAAATATGTGGGCTTAGTCAACTTACTCAGTAGGAAATTCTGATCATAAAATGCACAAAGTATGAGAACTCATAATATCATATAATAAGGTTAACAATGAGGAAAATCTCAAAGTATGATCAACACATGTTTCTCAAATACAAGATAGAAGATATACCAAAGTCTTATAACTCAGAAATCATAAAATGATATGCCATGGATGCTATGCATCAATGATATGTCTACCCATTCCCACGCATCATATCATAACAAATCACTTCAAATAATGGTTCTAAATATTGGCCACTTATGTCCACAGCATTTGAGGCGGCGACCACTAGGGTGCTGTTACCCATCCACAAATTAACCAAGACTATCGGTGGAGTGTGGTCTCCTCCCTCTGCGCAGAGTTTCGGAACCTTCCCAGGAGCTCTTTGGCCCAACTATGCCGTAACATTCATATCCAAGGACGGGCTAAAGTCTAATATTTTTATAATCATTTTACATGAGTTCAAGTGAGGTCCGGACATTTCCTTCTTCGCTCAGTACTCAACCCTCCCATGCAACCATGCACAAGGTAATGTGTCCAATCATGATGACAAAATCATAAATCAAATAATTTCTCATCAAAATCATTTCCATGTACATAATAAAATCATAATCTCATAAATCCATATTTATGCTTTAAAAGATATAACATATAATAAAATCATTCACCTCATTGTGCTTCAATAAAGTAGGAACTCCTATCTGATCGAAAGTGATCAACCAAAGGAAAACTCAAACGTTCTTTCAAATGGCATCTGAATTATCCTTGAATCCTTTTGTCCATGTAAATGTTTCAAATCACACTTTATAGATTATTAACACATAAAATCCTTGTCTAATCGGTGTAGGTCTAACCAGACCTAAAGGTCTACTGTATGATTTCCAAGACATAAAAGATTTGATTCATATTTGACTTTAACAAAAAATATATTAACCTTGTTAAGTCGTCTCTATTTCAGGCTGACATATCGACATTGTCGATATATCGCCACTGGACACAGTCGACATATCGATCATCTCGATATGTCGACTGGACTCTATCTGTTTCAGTTCAGATTTTCCCGCCCCTCTTCGGGTAGCATATATCGACACAGTCAATACATCTAACGGTTCATACAGTCGATATGTCGAGTCTGACAACATATTCTCGTGATTTGATTTATCAATTTCTTAAGTCATCCTCTGTTTCCCGATTATATGTATCGATCCACTCAATACATCTATGCATGCATATATTCATACCGTGTTCTTCTGCCGATACATCGACATAGTCGATGCATAGGTTTTAAATCAGTTCATTGCCTTTAATCTCATTTTTAGTTTACTCAGGCCGATATGTTGGCCTTGGTCGATACATCGGTTAGGGATCCATGGGCATATCGATGGCATCGATATGTCCACAGATTCCTTCCCCCTTTTATCTTTTCAATTGTTCATTTTCATTTCCATGCCGACATATCGATCTAGCCGATACATCGTACAGAAATCAATCCCTTATTTCTATTTTATCATACCTAGGCGGATGCATCGATCTGGTCGATACATCGTCCTGGCGTAAGTTCATCATCTTCTTATCTCTTTTGTAGTTCACTCATGCCAAGACCAACACATCAATTTTTTCGATGGGTCGCTCCGGAATCAATTCATCGTCCCCTTGTTCCATTTTTCATTTCTATCACACCCAGACCGATACATCAACACAAGCGATATGTCGTCCTGGGTTTCAGTTCCATACTTGTCATTTTATGTTCGCTGGATTCTCGCCCTAGACGACACATCGACAAAGTCGATATGTCGACTGGGTTGAGTCAGAGTCATGAACCCATTTTCCATGGCTTCCCTTTACCCAGGTGTTCATCGTTCTTGGGTTTTTTCTTTCCCAACCCATTCATACACATTTCCTAAACATTCTTGTGTTGATAATTTATTCAAAAACATTATAGATTCGCCTACCTCGAGTGATTCTTAGGTGTACTCGAATGGGTGAAATCTTATCTCCCTTATCTCCTTGCTCTCCTCCCTCCTTGCTAACTCGATTTCTCTTTCTCCTTGCTTGGTCTCTCATTCCTTTCCCGGAACCAAGAAAGTCTGTGAGGAGGTGAAAATTTTTCCAGTCGAGTTAAGGGTTAATATATGAGTGAGAGGGTGCACTCGGATTAGCAAGAGAGGTGCTCTGACAGTCTATTTCTCCTCTCCTTTTCTTTCTTTCTTTTTCTTCCATTTCCATTCGTTTTCTCCTCTTTTTATCTTCCTCTCTTGATATCCCTAGACTCTTTATTGAGTCCTTGAAAACGGAAGAGGCATGGTGAATGCCCACGCATGGAAAATGAAAGGTTTGGACGGTGGTAGACAGAGCGTCTGCTAAAGACATTTGGGCTACTTAGACAAATCGACTTTGTCGATGTGTCGACCAATTTGATTTTCTTCTCCCCGATACATCGACCCAGTCGATACATCATCCAAAAATATTTAGCCTTTTCTGACACATCGATCATGTCGATGTGTCGCCTAAGGGAAATTTAGTTTCCCTTACTTCTGTTAATATATACTTACATTATTTGGACCAAAAATCATATATTTCATTTATATGATAAAGAAATTACATAAAAGAGGGAGTATTCTCCTTGCTAGACAGCTCTGATGAAAAAGGAAGAGTGAATGTCGAAAATGTAGACATCACTGAGCCACAACCCTTAATTCAATTTATCTGCAAAATCGAAGATCGTGTCTCTCAAATCGAGGCACATCTAGATGGGCTAGATGACTTCGTGGAAAGATTCACTCAGAGTGCCCACAAAGAAGTCTTTGCATTACGACAATCGATCGTCAACCTTTCCCAACGTATCGACCCTTCTCCTCCAGCATCCCCTCTTCTGGATGGCTCTGCTTAGAATCGTTTTTCATGACTTATGTTTCATATTTTAGAAAAACTATGGTAATGTTTTGTCTAAGCATCCATTTTCCCCTCCTAAACCATATGTACTGATTTGTTTATCAATGAAATGATATGGTTTAATTTGTTGTGTGTGCTAATTTTGTGAATTGCCTTGTATCACGTGTCTATTGTTAACAGGGTTTTTGTTAAATGAATGAGTTGGTTTTTTATTGGCATGTTAAGGAGATAAGGATTGGGCTAAGATATTGCACACACCCTTGGAATTTGGAGGAGCACAAAATATGTGTTGATTAGCTGCTGTCACTAGTCATGACAGCCTATGGAGGGAGGTGAATGCAAGCTTGAAAAAAAGCTTGATGGAAAATATACTTAGAAGCAACTAAGTTTATGGGGGAGAGAATCTGGAAAAGCTAGAGAATTTAGTTTACTCCATAGGGGAGATGAGTCAAAGAAGCTACAAAAGATAGCTTGGAGAATGGGGGAGAAGACTCTAGGGAAGCTGGGTCATTAGCTCGACTCATGGAAGAAATCAGCTAAGTTGATACTTAGTTTGTGCAGGGACAAATAAACCTTGATGCACGAGAAATGTGCATTGAACCATAGGGGAGAACCATGAGATAGAGCAGAACCTAGTTAAGCACTAAATGTAAGAAGCATGGGGGAGTGCTTGAAATTCGATGTCTGCATACTAATCTTTGTCAATTGAATGACAAAATGGGGGAGAAATTAGTAGAAGCTAGAAGACATCAAAACCAATTATGGGAGAAAGTGGTTGAGTCGAAGTGCCTCTAGGAAGAAGAGGGAAGAATGATGAAAAAGCCAATGGACATAGGGAGAATGTCTATGCTTGGAGTTTGGGAGATCGAAGATTGGGGGAGAAATCTTCTCAACACTAATAGCTTGGATAAGCTATGGGCAGTGTTGGTCAGTAGGAAATCAGGGAGGATGGGGGAGCTTGAATACAAATCTTGTTTAGTCTATGAATGCATACTTATGTTTTGGGAGTAGCCCCTCTAATGACTTTCTGGTGTTGTTTGCTTATTTACTTGAACAGGAAAAATGAAATGAAGCAAGTTGAACAAGAATATGCGAAGATCATAGTCTTGTTTTCCATTTGAATATGTACATGTAAACGATGTAATATTTTTTATTCAAATGAGATGTAATAGGGGTGGGACTGTAATTGGGCTAGCTTCTAGGTTTTGTCATGAAATTGACAAATGGGGAGATTGCTAGTGCCTCGGCTTGGCCAAGTCCCTATGTTTGTCAATTCCATGACTCGGAAAGAAGCACTTGCTAGAAGATTGAAGACTCATGGTGATCAAGAGTAATGATCATGCTCTACCGAATTGAACCTCATCGTAATGGCAATCACAAAACACGTATTATGGCCATAGATGATTTTAGGTGGTACCCACACCTTAAAGAGAACTATCCCTAGGTCTAGTGGAATAAATGGTTAAATCATAAAAAACCTAGAGAGGATGCTTGACAGTGATTTGGAACCCAACTTGGAAATATGTATTGGGTTTCACTGTCAACTCGACCAGTCGTTCTCACCGACCCCTCGGTGAAGACAAGATCGACCCATCGTGGTCAAAGACTGGTCGGCCAAAATGACATAGGTTCTCGATCATTGAACTGTCATTCTGGGTATGCCTCTGATTGAGAGTCTCGTATGTACTGAGCCCTCAATGAAAGGCTAAAACGATCCCTCGTGGTCAACGACTCCTCGATCAAGATCTTGAGTTCTGAAACTTTGAACTCAAGCGGATTCTCGAAGAAACAGACACATCGGCATTTCAAAGACTGATCGAGAGTACCAGGGCCGACCCCTCGGTAAAGGACGACAGGTTGGTCTGGGTAACAAGTTTCTAGAAGTTGAAACTACTGTCAGCATGATTTTGCCCCAGACCGAGGCTCTCGTATGGACCGACCTCTCGATGCCATAAATGTCGACTCATCGGCGATAACAACATGTCAACTGGGAAAGAATATTACTGTTGGGAGTGCACTTAATGCACAATGGTCGGCTCTGTAACGGTAACATTTCTAGTCACCGACCCCTCGGTGCGACCGACTTGTCAGTACATTACCGTTACTACAAAAGGTTGCCTTCTCTATAAAAACCGATCTTTATGCAACTAGTTGTTATGCTTCGGCAAGATCAGTTAGACCCTCATCTTTATCAGTGAGATAAAACAAGGGCCAACAGAAGGATCTCTCTCTCTCTCTCTCTCTCGTGTTTACGCTTGGGGAATCATATATTATGGATTGAGTTTGTGGGGGAGAGAGAGAGAGTGAGAGAGAGGAAAGTAAAATATAAACAATTGATCTGTTTATTGAGTTTGTAAGTGATAAAGAAAGAGAAGGAAAGAAAAACCCATAAACAACCAATCTATTGATTGAGTTTGCAAGGGAGGAAAAGAGATAGAGAAGAACATAAACTAAGAAACCTTTGGTAAAACCAGTTTCCTTGTCACCCTAGATTGTGATTGTTATACGGCGGCTACGAGGTAGAGCGTCGGTACACATTGGGTGAGATCTTCATGGAGCACACATCAAGAGAAAGAGCTATAAAGGCAAATGCTTCTTGGTTTTAATTTTGGTTTAAAACCTTCATTCCGAAAGTGGATTAAGGAAGGTTGGTTCCAGAACCACTATAAAAAATCTAGAGTGGCGTCTCCGGCACAGTGGTGGGTGGAATTCCCAACCAAGTGGATAGGTGGAATTCCTATTCAATAGTGGTGGGTGAAATTCCCAGCCGATTGAGTGAGGTGGAATTCTTACTCTAATTGTGAGGGTGTAAGTCCCCACTTAGTGGATTTGGGGATAGCTCAAGGTTGAGCGAATCCTAACAGTGGATGTAGGTTGGCTAACCAAACCACTTTAAAATGATCTTGTGGTGTTTGATCTTTGTGTATTTGTATTTAGTATTTAAGTACTTTCCTTAACACACATCACTTTGCATATTGATTATCTTATTTTATACATTGTGCACAAGCATTGATAATCAAACAATATGTAAAGGGTCATAATCTTAGTATGATCGGTTAATGAAATTATCACACTAAACAAATCTCTTGATCAATACTCCGCTGCACTTAAAACAATCAAGAAATTTGTAAACACCATGGAAAATAGGATTGACCTATTCACCCCCCTCTGTCTCAGGTCAATCATGTTGTTCTAGCACATTGAAAAAGGGAACTTTCAAAAATTTAGTATGTTAAAGAATGCATTGAAATGCATGTTGTGGTCATATGCATCCATTCATATTTCTCATGTACATGGAAAAGGATGGGAATATTGTTGATGAAATAGAGGGACATTAGTCCAATTTGAGTTGTTGGGTAATGTGATGATCGATATGAGCATTACAGTTGACGAATCAATGGGTTGAGCAGTTTCGGACAGACTTGATGTCGTAACTGGAATGGTGGTAGTCACAGATGATGAGATCAATGGGCTGAGCAGTCCGGAACAGACCCTGGTATTGTGACTGAAAATACAAGACTATGAATGACTATAAAAAAAAAATTGTCAATGATAGTTGATGTGAATGTAACACTCCCCGGTGAATCCTGTTGAATTGATGACATGGGGTATAGTACCCCAAAGTGTGAGTTGAGATAAGAGTATATGAAGGCAATATTTCCCGATAGTTCCAAATGAGTGATTGAAACACTTAGGCATGGGGCATGATAAGGGCATACATGGATCATGGTACCCATGGCATGAACACATTACATGTTGTTGAGTATTTCACCTGATTTGAGTATGATATTGGGTAATAATGAAGTATGCATGTTTTCAATGTAAGTTCTTGATTTTGATGCCGTTAATGAAGGATGTTTATGAAATGAGTTTGTATTTCATGAAAAGCTTTTAGAGTTGATTTTCCTAAGATTGATATTTTCCTACAAGAATGTTTGTGAAAGTCTTGGTAAGAAAGATGATGCTTGAAGAAGAGTATTACGTATGTTATTTTTATAATTAAAAATATATGAAGATTGATATGAGAGTAGAATGCGATTTGAATGAGAGATTTTATAACTATATAGAAGTTGGAAAAGTATGTGATACTTATAAACAATAAAGCATGATTTTGAAACTAGAATGTATATATTCTAGGATATGATTTTCATATTGGAAATGTAAGTGAAAGTATAGTTTTCCTATAATGTTCATCAGTGCACCTTTTATGATCGGGCGCGTTGAGTAAGGCCATAAATCCCCCCAGTAGTTATGTATGCAAGTTTAAAGTAGGTAGTCGAGATCGAGTAAAATGACCGGCCGAATATGTACGAAATGAAGAACAAAGTAGAAAGCTTGGAGAATTTAGATATGTTTACATTTGGAGAGTTTTGATAATTTTGAAGCCTTGTACAAAGATATTCATTTATGAGGAATGTATCATTGTATAACTCTTTTGTACTTTACTTTGTATTTGACTCAATGTAATTATTTGGGAATTTCCTTGTCTTTGCTTAAGATTTGTTGGTTATTCATGAAATGTAGAAATGTTTGAAAATCTTCTGCAGTATTATGATAGTGTGTGCAAAATTAGAATGCACACGCTAGTTGGGCCAGTCTTCGGACTCGGACTTGGCTCGCATCGTAACGCTCGCCTCCCTCTCCACTAAATAACCATATGATTATACTCTGATGATGGTGGTTAGAGGGAGGAGCATCACATTGGGAGAGAATGGAACAATCTACGAGTGTTATGACTCAACTTGAGGAAGCTGATTTAGGTATAACTATTTAAATTATAATCATTGTTGATATAATATTACTTAAATTTAGATTATATAATATGGAGTTGCATATATAATATTCTCATACATGTATTTTCTTCAGTTTCAGTGAATTTGACGGAAAGGACTGATAGAGATGAAATGGTAAACTTGGCTTTCTTCCATGATCAAAATGAATCTGAAGATGTTGGTTCTTTTTGGGATCATGGTGACTTTGGAATTTAAATTTTTTTTTTCGATATTAACTAATATTGAGTCATTGAATTGTTTTGGATATTAATTAACAATGAGTTGTTAAATGATATTTTAGATTATGAAACTTTTTATTTTAATGGTATTATTCGATGATGGATATTGGATCGTTGCATTAAATTGTGAGATCATAGATGACAAAACACTTTTGTTGGAATCATTGTTACAAATATCGTCCTCGGGATATTAACGGCAATTGGTAATATCGGGATATTTTCAGATTCTCGGGTTTTTACCGAAAATTTTATGGGAAAATCTCGCGAAAATTATAATATTTAAAAATAAAAAAAGGAATAACTAAAATTATTAATAAAATAAAAATGGTAATAAGGAATTTACTGGCAATTTACCGACAATTTACTGGGATATTATCGCGATATTACCATTTATCACGTTCTTATAGCGATTTTATCGAGAATTTATCGCTGTGCCGATAAAAACGCATTTATCGGGAATTTATCGCCATGCCAATAAAAATATGTTCTTAACGCGGTAATGGTATTTTGCCGATAAATTATGGTAAATTAGAAAATACTGCCGATATTTGTGACAATGGTTGAAATGATATTGGAAAATGGATGTTGGATTAATAGCTTTTATATTTATAATTATGTTTGTGAGAACAAAAATATTTTTATGAATATTTAATATTATTTATAATATTATATCGATGGGCACGGGTTTGACCACGGTTGAACCATATTAAACCCAACCTTCTTCAGAGATAGTTCGGTTCTGATAACATTGATCTATACAAAACATATTATATTATAACATCACATCACCAACTCATATCGTATGAGAGTAGCAAACGAAAACACAGTGGTGAATACATGCTTAGGTCTTTTATGCTACAGGAGGCATAATTATTAATAGTACATCTCTCGCATGAAAATAAAGATAATAAATATATTTCCCATCAGCAGGAAATGTGACGGATTCCATTGGTTCCATCTCCTAAGGTAGCAACGGGAGTTTCTTTGTTCCCTCTTCAGGCACAAATCCTGCAATGTAAGGGACGTGAACTAACAATCTAGTGAAGAATAGTCAATGATAATAAATATTAAGTTATATAAATGACAGGATTCATAAGCAATTGTTACATGACTACAAACATAAAATAGTATGGTCCATCTCTGTCATTTCTAATATATGTTTTTTTCCTCTTTCTTTATAAACCTTTCAAACGAGGCCTCACTTAGTCCTCAATGCATTAAATCCTGACATAGTCAAAATGTTGCACCTAGCAAGAGCTATTTATTACGACCCAATACGGTCAATGACTCCATTCAACGTGTGAAGGAAGTCGTTCATGCACATAACATCATGCACTTAGCATTAGGCAGTTTATCTCATGCACAAAGCATTAGGCCGTTTTATCATGCACAAAGAATTAGCTTGTTTTATTATGCACAAAGCTTTAGTAACCTCCCACAGCCCATGGATAAATCATAATCTGTATTCGTTCTTTACTCCATTCGTTTATCATTCCATGTGCCCCTTTTGCATAGGGTTTCACACAAGAGGATACCCGATTTCTAAGTTATCTCATAATTCCAGTTTCAAGACCAGAGATAGCTAAGTTACAACTCTGAACAAAGATATCATAATACAATATACAATATACAACACTTTGAATTGATTACTAATGTCCGCGCGCTGTAACACCTGGATTTTTCAATGCATGAATATATTGGATTTTGCCTATTTAAATTGTTAAATTGGTTGAATTTAAGATTTATGAATGAAATGGACCTTAAATGGGTAAAGGAGTTGGGTCAATAACCCAATTAAGATCCAATGGATCATGGATAGGATTTGATGTGAAAGTAATTGGGTAAACGTGATTAAATGAGCCAATTGCCTAATTGGGACCCAATGGGCCATAGATGAGCTGATTTGAAGTAAATGGGTAAGGTTTAATTAATTGGGTCAGCTACCCAATTAAGACCCAATGCATAGATCCACCTCATCAAGTGAGGTGGCATGTATGTGAGGTGCCACATCATAAATGACATGGCAAGGATAGGACCCACGTGTCATGTCATGGTCGGCTAAGTCATGGTTGACTTGGTCAACCATGAATGGGTGAGCTCAATTGAGTTCCAATTAGATTGAGTTCACATTGAATTGAGTCCAAGTGTTGAGTTGGAAATTAAATTACTTGAGTCGAGTGGGAAGTGAGTTCAAGGGAAAGAGTTCAAATGAATTAAGGCATGAGTTGGAGATGAGTTAAAATGGAAGATGAAGAGACTTCCATCTCAAGTGAGTTAGATGGGGAGGTGGAGAGTTTCTATCTCAATGGATGGAACTCCATGCACACGTTGGAAGGCCAAAGGTCTTCTTGGTTTGGCCAAGAGACTCCTTGGTCAGATACAAGTCATAAAGAGAGGAAGAGAGAGGGATTGGGCAGGTATACAAGGGGGCACACTCCACCCCTTGGCCGAATTTTATCCTTGGAACAAAAAGATCTCTCATCTTCTTCTCTCTCTCTATCTCTCTCTCTCCATCTCTACACCTAGAGGATCCATGAAGCACCAAGGAAGGAGAAGTACTAAGGTGGAATTCAGAGCAAAAAGAAACGAAGGAGACGGGAAAGAAGGTAAGGTTCTATGTTTCATAGTATTAGATTAAGACTAAGGGAAACCATAGATTTGGCCATGGTATGGCCAAACCTATGGGTTCCATGTTGGACTTCAAGGGCTGGCCAAACTATTATAAGGCCATGAAGTTGGACATCCCTTCAGAAAGTAGATACGTGGTCAAATACAAACAGTCTAAGGAATGGATCCAAAACCATGCTGAAATGGTTTAAATGATTGGAATGATTATGAATAGATCCTGTAATAGCCCGAATTTTCGAATCAATATATATTTGGCATTTATTGATTTTAAATTGAATTTTGACATGATGGAATACCAAATGGATCAACTTTGGGACAAGGATCCAAGAATGGCCCAATTGGGCCATGGATTGGATGAAATCCATCTAATGGGTCAATGAGGACTAATCGCGTCAAGGATGGTCAAATTGGGCCCAATACTCATTTGGGACCCAATGGACCCAATTGAGGTAAGCCTAAGGTAAGGAGGGAATTTAATTGGGCCATGGGCCCAATGTTTACCCAATAAAACATGAATTGGAATTAATACATCAATGGTAAGTAATTGGGTCAAAGAGCCATATGGGACCCAATGGGCCAAGGTAGGTAAGCCCTAAGATAAATGGGTAAGACAAGAATATAATTGGGTCATGGACCCAATGGTAATCCAATTAAGATAAATTAAATGGATTAGATAATTATAAAATTATCTAAGTTAAGATGTATCAAGATTAAGTGATATGGCCAAATGGGGCCCACCTCCACCTCACCAATTGAGGTGGCGTGTGGACCAAGGAAAAAGTGGGGCCAACCATCATGGTTGACTTGGTCAACCATGGATAAATTTAAGAAGATTAAGGTGGATTAAGGTAAATTAAATGGATTAAAATTATTGTAAGATTACCTAAGTTAAAATCAATGGAATTAAAATAACATGACCAAGTGGGGCCCACCTCCACCTCATCAAGTGAGGTGGCGGGTGGGGTAGGTATAGGTGGGGGCCGTCCACCATGGTTGACTTGGTCAACCATGGGTGGATTTATTAGATAGATAATTTAATGGAATTAAATTAGATGGAAATTAATTAACCTAAGTGAGGGCTTAACTTAATTAATTAGGTTGATTAATTAGGGTCAACATAAACAAGTCAAAGAGAACATGGGAGCCATGCTTGGTGGTTGGGTCTCAACCACCACCACCCAAGTCAAGCTAGCCCATGCTTGGTGGGTGGGGAAATTAATGTGGAGTCTAAGTCACTCCACCCACCTCCATCTCCTTTCCAACTAACCCATTTCACTCTAGCTCTCCTCTTACACACAAAGAAAAACCGTCCCTCCATGTTGCAAAGGAAAGAGTGAAGAAAACTTAGAAGAAAACTTAGAAGAAAAAGAAGAAAAGAAGAGAAGAAAAGAGGTGAAACCTTGGATTCACCACTTGAAGATCAAAAGCTACCATCTTCATCATCTTCCCCTCTTCCCCTCTCTCAACCTAACACTATCTTAGCCAATCCAAGCATGTCCCACCATTGATCAAGCTCATCTAACCGATCAAACAAGGAGAGGAAGAAGAAAGGAGGCCAAGGAAGTCGACGGGAGCGTCAAAGACCGGAGGAGTCGTCGGATCGTAAGTATATTCTAAACAAGAAATTTAATAATTAGGGTTTGAAGGTTTAAAATGGTGGAGAATGATCTATGATAAATTTAAATGGACTTATTGAGTATAGAATGTGATGTTTAGATGGAATGAAAATGGTGATGATTTAGTGATTTTAAAATGGATTATTTTTGGGACAAAATTAATGGTTTTTATGAAGATCTTAAAGTTGGTGATAAATAGTAATTTTAATGGATGAAAAAGGGTAGAAATTAATGGAGGAAAAAAATAGTTGCAAATGGATTCCCAAAGTGTATGATATAAGTTTAAATGGACCAAATGAATGATATTATTGATTTTAAATGGAATTTTTTAACAAAGAAAAATCATGGACAAATATTCATAGAACTTTGGTCTTAAATGGTTCTAAGAAAGGTGGGCCATGAACCATGGGTTCGGCCATGGTACATGGCCGAACCCTATGGTAATGGTATGGGATTTTTAGACATGGAAAATAATGTGGAGGAATGGGAATTTGAATAGATGGGTGAGTATGGTATATAGTAATGTTTTTGATGAAATGAGGATTTAGATGGATGATTTAATTTTCATTGGAAGTATGTTAAAATGGGTAAATGAAACCAAGAAAAAATGGAGAAAGAAACATCATGGGTTCGGCCATGGTGTATGGCCGAACCCATGACCCAATTTTGGATCAATTTTTAGGATAAGGTTAATGTATGTATCAATGCTTAGGAGTTTGTTTTAAAGGGCCAAAATGATTGAAGATTAGCAATTTTAAATTGCATTATTTTGGGACAAAACTTAGTCTTTAAAATGACACCCATGACCCATTTGGAGGTCATGATTATGGGCCAATTATTGAATCATATATGGAGTTAGATGATTGCAAATTTAATTAAATTAGGTGGCTGTTTTTATGGATGTTAGGTCATGGTCAATGAAACCCTAATGGATCTAAATTAGGGATGAAGTTTGGACTTAGAAGATACATAAACGAATGGATGATTGAACCATGAGAGAGGAGTGGCAAAACGGTTAATAAGTGCCACATTGAAGAACCATGGGTTCGGCCATGGTACATGGCCGAACCCTATGGGGATTAGACATGGAATCGGATACTACGAATGATTAAATGAAACGGATAGATGCTGTGTTTTAGGCTCGCAAATCGGAATTTTTTTAAAATTGGCCAAAATCGGATTTATGTATGAGTCTAAAATCAATGGACAATGGGCTAAGCTAGGGACTTAATCATGGATGACGTATGGACTAATTCGGTAAATGTAATAAGGTATCGGACGTCGCAAACGGTACGCGATCGGTGACCGGATTATCGAACGGGAAGCATAACGGAACGCGACACGATATTCGGTAGGATTCCTACCTTTTGTAAGCGATGGATATGTGATGGTATTTTAAATTATTTTGATTTGGCTTATGATAGATTTATGATTATGATTTATCTTATGATGAGTTTTAAGTTATGAATCATATGGATTATATTTTAATATTATGCATTATATGGCTATGTATGATATATTGAGTATATGGATTACATATATATTACATAGCATAATGCACTACATCTCATGCATGGCATGGGCAGAAAAAAATAAACAAACCGGAGTCCATGCTCCGTCGGGGCGACCGAGAAGCAAACATGGGGATATCTGAGGGGCCATAACCGGAGTCCATGCTCCGTCGGGGCGACCGAGAATCAGACATGGGGATAGCTTGAGGGCTATAACCGGAGTCCATGCTCCGTCGGGGCGACCGAGAAGCAAACATGGGGATAATACATTGTATGATCATACGGATGATGGGTGGGACACATGACATAGGCACCCATAGCATAACATTCATCACATGCTTATTTTGTTATATGTTATTTTATCGGTATATGTGTTATCACTAATCCATGTGCTAGCCCGACTCGGAGTCCTACTGGGTGCGTTGACTAACGCCCTACTTCTACCCTAGCTGATGACGCAGGGGATGACGGAAGCGGTGGACATGACAAGAGCCAAGCTTAGGAGCTTGGGCAACGCAGTCTTAGTTTATTTACGTTTACATTTTGGAGATGTAATTTTAAAGTAACTTAGCTTGTCGGGTTGTATAAGTTTACATTTCTTGCGATGGTTTGGACATTACTTATGGACGATTATATTTTGTGATATAAATATGAACATAGGGGCATTTTGGTAATTCAATGTTGTATCTTCCCTTCTATCTAAAAACCGGTATGATAGACTCTATTATCATGTTCCGCAATAATTATAATCCGCGAGCTTACTTCCTACGCGTGAACCATTCTTGTGGACTTAGCTCCGCGCACGCGTGGGGTTGGCCAGTTAAAGGTCGGGCTTTAGAAACTCGGATTTAACTCGCGTCGTGGCGTCCTCGCCCTCTCTCACTCTTCTATTAAAAAAAAAAAAATAGACTCTGATTATCGGAAAACGGGTGAAAAAGGGCCGGGCGTTACAGATCCTAACTTTGGATAGTGATAAGAGTAAATTCAACTGAGAGTTTTATGATGACGATAACCAAGTATAGGAATGGTAAGAAGTGGATTTCATGAAAAAGGTCGAGTCAAATAATCAAACAAAAGAGACTGACAAATAAGTCAGTCGACTGAATCAGGGATTCAATCGACTGAACTGGTCTTGCTGAAGACAGAAAACCATTTCTGGGAGTTTCAGCCAACTGATTCAGTTGACTGAAACAGGTCTGGAATAAAATATAAGGGATTTAATGGTGTTCAGCCGAGTGAATAGAGGATTCAGTCGACTGAACATAGACATATCGAAGAAGTAAATTGATCAGACATGTTTCAATCGACTAAATGTATGATTCAGTCGACTGAATGATTACTTATCAAACACGGAAATCGTTGGTTAAGGATTCAGTCGACTGAATCTGTACTGGCCGAACACACAGTTAATCTGATCCAAAGTCAGCTGACTGAATCTGTAATTCAGTCAACTGAAAGGGGATTAACCGAGAATACAAAGGGTTTGACTCAGAGTCAGCCGACTGAATCTGTGATTTAGTCGACTAAAAGATAGCGAGTCAAGGAGTAAACAATACTGAGTCGGGTTTCACCCGCCTGAATGTGTATTTCAGCCGACTGAAAGTCTGCAGTAAGGCAGAGAACAGTAATTGGACGTGATTCAATCAACTGAATTGAAAAGTTTGAATTGTTTATATTTTTCAGATATATCTGTTTACCTGGAAGGTTGTGAGGAGTAATTAAATTAAAGGAAAAATCAAATTGATATATGTATATGATTAAATTGATAAGGTAAAGAGGTATGATTCACTTTCACGCGACGGTTAGCGATTGTTCGTGCGAAACAAGAAAAGGACAATAAATCGGACTTGGGTAGGATTCCTACCTTATTGAAACGCATAAAGATCTATATATGTATATGTTTCTGGGTTTTGATTTACAAACATGATGAATTATTTTGGTTAAATGAATGGAATATGTACTATAAACTGTTTTCAATGTTATTATGTATTTTGATACGAAGTGACAATTGTGCATCCATAATCTCATGCATGGCAGGGGAGGGAATATATGGGGCAGCAAGCCAAGTTATGAGCTATCAGGACATGACTTGGGGCTTGAGACTAGCTTATATGAAGCTATGTGAACCATTGATTTGTTGGCCTTGTCCGGGATTGCTAGATAGGGGTACGGCATAATATGGGCCAAAGAGCTCCAGGGTAATCAGTCCAAAAACCCTGTGCAGAGGAAGGAGTCCACGCTCCATCAGTAATTTCGATTAACACACGTGGGGAGGTATAACAGTGACCTGGTGGTGCGTCACAAAACACTGCGGACGTAAATGGCCAAGGGACCACCTTGATATGGTTTCATTATATCAAAGAAACTATTGTTATGATTTGTATGGTGTTTTGATATGGAGATTGGGTGAGGGATCATTGGCATATGACACCCATGACATGACACATACATTTGCATGATTTGGATATGATTATCATGCGCTGTTTTTGGTACTATAATATGTTTACAGTTTTAATATAATGTTCTTATTCTGATTTTTACATTAATCCTAAGTGTATAACCCTATTTGGAATTCTTACTTGGCGCGTTGACTAACGCCCTACTTCTACCCTTTAGATGATGGAACAGGGACAGGAAATGACAATGACCGTGAAGGAAGTCAAGCTTAGGAGCTTGGGCAGATTATGTTTACTTTACTTAATTGATTTTGGAACAATGTATTTGAGATAATTAGTATTTTGGGATTATAATAACTTAGTTTATTTTGCTATGGTTGGTTGATGTTTGGATATTTAAGTTTTAGTTAATTCAATAGTGATTGGCTTCCTTGCTTGTTTATATTATGGATATGGATAGTATTCTATCCATATTATAATTCCGCAGTTAGATGTAAAGCGTGTGAACTATTTTTGTGGACTTGGTCCACGTACACGTATTGTTGGCCAGTTAAGGGTCGGGTTTGGAAACCCGGACTTAACTCGCGTCGTGACAGTTCGCGCTCCCTCTCACTCTTTATTACAAATATATATACTCTGATTTTCGGCGAGTGAAAAAGAGCGGGGCGTTACACGCGCCTTCATCCAATTCATTTAACCTATAAACCTCTAGACACAAAAATAAATTCGATACTGCGTTTGTAGACTAGTAGGCCTCGGCTCCCTGACACTTTTTTAGTTTACGTTCTATCAATTACAATTAAATCACATCCTTTACATGTAAAAAATGTCAGGTCTCGCATTTGATCACATTTAGTCTTTTCCATCATTATTATGTCCATGGGTCCAATTTATCGTCGTAGTGTTAAATATTTTAAAATATATCATATTTGAAATAAGATGATAGTTGAGTCTCCTCACCGTAGTTTGACGAATTTTAACGAAATAACTATAAAAATATAAAAGTGTGTAAGTGATCATCAAAAGTAAAATATGTGAGATTAAATCCAGATATTAAATCCGTTGTTTGATTTTCCCAAAAATGTGTGGAAATGGCTGTGAGTCCGATTATGCACCATTAATTCAATTTTAACCAATCATTATATATACAAACCACACAATAAAAGAAAATAGCACCTAAGACTTGGTGTTTTAAAGCTGAAAAGTAAATTAAAGTACTCAGTGACTGGTCTCATATTTCTTCGGGCAGTAACCACAGTATTGAGAGTTCAGCCTAGAGAGTACATTGTAGAAAAGTAAATTGCGGAAAGTTAAATTGCAGGAATGTAAATAGCCCTTTGGACCAGTCCGAATAGGGTTAGCAAGTTAGCAGTTAGTGAGTTAGATTTGGACCAAGAAGGCTAAAAGAAAGTAAATAATATTGTTATTAAAGTGCGGGTAAATAAACACACAATGCAATAAGCAAACACACAATTTTTAGATTGATGTGTCCTCGGTTCAGGCGTCTGATATGTAGGTATCGCATTTCTGATGCCTAAATATATCGGACTTCCGATAGCATGGTATGAAACTTCCGATAATAGCAGAGAGTAAGAATGAACAATAATTTTACAGTATTTTGTGTCAAAGTTAGTATCGGACTTCTGATTCATTTACCTATCGGACTTCCGATTCATTTATCTATCGGACTTCCGGTGAAAGCAATATCGGATGCCCGACAGTAAAGTCTCAAATATTTGAAATTTTCATCTCTTTGTTTAGAGTATCGGACGTCCGATAGTGAAGTATCCGACTTCCGATACGGCCCAGAAATCACAGTGATGGGTTGAAATACAGTATTTATGGATCCTCCTTTAGGTGGTTTAAAAATTCCCATTTTTGAGATAAACCAATTAGATGGATTCAGATTTATGTCCTCTTTACTTTAGAAGAAAAAAAATCAGATTTTAATTGAGAAATAAAGTTGATTTTGAGGGTGTAACCCAAAACTGGATAAAAGCCATTTTCTTCCGTAGGTTTCCAAAAGTTTAATTTTACACTCCATTTTCAATCCTTTTTCAATTCTAATCTCCTATAAGGCTTATAAATAAATGAAATGGTAAGTTTTTACACCTTCCCACAGAGTTTTGGGTAGAGTTTCGTCTTCCCAAAATTTCAACTCCCTACTGTTAGTTTCAGACGAAAGAAGAAAAAGAAGGAAGATGAAGAAAGAGCAGCAGAAGAAAAGGACAGAAGTAAAGAGTGATGAAAAACCTCTCTCAGCTTGAGTATTTATAGAGATGGAATGAAGGAATTGTAGGCACTGCAACGGAATGAAAACTCAACCATGATACCTACAGACTAGTTTCGTTGGTTTGATTAATCATCCCTTTTCATTTTATTTAAAACTTTATAGTTTTTTAGTAAATTTAAACTTCGTGAAAAAAAAAAAATCAGGTATCGTTGGAAAAATATGACTCCGCAGATATGACTAGTAATTTTGACTCATGCTAAAGTTTTAAAGTTCGAAGAAGATCTGAGGCAAAAGCCAATCAATCTAAGCCATGGAGTGATTTGGTTAAAATGGCGGTTTAAATCTCATCACATGTAAATAAGACACTTCATATGGTGGTGTAAGTTTGGTAAACCAATTATCTCATATGAGTGGCTTTCCAGAGTGGAATAGTTTTATGCTTATTTATTGAAATAAATAGGTAAAGTTCAGATATGTACGACTTTTCTCTTCCTACTTCAATGAATTTGATCAACTAGACTTTTCGGAAAGCCCACTCATTAATCTTCATGACTAACGGGACACAGATTACATTTAATAGAACAAAATCACACAATTAAATTTAATTTAGGATTGGAGTATTACATATTTACCAAATCAACTGAAACACATAAATATCTACAGTCCTAAGTCCATTCACAAATCATCGTACAATAGTCACAGACACTCGGAATAATCTACCAGACTAACCGGAATCACACTATCAATGCTATAGCCACAGGAATTCGGTCTAATCTATCAGCAAGGTGGGGCCCACGGGTGTATCTCTCTTTTGCAGCTAGAGAGTAAAAGAGAGAATAAAGATACAGAGTGTCCGGAGAGGAGAGAACGAGATGAGACGGGAGAGTGAAATCCTCTCCCTCTTATTTATAATAAAAATTTAATAATAAAATAATAAAGTAATGATAACAAAAAATAATAAAATTAAACTTAATGATCAACAATAAAATAATAATAAAAATAATAGTTTTCTAATAAAAAATCAACTATGAAATTTGCATCTCAAGTTTCGCAGGGCCCACACAGTTGGCTTTAACTCGTGTTCACTATGCGTGTCTCTGAAAACTAACTCAAAGGTTTATTGCAGAATCTGACCTTACGAAAAGGTCCAAAACACTGTGGATAGGCTAAATGCCAATTTTGTTTGAAAAACGAAATCAAAAGCCACTTGATCGAAACCAAAATCAATGTTTCGAAACATTAAAGTATAATTGGGTTTTAGGGTACAAATTGAAGAAGAAAAGCAACGTCTAGAAGTTAGACTTCAGGACATCAAAACGTGGTTTTGAAAGTTGGGTTAGTTCCTAAAAATTACAAATAGTCCCCAGAAATAGTCCGTTTTGAAAATAGAAGTCCAAAGGTATTTAACAATAGGGGCTTTACAAATGGTTGGATAAAACATGATTTTTAGAAAAACCCATCGTAACTCAAAGTGAGTTTCAAAATCCTCTTAGTTTAGCTCATCGGGTAAAACAGTGTGTGCAAGTTTTAGGTCGGATCACTCACAAAGATATACATTTTGGGTCACTATTCATAATTTTTTGAAATAAATAAAGGTGATATTATCCATAACTGTGAAGATTACCGTTTTACCCCTCAACGTTAAAACGATTATATCGGGAGTTCTCAAACTCCAATTTTGTCAAACTTAGACATGTTAGGAAATCCAAAATGAGGAGATTTACGCATATGATCAGTCTTTAATTAAGATTGGAGTCCTTAAAATTCCTCAATTTGCGTGATATTAGATCAATGTCATTACAAAAGCCTTGGGACACAAATTCTACATCATCGTCCACATCATTGCCAAGATGGAAGTTATGTCACATGCCACATGCCACATGCCACATAGGGTGTAATCTTACAAACATAGCAAGGTGGGGGGGGTGCAAGAGCAAGTTTGGAGCACAAACATAGAATTAGCAACATGAATAGCATGGATCTTGCTTCGCCATGTGGATCAGCTCAATATAGAGAATAAGCCCATTTAGACGGGCTTGGGCGTGGAAAGGCATGCAAGGATTGCTGTACTTTTTTATTATTTTATTTTCTAGGGTTTAGGTCCAAGAAAGTCTACAGAATGGATCATGGGTATCCACTGTATGTACATCAAGCAAGGAATTCAAATTTGAAGCTTAGGGTTTGTGGAGTCTCCAATTTGTGGTCCGTCTTTGTTTTGATTTCTTTTGAATTAAATTTGTTTTTATGTTAAATTGATTTTGATCTCAAGTAATTGAGTGTATTTGATTGTATGGTAAATTTGAATGTTCATGATTGCATCTATTCAATACTTGATTGAAATTGAATTTAACAATCTAAATTCGATTCATTAGAAGGATCATAGAATTTTCAATTTGAATGTCTCAGATTTTATTTCATGCATGCATTTGGGGTTTTAGATTGCATTTAATTTTGAAAATTATAATAATTGCATTCAAAGTTATAATTCCACATTCATATTAAATTTGAAGTTACAATTCCAAGTTGAACACCTAATTTCAATGGCACCTAGTGAAATTAAAACCACATTTCTTTCTCTTGAGAGAAATTGAGAGCTGATTGAGGTTTCAATTATTAAAGTCTTCGATTCAGATCCAAAGATCTTGAATCTAAAACCTATTTTAAATAGTGGTTTTAAAAGTCTATGAAAATACAACCGACAACTGCATGAATTGGAGATCCGCTTATTCCTGTTACGACTTACGACCTTAGACGTTATCAGGTAAAGTACCAGCCTTAATCCACAGCTCACTCCCACCACATAGCATGCTACTATGTTTTTTGAGATGGATCAGATCTACTGGTCTATCAACCATTCTGGGCTTCAAACGGAAACGTATGAACGACTCATACCAATAACAATATCCTCCTGCAAACCACATATTTTCTGCTCGAGAATCAGATGTATAAACACTGGAGTCTTCTTTAAAATTAGAACAAGATTGTGTCTCCATTTATTTTTACCTTGGCCATTCTCTTGGGCAAGCAGAATCTCTCTTTCAAAACGACCTCATTTTATCTTCTTGTGTCCCTTACTTGCCCATTGTGGGTTCTTTCTTAAATTTTGTATTGAAAAGGGTAAGAAAATGGTTACTCACCTATGATCTTTTTTTAATTATTATCTTTTCAGGAATAGAACTAGATCAACTCAACCACCAAATGTGGATTGATTGAATATAAAACTCATGCCCCCTCCCCCCTCATCAATCCTCATCAAGTATAACAGAGGCGCAAGATCACATCAGAAAGACATGGTATTGATTCTCCTTGACATCAATCATCATCATACAAGCGGGGTGCAACATGAATCCTTCATCAGACCATGACAACCTTCAGATGGCTAGCAAAATTTGGCAAAAGCGTTTTTAATATTTACTTTTTGGCAAAAAAGCATGTCACATTATAAAGAAAAGTACATAAGCATAATCCCACAATCTGGGAAAAAACGAAAGGAAAACCTATGACAAACAAACTCGTACCTAGTTACAACAACCAAACAAAAGAAAATATAAAAAAAAACCACAAACCAATCTAACAAAAAAGTGCTGGATAGGTAAGAGCCAAACCAGTATTGATAAAGGAGGAAAGAGCGGCATGCGCCCTGAACAGTTAACGTAGCATGGCAGCAATTTCAATTCTGCAATCCTTCCGACCAGGTTGCCCCAGTGAAGCAAATCTCTTAATTTACAAGCCCTGTTTATATCAACATATATATACTCGTAGAAGTCCAATCTTCCTAATAGTTTGAATTATTTTTCCACAAACCAACACAAGGTAATCCAAACATTTCAATCACCATGAAGAAAGTACCGTAACATCATGAGGAAAACAAGAGAAAAGAAGAGGAAAAGAAGATAAACAGCAACATCTGAAACTTAACATGTGGCAGTAGTAGGTTTTCTTTCTTGGAGTGAGATGACAGTTTCAAAAGCACCAACCAAGGCCTTCACTTTGCTCTTCCTGGTCTCCACAAGCTTATTCGCCGTTTCTTCAATCACATCATTAAACAAAACTTGTTCTTCTTTCTTACTCTGCATATCTTGATGCTTCAGCACAACAACTGGGGTTTTTGTTTCAGTGGGGCTTACATCATTACCACCCAAATCTCTCCTCCTCCTCAAGCTTCGTCTTCCAATATCAACCTTGCTGTTCTGGTTTACACCCACCGCTATTCCCTGCCTGAATTTCAGTCTCCTTAATCCACTGTTTTGAGATTCAAGGGTCTTCTGCTTCTCACCAACTCCCATTCCTTGCTTCAATTTCAATCCCCTTTGGCCACTGTTCTCAGATACAAGAGTCTTTTGGTTCTCATCCATCCCCGTGCCTTGCCTGAATTTTAATCTCCTTGGGATACCATTTTCAGATTCAAGGCTTTTCTGATTCTCACCTACCACCCTTCCTTGCCTGAATTTGAGTCTCCTTGGGACGTCATTCTCAGGCTTGGGATTGACCACCTTTCCTCTCTGGAACTCGAACTTTTGAGATTGTACTTCTTCAGGGTGAATCATTACACTTCTTCTCAGTCTCCTCCTCTCGTCTTTTGAATCTTCAACTTGCTTCTTCTTTCTCAGGTTGTCATGTTCTTCCAATTCAAATTGTTCTTCTTCCACTTCATCTGAAGAAAGTGAGGGGCATGATGATAGTGATGACAATGACAGTGACGACTGGGACGAGCGATTGGTAGTTTCATCTTCCGCAGGTTTTGCAGTTCCATTCTCCAGTTTTGGCTCAATGACATACAGAGTCTTCTCTATTATATTATTGTCACTGGATTCTGCCTTTCTAGCCCTGTTTTGATTCGTTGTGGGGGAAGCTTCCTTTGGATTCTTACATCTCACTGATTTTAAACTTAAAACTCTACTAAGAGAAGGTTTGGGGGAGAGAGAAGCTATGGGTGATTTCATCGTCTTCTTTTCTCCAATTTTTAACAAGACTGAGTTCCTGGATTTTTTTTTCTCTGGGTTTTTTGTACCACTCAGACTTACTCTTGAAGGAATTGATTTCTCACGGATTCTTCCAACACTTGGACAATATGGATTTGATATGCTTCTCCCATTGTTTTCCATATCTTTATTGACTACTGAAGGACTCAATGCATTGTTTTTTCTGCACTTTCGACCATCTGGACCCAAAGATGGATTTGTTGAGTGGCTGCTCTTACTAACTCCAAATGTTGAGTGGCTGCTCTTACTAACTCCAGAAGGAGTTGATGTCGATGGTGACAAATTCGCTCCGACACATTTCTGCTTTGAAGCAATGGCAGGTTTGAAGGACATCTCAATCTTCTTTACAGGAGTTAATGACTTCTTGTTGACAATTTCAGATTTCTCAGGTAATTCAATTTCTCGTTCAGATGTTTCCTTGAGCATGATCCCAGTTTTCTTTTTCCTCTCTACTAAATTTATTACTTTCGTCTGATCCTGGCTTTCAGCAGAGGTCTCCATCTCCCCCATGACTTTCCGAGGAAAAGGATGTCTTTTGTTTGCTTCAAAAGTATGCTCTCTACCATATTTACAGAAATCATGGCAAGAACCCGTAGAAGCTCTCAGGTAATGTGGGAGAACCTTTTCAGTGTTGCTTGAAGAAGATAAGGAAGTTCTTCCAATTGCTTGCCCCGTTGAATTCCTCCTTAAACTGCCCCCATTTTGCACAACAATCTCTGGGGACACTGGAATACCGTCTACTGCAATAACAACCTTTTCAATCCCTTCTTCAGCCATAGAACAAAATGATGCTGTTTTGTTCAATGTCGAGAGAGATGAAATCAAGGCTAATAATGAAAGGAAGCAAAAATCCTGCAGTCAAATGAAATTATCATTTTTATTATACCATTATTATTAATGAAAAACAAAAGCTGAATAGAATAACTTCATCTGGATGGAATGAAACAATCAGTAAATAGTTCCACACTTAATGGGATTTAGTAATAATTTTTTAGAAATATATCAATTGAGATATTAAAATCAAAAGATTGAAAAGACCGAATATTTGTGTTGAATAAATGGGATATCCTCGGGATCCAAAATCATACAATTTTTCACATCTAATTTTTCACATGAAAATGTGAAGAAAATACCAAATAAAAACTCGACAAATAAGAAACACAAAAGCACGGCTTCTTTTAAAGAAGTATTTGTGAAACACAAAATATGAGAAAGAGACCCTCCTCCTTAGCCCTAGATAGTTCCAACAATCATATGATGGGAGAATAGTATACAAAAATAGACCTCCCTCGTTTATAATAGAAATGGATTAATTGCTCAAAGAAGTTGAAGTATTGGTCGGACTAAATACTAAACTGGCTAAACATTTTTTCCAAGAATCCAAAAGTAGTCAATGCATACCAGAAAATTCAACTCAGTACCAAACAAGAACTCAACAAAGTATTATGAAAAAACTGATTAGGTATCCATAAAACTGGAACCATGAGCAAAACTAAATCCTTCTCAACTCAAATGTTTAAATCAGGAAATCAGCAGATTTTTCAGTAAAATTTGACTCTGGCCAAAACTAAACCATCATAGCTGACTTTCAACAGTTACAAAGCAATAAATATGAAATCATGATCATGCAACCGCATGACAACAGTAAAGAGACATCTTTCATGTGATATTTCGAGACTGAATTATCTTCAGGCATGTAAGATTTTATGAGTATAATATCATTCACAGTTTGATAGGTTCTTCTAAGCAAAATAGACAGTGGTTTCTTTTGTGAAACTTATGATATCAACCAGATCCCAACTTTCTCCAAGCCAAAAATATGGACAGAAATGAATATCCAGTTCTTGCATGCAGGGGGGGATAGTCTAACTGTCATACGTACTATTCATATACTATCATTAAATTTGTCTCAAAATCATAATTCACCAAGAATGGAGTAGAAAAGGGGAAAGAACTCGTAGAATCTGTAATAACTCCAACAAAGGAACTATTCAAGCTAAAAATCTTAAGCAAGCCAATGTATCAAAGACCAAAACAGACCATATTGAATCTTACATATTAAGAACATAACCATTAGTTAATTATTAGAGACTCAGGTACAACGGAAACAAAAACAAAAGCATTAAAAAAATTGAAAATTAAAGGTTTCCAATGAAATGGATAAAAAAAAATCTAAGCACACATTACCTTTGACAAAAAGAAAGCAATGCCTCAATAAATCAGCTCCAAGAGCGAAGCCTCTAGTTAATCTGAAATACAAATAAAAAAAAACAGTTTCCAATCAGATGCCCTTCTTGAAAGATGACTTCAGTGTAAATGACCTAAACAATCAAGAACAAGAGAAACAAAACTGCAAGCGGTAGGGAATAAGAGCAGGGCACCTCTGATTGAGGGGGTATAGAATAACATGACAGATCATGACAGGAGATATGATTTTTTATAGGATAGGATGATGTAAGGCTTAAAAAAACCTAGATAGATGGGATAATGGTTATTGGTAACCAGGATGAGTGGGAAGAATATATCTAAAGAATAAATTCCAACTTTCTCAACAAAATTAACCCTTTAAATAATGGAAACATTAAAAAAAAAAAATTCCAAACGCAGAGTCTCTTCAAAGAATTTCAAAGAAATAATAGTACATTTCCTCCACGAACCTGGTCAGATAGAAATAGGAGAAGTACCTTCCAAAGAACTATTTACCTTCCCAAAACAAAAGAAATAGAAAAGGTAGAGATTGAAATGACAAAAGATAAAGTAGATTCTCCAACTCAGGAAAGACATGGAAAAAAGAAAAAAAATGAAAAAAAAAAAACTTTCATAACCCCATTATCCCTATCAGCACCTAAAAATGCCATTGAAAGCACAACTTTCTGCAACAATTGAGCCACCCCATTGAAGCAAGAGATGTTATACAACGCACTCACGGGAACAGGGGATTGCACGGACATACCCGCAAAGGGAAAAAATTTGAAAAACAAAAAAAGACAATATAAAATATTAAAATCTGTTCTGTAATTCGATCCAGTACAGAAAAAGGCCTTTGAACATTTGATTTGATAAATGTATCAATCAATTAAATAAAAATATTAGCACAATCCTTACGCAGATGATCAATAGAACTAAAATATACTAATCTACTGCTTTTTCTTCCCAGTGATATGATTCGATAAGAATTGATCAAGCACGTTAAATCGTATTTTATAATATCTATTGAAAATACAAATGGAAGAAAGACCTTTCAATGAAGAAATTGATCAAATTTTATAAAGAAAATAATAAAATCAAAATAAAAAATCCTTTGCATTTGAGCATCTCTTTCCGAATAAAATAGAATAGAACCAACAATTCAATTAAAAAAAATGGATAAATTTCTTGAAGAACTCTATCACAGAAGAAGGGGAAAAATACAACCGCCCATTTAAAACCCACTCAATCAACTCTCCAAAACCGCTCAATATTGTGTTTCATGAAATTCTTCAGCCAAAATTACATAATAGTTAAAGGAAACCCATTTGAAATCTATATTCAAAACAGCGATCCTACCTTCAACCATTCTGCCCCTCTTCACATCGAAGCAAAGACGACTCATTTGAAAAACATTAAATAATGACATCCTTCCATTGAAAGCCAATCAAAGAAATCAAGAAAATCACTATGAAACTGCACCGAGAAAAAACAGAAAGAAAAGGCAACCCATATGAAATAAAATCTATCTATAATCTGAAATCGAATTATATCCCACCCTTAATAATTCTACGCTTGTAGATAGCAAAGCATGCAAATCCCGTTTGAAATATATAAAGAAATTCCAATTTTCTTTTGAAATCCGATCAATTAACACGAGAAAACCGCCACAAAGATTTCATGTTTTGGCTTGTCCTTCGCAGAAAAAGAAAAGAAGAGAACAACCCAATCAATATCTAATCTATATTCAAAACAAAAATAAAAATCCCATTTTAATAATTGCCCCTCTAGAAAACAAAGCAAAGAAAACTCACATGAAATACCATTGTGTAATATTTTTACTTACAAGAAAAAATTAAATATATAAATTCAAGAAGAGCCCAAGAAGATCATATTATATCATATCCTACCATACCTTTGATGCAATTCCTTCCAAAAGGAAGCTGAGTGAAGGCTAATTTCTCAGCGCCTATAAAGAAAATCCTTTTGGTCTGCAAAACCAGTCCCAAATTTAAGTACCTTAGAAAAAAGGCAAAGACAGAGGCAAAGGGATACAACAACAAAAGGGAAGGGAATTGGTGGGGAAGCAGACCCATGAAAGTCTAGTCAAAGCTACTTCCTTTCCTTTCCTTGAGAGATCGTGCAAGCAACGCAGAAGAGAAAAGAATTGATGGATTGGATTTGATCCGCCCGCTTTCTTTCTTTCTTTCTTTTCTCTTCGCTCTCTCTCCTTCCTTCCTTCCTTTCTTTCAAGACGTGTAGGATTGCGTGTTGGTTTGAAGCTTTTAACAATAAAAACCAATAAAGAAGGAAAGAAGGAATTGCAGAAGAAACAAAGGCAAGGGAATGAGAGAGAGTGTGAGGAAAAAAAAAAGCGACTCGGCGAAAGAAACGGTTCCTAAAACAGATTAATTGATGGAAACATGGAAATTATTTGGATTAGCCAACTCACCAGTCACCACAGTCACGCAGATTTCGTGTATGATATTGACAATAATAAAATTACTTTTTAAAGGCGTCAATATTCATAAACTTCCTAGAAATTTCTATGCCAAGTCATAATTTGGGACATCTCCAATCACCCATGCAATGTTATCAAACTCAACCCGACCCTCAATTGACTCGGCGGTTCAACCGTGACCAGTTACATGATGGGTCGAGTCCGTTTTAAACCCGTTTATAATTTAAAATCTTGAAAAAATTACAGTAAATCAGACATTTATATTTTTGAAGAGCCTATGTTTATTATTTAAAATTCAAAATTCAATATGACTCAAAGACACTTAGATTTCATTCAATTAAAAAAAAAATGTGAGAGTTGATGAATTATTTTGAATTTTTATTTTTTATAAATACTTAGTTGAATTTTCTCACTCGAGGAGCTGAATTTGAGTTTTCGGGCACAAGTCATTTATTATGTGTATTGTATTTTATATTTTATTTTTATAGTTATTTATATTATATTATCTTATTTAATAGTTAATAATTTAATATTATTTATCATATTATATTGACTGAAAAGGTTTGACTGAGTTTATGTAACCCAAAATTCTCATGAAATGGTCCAGTTGACAAGTCAAATTTTAAAATATGGCTCCCAACCACTAAAATATATATTGATAAAATAGTTTTTACATAAAATTTTATTTCAACTCATTAATTAAACCTTACTTAATACTTTAATATTATATTAATGATACGGGTTTGACCTGGTTTGACAACAGGTCAACTCGGTTGAACCTAATTTAACCCACATTCCTCTAAGATGGGTCACTCCACAGGCCAGGTTTTAAAACATTGCACCTATGTAAACACTTCAATAAATCTTATCTTAATTTGTTCAGCATTTTAATTTTAGAATTCATTAGATTAATCATAATTATTGTTATGTTAATAATAAAATTATGAATAATAATTTTTGTACCACTATTTTCTTTTTTGGTATACTTCTTAAAAAAAAAAATCAATTTTATAGTTACTTTCTTTTTCCCTCTCTTTCCCTCTTTTTTTCAAAATAAATGTAAAATTTAAATTTTCTTTTAAAGAAGTGTACTATGAAAAAAAATAGTAGTACAAAAATCACTATCCTTTTATTATTAGTCTCTTCGTTGTCATCATAAAACACTTCACAAATTTTTATGTTTAATTTCTATAAGTATTTTAGTTTTAAATCATATTCAAATAATAACAACTACTATGTTAAATATATTTATCTTTAATTTACTCCTTCTATTTATCTAGAATAAAATTTATTAATTGTTTCATAGATCATAACATTTATAGTTGTAATGATAACTACTTTTTATTATTAATAGTAAAATTTAAAAGTAATAATAACATAAAATTTTAAGTCGATAAGATTATATCCTTTTAAACACACGTCCAAAAATTTCGTAGAATGATTCTTCCTTTCTTTTTCACACCTTTGATTTTGAGAGTTGACTAATTCGTGTGATCTTTCTCAAAACTATTTACGCCAATACCCTTATAATGCATATGTATCAATTATTGGCAGTTTTGGAGTAATTTATGATAATTTTGGTATTTTCTTTTGAGTTGTAGAGTTAGGACAGGCAGTTGAGGTTTTAAGAATGAATAGAGGTAAAATTTAAGGGGAGTCATATAGACACTCGGCTTTTCTTTCTCTATATACCCTGTTTCAAATTTTTGGGTGAAATGACGCTTTTGTCTTTCCACTGAAGCAATTGCCAAAGGAACTATTCCAAAAGTTTGAAATTATGATTTTCAAACGAATTCGTTTTTCGACCGATTTCTACAAATAAGATATCAAAATTCATCTAATCTGAATTTTATGAACTCTGAAATTCATTTTAAGTGAAAATGTTATAATTTTGGACTTTAAAACTCGTATCCAAAGAATTAAGGAACTTCCCTCTTAATTTTTTGGATATAATTTTTTAAGGCCAAATCTATACCCTTTTCACTTAAAATCAATCATAGAGTTCATAAAATTCAGATTAGATGAATTTTGGTACCCTTTTTATAAAAATTGGTCGAGAAATGACCTTGTTTGAAAATCCCACTCTACAACCCACTTCTTCGAATGAAAGAATTCCCAATGAATTCCTTCATTCGAAGGAAGTGGGCTGTAGAATGGGATTTTCAAATGAGACTGTTTCTTGACCGATTTTTACAAACAAGGTATCAAAATTTATTTACTTTGAATGTTATGAACTCCGGGACTGATTTTAGGGAAGTTCTTTAATTATTTGGATATGATTTTTGAAGCCCAAAATTATACTATTTTCACTTAAAATCAGTCCCGGAGTTCATAAAATTTAGAGTAGATGAATTTTGATACCTTGTTTGTAGAAATCGGTCGAGAAACGTTTTCGTTTGAAGATCTCACTTCACAGCCCATTTCGTTCGAACGAATTTTTGAATTTGTTCACACGAATTTTTTCATTCGGTGGATCACTTGTTCGAAGGATGCGGCGTTTTTAAGTGGAATGACAAAATGGTAATATCCATCAACTTTTGGAAAATGGGTATATAAGGAAAGATTTTTTGGGTGTCTGCATGGGCTCCCTATATCAATTATTCAAAAATCATATGTAAGTATATTTACATAGATGAATTTAAAAAAAAAGGCAATCATGATAATACCTCCATTCTTTACGATCACAATTCCTTAATTTCTTCTCCCATTAAACCACATGTCTGTTAATCTCTTAAACCCCGCTCTTGGAAAACTTTTTATTTTATTCATTAATTAGAATAATAACAACAACAACAAATAATAATAATAATAATTAAATATTTTGTTATTTATCTTACTATAAATAACATATTATTTTTTAATTCTTGTTTATATTTTACACAATAAGTGAAAATACAAAGTTGTTGGAATTACTTTATTAATTGAAGAGTGATAAATTCATCTTTATTTGTATTTAATGTATCTTTTTACATATTTGACCATTTTCTCTATTTTATCTATAGTATGACATTTTAGTTTTCTTTCCAAATGCAGAATTAATTTTATATTCATTTCTGAACTAATTTTCAGATTAGATTTTATGTTGACAAATAAAATTTGCCAACTGATTTTTTTTTTTCTGTTTGCAATTAATTTATTTTATTTTTATATATTTTATATTTTGTCTTTCTTGGTGAATCACATCTAGAATAAAATTTCATATTCATGTAAATATTTTATAATGATAGCTCTTTATACTTTGTTTCTTATAATTAAGTTTTGTATGCATGGATTTTTTTTTCCCAAAATGTAACTAAGTCATCAAATTTTTTTTTTTTAATTTATATGTGAGAAACCGCAGGAATTCAATTTAAAATTCTACGGGTGATACTCACTTTCATTACCATTTATCCCATTCCATCCCAACAATAGAATTTCCACAGAGTTGAGAGGAGTGGAAAATTTAAGAGAAAGATATATATAAAAAAAAAAATTGAGAGTGGCAAATTTAACATGGCTCGTACTCGTCACCAAACATGATTTAAAATCAGATGGAAGAATGGAGCTTGACACCGCATACTTCAATACCATTTCATTCATTCAATCTTGCAAAGGGCTTTCTAACCTTGTCTTAACCTTTGAAAAATGAAGAGTGAACCTACAGAATAATTTAAATCACAGCCCTTTAATTGATGGTGTAAGAAATTGAGTTTTTTCTAAAATGCAATTTTTATCGTGTCCTTCTTCCCATTATGGATTTTTTAAAAGGTTGATGTATAACACAAAGAGATCAATACGCCAATACGGCTAATAATACTTATCACTTTTATTGATTTATAGAAATAAGGAAAAAAAATCATATTTATTTTATTGAAAGTTTTTGGAGAAGCTAAAAATGTAAGCCCAAAGGAGAGAAGATGGGCCATTAAAAATGAGAAGAGGAAAAAAAGACGGACACGTTGATAAGATCAAAGGTTGCCTTGAGACCTATAACAAGTAAGATTAGCAAGGCCTTCATCATGGATGAGGGGTAAATTTTAGAGGGGTTACTCCGACTAGGAGTTACTCTTGAGTAGGAGTGACCCTTGAACTGGGATTACCCTTATCTTGTTTAGTAATTGCGGTGGTAAAGTAAAAGCTTATCGTAAGGGTAAAAAATCTTCTTTACTAACTAAAAGGAAGGGTAACTTGATATATTAATATTTTTTAATTTTTTTTATAAAACATAATTTTTAAATAATATACATGAAGTAAATTCTAATAATATAACTTATAATAATATTATCTATTTTTTATAAATTATTTTTCATGATTATAATTTAAAATGAACACTTGCATTCTAACATTAAAAAAATAAATAAAGAATTTTTTTGATATTATTATTTTAAATCCCAATGAATGAATAAAAAAATCAACATATCTATATAAAAAATTATAATTATAATTTTTTATATTATATGAATTTAATAAAAATATTAATTCTCATAAAATTGTTAATATATTACATTACCCCTGCTTACAGTTACCCCTACTCAAGGGTAACCCCAGGTAACCCTTGCAAAATTTACCCTTCATCCAAATGGATCACGTTGAAAATAATGACAAATTTTTAAGATAAACATTCAACAAAATAAATTGTTAATTACTCCAAAAGAGATTTTCATGAATCTCAAACTCTTTGTAGTTTTGAGACCCTTTCGAAATTGGATAGAATCACTCCTTAAAAATGGGACATTTTGACAATTATGTTTCGTAAAATTTTATTTTTATTTTTTATATTATATGAATTAAATAAAAATTATTAATTCTTATAATATTATTATATCAGATTACCTCTGCTTACAGTTACCCCTACTAATCCCCGTAAAATTTACCCTTCATCCAAATGCATCATGTTGAAAATGTTGACACATTTTTAAAATAAACTTCTAAGAGAATAAATTGCTAATTACTCCGAAAGAGATTATGCTGAACCTCAAACTCTTTCGGAGTTTCGAGACCTTATCGAAATTTCGACAGAATCACCCCTTAAAAATAGGATATTTTGACAATTATGTTTCATAAAATTTTTCTTTTTATTATTTATACTAGATAGATTTAATGAAAAATATTAATTCTCATAAAATTGTTAATATGTCAGTTTACCCCTGCTTACAGTTACCTTTACTCAAGGGTAACCCCCATAAAATTTACCCCTCATTCAAATGCATCATGTTGAAAATGTTTACACATTTTTAAAATAAATTTCAAACAAAATTAAATTTCTAATTACTTGAAATATATTATTTTTTTAATTATATAATATATATTTTTTTTCAATATTTTAAGTTTATAATATTTAATTGATAAAGAGAGGAAGGCAAGGGGTATTGAGGGGTAGGGTATTGTGAATACCTCAACCTCCAAAGGGGTATTCAAAAATGGGATGAGATGGGTAAGTTTTCAAATTTTTACCCTCACTCACTTGTAACCAAACGAGGGTAAGAAGGGGTAATGGCAGGGTTACCCCCTCTTACCCCCATCCAAAAGCAGCCAAAGCGGTGAAAATTCTAAAATTGATTATATTCGAGTTTGGTTTGGGTAAAGGAGGGTATTACCCCATTACCCCCAATGCCCCTGTTTGGTAATGGAATTAATAACCCTTTACCCCTTTTCTCTCATTTTTTTTCACCTTTTTTGAATTCCCAGAAAGGGTATTCAACATCGTTAGCATGTGCTTCAATGAACCATTAGCACGCTGAGATTGTAGAATAGGGCAGTGTCTAGGGCTTGGGAAAGAACAATTTATAGATGAGATAATTTTTTTTTTGAAACGTTTCATATAATTATTAATTTTTAAAATTTAAAAATGTAAATTTATGTGTTTAATTGATAGTACATTAGAAATAAATATGTAGACAACTAAAAAAATCTGAGCTACGAAAGTATCCTGTATAAGTGAATTTCCATCTCTTAATTCTAAATATATATTAAAAATTTATATGAACCTTTTTTCATTTGAAAACTAATCTATTTATCCTCTAGTAATAACAAAACCGCAATGATTTAATCTGAGAAGATTTTTATTCTCTTAAATTCAGAATCTCCTGTATCAAAATCAAGTCATTGCAAATTACATTATTACTTAGTATGATTGACTTCATATTCATGGATCAACTAAAGATGAACTTTTTTCTACTTTCATAAAACAAAGATTTGTGTAATGAGTTATTCCATTAAAAAAAAATTTACTATTGAGATTTCAGTTTTAGATACGTTCTATATTTGAGTAAAAAAGATGACTTTAAATAAATGAGAAACCAATGACAACAATAAAAACTATGATGATGGTTGATTTCTTTTTTTCTTGTTTAATACAATTGATTAGTGTCAGTTATTGCATCTACCATTATGCATGGAAGTCGAAAGTTTAACCATTTTAAGTAACTTCGAGAGTTTAATTTATTGTTAACATTAACACCAGAATTTCCAATCATGAAAATTGAGCGATTAATTAATGTATTTAAATCGTCATTATAAATGCTGGTAAATATGTATAAAAAATTTCACTTCAACTATACTTTTCATATCAAAGTTGGATGCTATTTATACACTAATACAAGGTTACTACATGATTTTTTTATTATTTTTCAAGTTGATTTATATATTGCACATTTCCTATAAGCACCCTCGTGTGTTCCATGTGGGACCAACAAAGGCGTTTGTGAATTGATTGTGTTAAAATATGTTTGTTTGAATAAGGTGTCTATAAAAAATTATCCGATCAAATAAGTAAAGTTATGTTTTTTCAGATCCTAAATATTCAGATTTATCCAGCGGTAGAAATCTATAAAGTTAGATTAATGGTCCATCTAATTTACATTATGTTCAAATTTGAGGATCTAATTCACAAAGTGCAAGTGGTTTAAGAAATACAGAGGAGGGGGGTGTATGACGGAGGCCGTGTTGGTCCCAAACATAAGCACCCATTTAGGAAAATTTATATATACAAGAAAATGATCAAGCACACTTCTTAAAGTGCTCTCATATTGAAAACGTCGTTGAAGCCCACTTATGATCACGAGGTTGAAGAGATTTGAAAGACATATTCATCTAAATAATGCTTATAAAAAATTAATTTCATTGAAAGACTTTAACTATAGTTTTAGAGCTCTAAAAAATCAAAGGTAAGTTAGGGTGCAATCTTTTATATATATATATATATATATATATATATTTCTTTTAGGAATAATATGTGGAAAAATATAATCGGAACAATCAATTACAGTACCAATAAATAAATCAAGCACGTACAAATAAATCTAACACTAAGATTTACGTGGTTCAACAAACACCTGCCTACATTTATAGAGCGTGAGAAAAAAATATATGAATCACAAAATACAAAAGAGAATAATTAACGAGTTTAAAACCAAACTCAATTCATGTTCAAAGGGCAGATGACAAATCCCACAACTCAAGTCCAGTTGCTATGGCTTATCTTCCTTCTCAAATTGATTATATCCTTCTTCTGAGAATTACCTCCTCTCTGCTCAAGAACAAATCTATACACAAGTATCCAGAGTGTATGTAGAGTGCAGTCAGGCTCTAGTATTGTATAATCACCCTGCTTGTCCTTGTTCTCAATATTTCTTCTCTCTCTCTTTTCTTGTCTCAAGACTGTGTCACACCGTGCCCAACGAAATACATATAAAAAAACCCAATGCAAAATTCGCCCACGCTACTTCATAGTTCATACACCCAAGCATGCCTTGTTTGGATATTCTTTGCTTGATTTGTGGAGATTTTCTCCTCCACCATGTGTGCAACTACCTGATATGGGATATTCCTTTCTAGATCTGTGAAATCCCATATTATCTAGAATAATCCAGGCTTAGAAAAAATCTGTGTGGAATAAGAAATCAAGATTAGTACCAATCTTAAAAAATATTCTACAAAATTCCACGGGCTCAGCACTTGAGCCAAATTTGTCCAATAATCTCTACCTTTGGCGAAAATCTCACCAATCCCGGAGGTAACCTGTGACCACTGTCTGTACTGCTCTGCAGTTCCGCATCTTCTAAGATACTCATTTCCACACTCTAAGATGCTCCACCAATCTCCATCAATTAGATGAATTATTTAAGCCCAAGTCATGCTTGAACCATATGAAAAAAATTAAATATTATGAGTTACAATTAGATGAAATTTTAACCTGCAAACTCAATTTTAGTAACTTGATCTTAACAGTCAAATCACTAAGTGCCTTTGAATTTTTCAGAATGCTCAGTAATTTGATCATTAAAAAACTAAAATTTAATTTATTTGTAGCTCATTGAAACTACTTTCAAGATTTTTTTTAAGGAAAAAGAGTCAGAGTGTAAGTTATGAATATCTAAAAGTATTTCATGTATAAGAATACTTGATAGGTTTATTCTTCTTAATTATTTTTTATAATTTAAAAAAAAAATAGTATTATTTTAATATATTGTTTTATTTACGGTTAACCAAAATAAACGTAACTCACCTGTAAATAATAGAATATGTGAAGCTTCCCAACGTTGCTCCTGTGAAAACGATAGACGGAGTGGGTAAGGAATAATAAGAATAAGAGAGAAATTATTTGCAAAACTAAGTATAAAGAGAGCCCAAATAAGTCAAAAATCTTGATTGTGATGTTTTAGCATTATTTTCACGTGAATTCATTGGTCCCACACTTAGATAACACTAATTTCATTACCCTTTTTCCTTTTAAAGATGATAAAAATAAGTTTCTTCTATCTACTAAGTACTAACAACATCACTCGAGGATCATTTAGTTCTTCTTTAGCCTTTTGTTTTTTTTAATTCATACAGAGACAAATGGCACCAACCAGAGTACTGTCACCTTGCTAGTGTCTGGTGTTTAAAATTTTGTACCGTTCAAACGGTCGACAGATACGAGAAAATGTCTCAAGTCCAGTGCATGAAAGTACAGGAGGTTAAGAAAAAAGATGCCGGTACGTATCGCTCGTATCTGTCAATCCGCTGTTTGATATATATAGGGTACAGGGGTGAAACTCGGGTCGGGTTGCGGGTCAGGAAAGCGGGTCGGATCAGGTGGAGAAGATAAAAACCTGCATGGAATTCGAGTCGAGTTGAGGAATTTTCAAATTAACTCCACCGGACCTAACCCGGCTAAAATTAGAGTAAAATAGGTTCAGAATGTGGGTCGAGTCATAATTCGGGTTGAGTTTGATTAGAATTCGGGTCAGGTTGGGTCGATAATTTTGGATCAATAATTTGGGTCAAATCGGGTTGGGTTCCATAAATATTGACTAGGGTCGGATTGGGTTTTGAGAAATCCAACCTGACCCGACCCAACTCGAGTTCAACCCTAAGGGTACTGTTAAGTGACAGTTACATGGCAAGGTTAAATTTTCTTAATTTTTCAAAAAATAGATAGAAATAGAAAAATTGGAAATTTCTGAGCATATTTTAATAAAAAAATCCTTTTTCTTACATTATTAAGTTCTTCAAAGTAAAAAACTTCCATATAATTAAAGTACATCAAAATTTGAAAAAGTGCAATTCTAAAAAAGGAAATATCAATATACACTTAATATATAATTTATGTATTGTACCTATAATGACTTGTATCTTTTATTAAAATTCATAACTTTTTATAAAAATATTAATTTCATTAAAATATTGAAACAATTACAAAAATCACACCAAATACCCTACTGACAATATCAATCACACGAAGACATCTTAATTCAATAAATGTTCAATATCATTTCATTTATTTTTTCTACATAAACTTCTAAATGAAGATAATCTTAAAACAAAAACATAAAAAAATTGATACAAGTATCTCAATGAACAATCTAAAGGGAAATTAGTTTAGAGAAGAAAATACCTTTCAAATATAAAAAACTTGTGTATAGACCTTCTTAACTTATAAATAATTATAATTATCCCATGTGGGTTAATTCGGATGGTTACCTTCCGTCTCAACAAGAGGTGTCAGGTTCGAACTCTATAGATTAACATTGGTGATGTCTTAAGGGATAGAGGTACCACTCGTAGAGTTTTTAGTAAGACTGTATTGAGATTTTCTACACGTAAATTGAAAAAAAAAATTTATAATTGCTATTTTTTTCTTAAAGCCTAAGCAATGTGACAGGCGTATTACCTGCTTTTTTGGGCGACTTATCACCTAATATATCGTATGTACGTATGATATGTATCACCTTATGCCCAAACAATACGTATCATATCTACTGTTTTTTTATATAATATAAACGAAGTGGCGACTTTTTGGCCATCCATTTTTTTGGGAGCTGGAAAATAAAGTTTTATACATCATCTAAAGGTAAGAATTTTCATACCATGGGAGCTTAGACACTAAGAATAGGAAATTTAATAATTCCCTTTATAAGGTATTTTTTTCTAGGAATCTAATTAGATTTAATTTGAAAATATCAGGTCTGGATCATGCATATTTTGATTTTTTTTTGAAATTGACCTGATTCAACCTTAACATAAATGAATATGGGTATAATTGGGTTGAAATTGACCTGCTTCAACCTTAACAAAAATGAATATGGGTATAATTGGGTAGAGCGATCCCGTATCTGAACCCAACCAAACTTGAATTAAAAAGCACCATTTGAATACTTTATTTAATAAACTTATTGGTTTTAGACTATAGTCCAATATAGAGGTAAAAAATCTAATGTCTCGATATGTATCCTCGATATATGGTGCATCTGCAATTTCTTTCTCCTATCTTTATTTTTTGTTTTGGAAAAAATACAAAAAGAAATAAGAGAAAAAAAAGGAAAAAATGGAAAACCTAATGTGAGCTGTTTTTTTTTTTTTAAATAAAACTCATTTTGATAGATTTTTAGACTTTTGAAAGTCAAAATTTTGATACGTCCTAATTTTTCTAAAAATATCCTAAAACTTTGGAATTTGTCTAAACATTTTATAAGGAAGGAAATCAAAATAAGGAAACACCTTATATGAACTTCATATTCCCAACTATTCCCTAGTGACATTTATCTTTTATTATAGTATATAATTTTTTATTGTAAAAATTTATGAGTTTTATAAAAATATCAGGCAAAGACCCTAAAAACTTACCAATCACATTAAGGGATCTTTATTTAATTGTAGAAACATTTGTACATTCATTCATTTTTTTATAAGAAACTTGAAAATAAGAAGTACCTTAGAAATCCAGACTTTTATCAAATTTTCAAAAAAAAAATCTTAAAAAATCATAAATACACCCTACAAACTATGTGAATGACTTTAAGACATCTTCGTGGAATTCCATAAGCATTGAATATTATTTCATTAAATTGATTTCACAAAAAACTAAAATTTGAGATTATCTTGGAGCCAAAAAATGAAAAAATTAATGAAAATAACTCAAAATGGTTAAAATTGATGAAAATAGCTCAAAATAACTCTAAAATTGAATAACTTGCTTTTAAACCTTTTTTAAATTTGAAATTATTGTTGAAAATAAATTGAAAATTGGTCGAAATCAATTTTTTTTTTCAAAAAATGAAAACCAACATCGATCAATATTATGTAGTATCGAGTGATATTATGTAGAATTGTCTTTTCGGAATCTATGGGGTCAAAGGAATCTAATGAGGAGGAATTTCTTGGTATACGGAGAGCTTTAATCTTAGGGTCTGAATTAGGGGGGGGGGGGGGGGGGTTTAAATCAGTGATTGAGAGTGACTCATCTAACGCTATTAAATGGGCCAAAGGGGAGAAGCATCCGCCACGGAGGCTGACTACTTTGATGAGGGAAATTAAGGGGTTGGTAGCAAGAATGGAGGTCTCATTTTCTCTTGTCAGCTGCTCTGCTAATGGGGTGGCGGATTTTTTGCAAAAAATGGTGTAGATGGAACTGTGAGGGGCACTTTTCACCTTCCTAAGGGATAATTTACTTGGGTCTATGTTTTAATGTTGGGTTCATAGCGTATAAGTTTCGACTATTTTGAGGCCTACATCTCTCAGGCCTCATCTTTGTTTTCTTACATTTGTATCTTTGTTCTATTAATGAAATTTTCACCGTTCAAAAAAAAATTAATACTATACGTATTGGCCTCTATTATTACCTAAGCAAGTCACATATGAAAGGGGCGAGTTATTGTCTTTCATTTTTTGTAAAAAATGATGATATTCACTTATTTAATAAATTTTGAAATTTTCATAGAAATTTAGGTTAAGTCAGATTAAGTAAAGTTTACTATAATAAATTTTGGATCAAATTAATAAGTAAAAAACTTTAAATTGACTAAATGGGTATAGTTAAAGTGGTTGCCTCCCACCTTAGGAAGCCGGGTTCGAATTCTCATGACTTAACTTTGGTGTGCCCTAGCGTTATCTTTTAAAAGGCACGAGTTTTAGTGAACTTCCCATTTTGCCCCTCATCCATCCGCATAAATCGGTTCACTTATTGGTGCACCGAACGGGTCCACCGACCGGATCACTTGGAAATTGGTGCACCGATTTCTTGAGAGTCCAAATCTGTCACCGACCGGATCATTTTACACATAAATCGGTTTACTTTTCAGCCGGACAGTGCACCGATGAGTGAACCGATTCACTGAAAAAGTGAGCTGATTTCTGCAGATGAGGGCAAAGTGGGAAATTCGAAAAACCCGTGTTTACTAAAAGAGTATTCCTATGTTAGGATGGCCACCTTTTTTTTAACAGAGATACATATGAAAGTAAATATTTGATTAGACATTAAAGTCATATTTTTTAAGCTTTCAAAATTAAATACAAAGAGTAAAATAATAATTTAAAATTAAAAACCACTTGAATAAAACAACTCCTTTCACAAGGGTGGTGGTGTTTTTTTTTAATAAATTATTAGTGTATATTATTAGTGATATTGTTTGCAGACACTTGGGCTTGATGGCCATGTCAAAGGGTAGGACCTACCATATAATATATATATATATATATATATATATTTTTTTTTTATGGTTGGATGCATCATCATGAGTAATATCAAACTATCTAAAATGTGATATGTCGAATCATCTCGTCCCTTGCTTTTAATGACTAAATAAACTATTAAGATGTATCAAATAGATATTTAAAAACTGGGATCTAAGTTTAGAAAATAAAATAAAAATTTAATTAGTATAGATTTCTATTAAAGTGGGCCCAACATGGGGCCTTTTGCTTTGGTTGAAAAAATGTCAGGGTATTTTATATATTTGTCCTTACTCAACTTAGTGCATTAATAAGAAAAACTATATTTTTGATATATGACATGGTCAACAGGCCAACATGTCCTAATACATTTAAGTCAAAATTATGAAATGTCACGCTCCGACTCTCAAGACACCTGATATTTTTTTTTGAAATAATAATCTCAAACTCTATCAGTAATCCTTAAATAACAGTGATTCATATTCACATTAGGAAACCTACTATTTCTTAGTTTATCGAAGACTGAAAAGTCATACTAAAAATTCGACAGAGTTTCATCTACAAAAGGAACATTGGGAAAACTTACCTTATATCAGATTCACTTGATAAACAATCCCAAATAAAAACCAAATGTCACACGTGAACATCATAATACAACATGGCGTAACACGTGGATTCGAAGCTCACACACCTCAAATTAATTCATAAAACATAATTGGGGTTCAAATAAATGTAAGGACCCCCAACTCAAATAGTGAGTGAGATTTCTCCTCACCCAACACTATGTGGGAAACCCTTTTTCAGATGGAAATCTGACCCTCTTCTCCCTTTTACACCAGAAATCTCATTGTGCATGTGGGTGAGCTTGACAAAGCACCTCTTCTCGACCCTCATACTCACACCTTGTTCGTTTTGGAGGTAAGTAAGATTTCAATCTCTATTCTTGTGTTTACAATGCATCAGTATCTTGAAGATAAGTAAAATGGGACGGGATTGAGCGTTCTTTAGGAGAAGGGTGAAAGGTTCTTAGGTTGAAAAGAGGTAGAAGAAGAGTTTTGGGTAACCTTTGGGGTCAAAATCTTTACTTAAAAGAAAATGAATTGGGGGTTTTGTGAATGTTATGTAATTTATGCTTAATCATGGTTGTAATAGTAGAGTGCATGTGTTGAACAGCTCCGGGACCAACTGAAGCGGACAATCCTCCCAACTTTTGTCACGTCCTGAACCCGGTTGTGGGCCGAGAACGCGACTTAAATTTTTTTTTTTAAACATAACACCATACTAATCCATCAATTCTCTATTATCATAATCACACTACCCATGTGAGTCACTAACTAATCTAAACACAACTTATAAAATTACCCGAATGGTTCCTGTTTCGGCTGACACATCGACCCTATTGATATGTCGTCCGGGACCCTGGTCGACCCATCTATGGAGGTGAAGCATCTTCCAGACAACGCGTCTATTGTTACACTCTAGCCTCGGGTACTGTCATCATATATAGTCATGTCCGTCTACACATCAACATCCACAAGCGGTCGGCTATGTGTCGAGACTGTCTATGCATCGTTCAATTGTATCGATCGCCAGCCGATCTATCATTTCCTGAAACTCTCAGACAAATACTATCATATCTGTTGACATACTGACACTAACTCGGTCGACCTATCGGCAGACTCGACATATTTGGGTCTCCTAGTGTGCCCCTACTAATGGACAACATGATGAAGGGTATACTTGGACAGATGTGATGCTACCATTTTTTTTTTTATAAAACTTGTGATCTTATTTGCGGCAAATTATTTCTGTGGATGATGTGTTATAGGGCTGTAACTTGGGTCAGGCAGGTCGGATTCCTTAAAATCCAACGCGACCCAAATTCTTAACCCAAACTTCATAACCCGACCCGACTAGAATTCTAACCCGAATTCTGACCCGAACCGCATTCTGAACCTATTTTAACCTAATTTTAGTCGGGTCGAATCGGGTTGGGTCAGGCCGGGTCGGGTTAACTTGTAAAATCCTCAACTTGACCCGACTCGAATTTCACGTGGATTTTTATCTTCTCAACCTGACCCGCTGACCCAAAATTCTCGACCCGACTTGGATGATTTCTTGGGTCGGGTCATGTGGGTCAGGCCAAAACCCGATCCGGGTTGCAACCCTAATGTGTTATATACCGTGGTGAGTCTCTTTGGTAATGGGTTATCGGAGTGCAAGATACATGGACTTGACGTGGGGTGTATGAGGTTATTGTTCCCTTTTTCGGGATAGGTGGGGCGTGAATGAGCTGTATTGCATTACCACCTAAGGGATGTGAATGATTTGTGGGCACAAAGCCATCAGAAGAGCTATGCAGATTGGAGGCGAAGGCCTCTACCCTTTATGGTGGGGGACCATGTGTTTTCCCAAGTCACACCACGGCATAGTGTGAGAAGGTTTGGTAGAAAATGAAAACTTTCAGCTCGATATATTTGGCCATTCGAAGTTCTAAAAAGAGTTGGTGAAATGGCTTACAGATTGTCACTTCCATCCAGATTGGCACAAGTCCATAACATCTTTATACTACGAAAGTACAACCCCGACGCCAGCCACGTGCTAAATTGGGAAGACGTGGAGGTGTATGAAGACATGATAGTTGAAGAAGGGCCAATGAGAGTGACTGGATCTGAAGAGTTGATACTTCGTAGCAAGACCATCCCTGGTCAAGGTATAATGGCGACGACACAGAGTAGAGGGAGAGACTTGGGGGTTTGGTGAATGTTATGTCATTTATGCTCAATCATGGTTGTAATGCTAGTGTTGAACAGCTCCGGAACTTACTGAATCAAAAAATCCTCCCAACTTTGGAGACATCGACCACATGAAGCTTTAGGCGAGGGCTTTTCCCCAATTATTCCCTTCTATATGTTTGTTAAAATGCATGTATGAATGAGGCATGATTGTACTTGTGTAGTGTGGGTGTATGGTGTATGTTAATGAGATATATTGTCCTAAACCTTTCTACAATGGAGATTATGAAGGGTTTGGGTAACGTGTGGTTTCAAGAGTAGAGTTGAGACCTTGTATGACTAGTGGTGTGGAGATATGACTTTTCCCCAATTTTTGCATTCTAGATGTTTGTTAAAATGCATGTATGAATGAGGCATGGTTGTACTTGTGTAGTGTGGGTGTAAGGTGTATGTTAATGAGATATACTTTGTCCTAAACCTTCCTACAATGGAGATTATGAAGGGTTTGGGTAAAGTATGGTCTCAAGAGTAGAGTTGAGACCTTGTATGATTAGTGGTGTGGAGATTTAGATGATTTGTATCATGGGCATTGAAGAATGGAAGAATGCCTCTTTGTGGTCCTTTATGTTGGGTGTCTCTGTGTGGATATTGGGAGTAGGGGTATCTCTGTGTGGGCAATAAATGGATACCCTCTTTGTGGATGATAAATAGGAAATAGTTGGATGGCAACGTGGTGGAAAAAGTGCAATTACGTTATATTGGGCTTAATTCTATAATATTTATTGTGAATGTCTTATTTATTTATATTGTTTTGTTTTTCTTTGGTCGACTTACGCCTCCTAGATGCTGGAACAACGTTGGAGGTGGGGTCTGTGGACCCCATTCCGAAGGTGAAGTCATCATGGGAGAAGTTCCAGTCTTTTGTATTTTGTATTGTCCTTGAATATGAGTGAAACACTTTATGGGAACAAATGGGTTGTAATATGAACTTCTAATGGTTATGTTTGCATTTAATATTTATATTTTGATGCTTATCTCATGGTATTATTGTAGCATTTTAGTCGCAGGCCTGGAATAGGGTCGTGACAATAATATAATTTAACTCAAAATTATATTACAACCCAATAATTACAAAACCAAAATGTAAAGGGGTTTCTCAACAAAACAAATAAAGTGTTTCTTCATATTGAGACCACCTAGGCTCCAATACTCCTAAGCTAGCTCATGGGGTTCATCTAACCCCTCCTTAGGCAGAGTTCCTGAACTGTAAGAGAGTGAGGCCATGTAGACCAGTGAAGAGAAACCAAACAATTCAATCATATTAACTGTAATTGTAACGACCGGACCCAAATTAGTGGGTAAATAGTGTAAGTAGAGAATTCAATCGGGTAATTAACAATTTTACTAATTGTGTGTTGATTTTATGAAATTGATTTTGAAAAGCACACCACACACACCTCTCCTCAAGTACAAATTTATAAATTTATCCCTTTGAATCAAATTAACTTCGAATTTAGAATGGATTTATTTAGTAAAGTTAGAAAATAAATTGACCCAAATTCTCCAATTCGTGTGGGCCTCTAGGACCAACACCTTGGACGAAATTGCAAGGATTATCCATATTAAAATTCAAATTTTCTCTGGAGAAGACAATTCTAAATTGGCCACTTACATTGTAGGAGGGAAAAAATTGAATGCCCACAGGGTTGGGTGAATTTGAGAAAGGGTTGGAGGGAGAGTTTTTTCGTTGAAAAATTAATACACTATAAATATTCTAATTGGAGAGAGCCCTAGAAACTCATACTCGAATTTTACAAGGCTTGGACAAAATTTCTTAGAGCTCTCTTGGGTTTCCTCTCCTCCTCCCAGGTATGGCTTTCATTTTGTCATCAAAAACCACTCTGACTTGTAACCCAATTTTGACCCTAAAAATGTTGGAATCACGAATTTTCATTAAATACATAGTTGTATCCCTTGAAGTCTACTATCCAACCAAAAAAAAAATCAGTTTAAACAGAGATCGGAGTAAAAAGTTATGGCCGAAATACTTGGACTGTATGAAAACCCCTTTTCCAAAATTCTATCTGAATTTGAGTTTTCTTGACCCATGTTTTTCATGGAAAACTAACCATGTTTTTACAAAGAAGAAATGACCTAAATTCCTTTAAATTTTCTCTTTTTCTCTCCATGAAAAATTCAAATATAGCTATTAGAGAGTGAATAACACACCCAATATGGATTAATTTAACCATGTATTACATCGTCCAGTGTTGGATATTGAAATCGACCATGGGCACTTGGATTTAATTCAAAGGATCAGATTGTTACAATTGGAAACTCTATTTTTGGGATCCTAATCATTCCAAAACCCTTATGGACCTAATTCTACATATTTGGAAATAATTTTAGAAGACCTATTTAATGGTGTTTTAAGGTGGAATGTTGGAAAATTCGAATTTAGACTCAGAACTGTTATTTTATGAGTTATGTTGCGAGAAAAATCATGAATTTTCCCTTTTTCAATGTGCTAGAACAACATGATTGACCCTAGAGGGGAGGGGGAGTGAATAGGTCAATCCCATTTTTCATGGTGTTTACAAATTTCTTGATGCAGTGAAATATGCATCAAGAAATTTGTTTAGTGTGATAATTTCATTAAGCGATCATACTAAGAATATGACTCTTTACATATTGTTTGACTATCGATGCTTGTGCACAATGTATAAAATAAGATAATCAATATGCAAAATGAAATGCTGTTAAGAAGAGTACTTAAATATTAAATACAAACACACAGAGATCAAACAACACAAGACCATTTTTAAAGTGGTTTGGTTAGCCAACCTACATCCACTGTTAGACTCACTCAACCTTGAGCTATCCCCAAATCCACTAAGTGGGGACTTACACCCTCACAATTAGAGTAGAAATTCTACCTCACTCAATCCGCTATGAATTTCACCCACTACTGTCGAATAGGAATTCCACCTATCCATTTGGCTGGAAATTCCACCCACCACTGTGCCGGAGACGCCGATCCCGATTTTTTATAGTGGTTCAGGAATCAAGCTTCCTTAATCCACTTTCGGAACAAAGGTTTTAAAAGAAAATTAAAACGAAGAAGCACTTGCCTTTAAAGTTCTTTCTCTTGATGTGTGCTTCATGAAGATTCCATCCAATGTGTGCCGACGCTCTGCCTTTTACCACCGTATAGCAATCACAATCCAGGGCGATAAGGGAACTGATTTTACCAAAGGTTTCCTAGTTTATTTTCTTCTTTCCCTCTTTGCCTCCCTTTCAAACTCAATCAATAGATTGGTTATTTATGGCTTTTATTTTCTTCTCTCCCTTTCTCACTTACGAAATCAATCAACAGATTGGTTGTTTATGATTTTACTTTCCTCCTCCTTTCTCTCACAAACTCAATCCATAAGATTAGTTGTATATGATTCCCTAAGTGTAACCACGAAAGAGAGAGTGATCATTCTGTTGGCCTTTGTTTAAGCTCACTGATAATGATGAGGGTTCAACTGATCTTGCCGAAGGATGCCAACTAGTTACATAAATATTGATTTATATAGAGAAGGCAACCAGTTGCAGTAACGGTAATGTACCGACAGGTCGAGAGCACCGAGGAGTCGGTGACTAGAAATGTTACTGTTCAACAACCCGACCGTTGTACATTAAGTGCACTCCTAACGGTAATATTCTTTCCTAGTCAACATGTCGTTGTCACCGATGAGTCGAAATTTATGGCACCGAGAGATAGGTCCATACGAGAGGCTCAGTCTGGGGCACAAACATGTTGACAGTAGTTTCAACTCTAGAAACCTATTACCCAGACCGACATGTCACCCTTTACCGAGGGGTCGTTCTTGGTACTTTCGATCGGTTTTGAATCGTCGATATGTCTGTTTTCTCGAGAGCCCATTTGAGTGCTAAGTTTCAGAACTCATACATCTTGATTGATCGAAGAGTCGTTGACCACGAAGGGTCGTTTCAGCCTTTCATCGAGGGGTCAGTGCATACGAGACTCTTGATCAGAGGCATACCCAAAATGACAGTTTAATGATCCAGAACTTATGTCAATCTAGTCGACTAGTCTTTGACCACGATGGGTTGATCCTGTCTCCACCAAGGGGTCGGTAAGAACGACTGGTTGAGCTGATAGTGAAACCAAATACATATTTCCAAGTTGGGTTCCAATTCACTGTCAAACCTCCTCTTTAGGCTTTTTATGATTTAACCATTTATTCCACTAAGATTATGGATAGTCCTATCTAAGGTGTGGGTACCACCTAAAGTCATCTATGACCATAATACTTGTTTTGTGATTGCCATAACAATGAGTTTCAATCTGGTGGAGCATGATCTTTACTTTTGATCACCTTGGGTCTTCAAGCTTCTAGCAATTGCTTCTTTTCGAGTCATGAAATTGACAAACTTAGGGATTTGGCCAAGTCGAGGCACTAACAAATCATAACTGAGGCTACCAAACTCGAAATTTTATATTTTTGGAAATCAGATAGATAGATTTAGTCACGCCTAAAATTTGAGAATTTTTTAATCTAATTTGATAGGTCAAAATCGTCTGCAATCCGAAATTTTGCTCATTGATTGCAATATGATTGGCAATGTTAATTGTTGATTAAAATAGCCATAACATGGGCTAAGAAATTCAGAACAAGGAAAATGAGATATTTTTGGAATCCTCGTTGAAACACCTATCTATTGCAAAAATATGGCAATTTTTTAACGTTTGTACAGTTCCCAGAAAATTTTGCAATAATAATGAATTTTTCACCATTCGACCCTTTTGAATGAGCTTAGACTATTGTCTTAAACCCTAGATTTTTGGGACTGTCATTGATGGGGCAGTACCTTATCAGTCATGATTGATGAACTCATATGACTCTAAGGGATTAAATAAAAATAATTTTAATTGTTTAGAACCTTAAACTTAATTGCAACAAATTTCGATTAAAGGCTAGTTTGTAAAGGCTTAGATTTTAGTTATTATTGTGCACTTCACAAAATTTAGGTGAGAAGAACAATTTATTCATTTGTTATTACTGTTTTATGATTTCTTTATGTAATGCATAGGCTGAGTTTAGAAAAAAGGATTGGGAATTGTAAATAAATGGGTTAAAATTTCAATGCAACTTACATAATGTAAGAGAGAATTTCATGGCTAATTTTTAAGCCAATGAGTATCTCAGTTTGCCCGGAATCGTGAACATTACCTGTTTACCTTATTGGAAAACCCAATTTATGTATTCTAAATTTTGAATTGGGAGTTTTGATTTGAATGCTATTTTATTCATGGTTTGATGTTGTAATACCATGATCCAGATTAGGCGTGTTTTAGCTTAATAATCTTGTTTGACCGATTAATCTCGAAGATTACGGTTAGGGCTTTGAGGGAAGCCCAAGTGTGGCCCAATCCGAGCTCGTGAGCTCAGTGACCCAGCTCGTCCAGCTGAAGGGGCATTTTGGTAATTTACCACTTCTTGTTATTATTTTATAAATTGTGTTGTTATGTGAATATTACTGGATGATATTATTCTCCTTAATAAAATATTTGTATTTCTGATTTTAAAATAATTTTATTTTCAGAAAATGGTATTTAAAACCGCCCGTCAAAACCCCGAAAGGGAGTAATAATTATTTTAAAAGGTTTTGAAAATGAGAAATTTTTTGAAACTAGTATTTTATGGTAGACCATTTTAAGTATGGTCTAGTTATTCTTTAAAACCCCAAAATGAGATTTCTAAATTGTTTTATTTAACATTTGTTTAATTAAGTAAATAGTATTAAATTGTGATTTTTAATTAAATCAATGGTTTTTAGTGAGTTTTAAATTCCAAAATTTTTATGGAGATTAAGGTTTTCTAAACCCAACCTATCTGTAAGGTTGGATTAAGTTTTCGAATTTTCAAAATCTTAAGTTTAGTTAAAAATCGAATTTTTATCAATTCAGGGGCCTTTTTGCAAAACCAGAAATCCTAGATGACTTATTTACAACCAGACCGGTGAATAGTGGTTTCACTGTTTCCATGTCCCCTCACCGCTGCATGCAGCGGCATGCACTGGCCATCCGGCCCCTTTTCCCGGCTGAATTCCTATAAATCCAGCCCTCCCTGCAGCTGAACAATCCTTCAGACTCTCTTCTCTCTCTCAGTCTCCCTCTCAACTATGAATTCCACGACCCTCCACCCAGCCGAACCTCTGTTTCTTCCCAGTTTCATCACCCGTAGCTTAAGAAGGAAGCTTTTCAAAAATCTGGATTTCAATCAGTTTAGAATCAAGAAAAACCGAATTTGACCATGATTTGAGTAAGAAAAACCAGTTTGAAATTTAAGGAAAAACCATGGGTTTCTTGTACCCGTGAGATTTCAGTGTTAAAATCCAGTGGCCCAGTGAGCTTCAAAGCTCCAAACCTCTCCCTTTGGAAAGAGGACTCCCAGATGAGTCCATCGGACCGGCTAGATGTGGAAATTGAATCCGAGAAACCCTCTGTTTCTGGATTCGTATTTCATACAGTGACTACAGTCACTGTATGCTGGTGCAGACAGTGGAGGAAGACGACTCTCGGACGGTCCGAGAGTCGATGTTCGGACCGTCCGAGAGTCAGACCTTCGGACGGTCCGAGCAGTATACTTCGGACGTTCCGAGCTTCACCCGAAGCCCAGAAGCGCCCGAGGCCAGCGTGACCCATTCGGACGATCCGAGCAGAGCTCGGAAGGACAGAACCCACTCGGATGTTCCGAGCCCTAACTTCGGACATTCCGAGACTTACAGACCCACCGAGACCCTTTTTCAGATTTCTTCAGTTTGGAAGGACTTCGGATGATCCGAGACCCGATCTTCGGACGATCCGAAGTCAGACCCATGATCCGAGGTCAGTGACTAGTTTAGGTGTGATTCGGATGATCCGAGGCCACAGTACCTGGTTCCAAGGCATGTTCCGAGGGACCTAGTTTTAAGTGTAAATCTTGTTTGATTATTATTGATTGTGATGTGATGTTAATACCCCTTGTTAATCTAAAATTGTACTAACCCTCTTCTCTTATTACTATAGTGTATATACTATTGTATTCACTTCCACGCCGACTCTATTGGTCGGGCACTGAGTGATCTCACTTTCAGGCCGACGCTATATTTGTCGGGCACTTAGTGACCTCGAAGCCTTACTCAACATGTCAGATCTGGTTCTATCCAGAAGACAACCGAGAAGTGATCCGAGAATCTAGACCTAACTCAATAAGTCAATCTGGTCAATGCCCAGAAGACAATATGAGTTTTTGGACTGAGCACCCCTTTTATTATATTATCTGTGGATTATTTTAACTTAAAATGGTTAGAAACCAAGTAGGAGACTCAATTCCATGTACCTTGGATATTTTTGGGAAAACAAGTATGATTCGAAAATACTACTTGTGTGTATGTATTTGATGCTATGTATATTGATTGTACACTTGTGTGTTGTTTGAACAGAGATCACGAAATCACACATATACGGTGAGGGAACTTGACTTTGCAGTAGATGTAAATAGGTTTTGTTACTTGAGATGGATTTTGGAGCATTGAGTGGTTTCAAATTGATGAACCCACTCATGTGCCTAAACATGATGCACTATGGTAAGAGTGCTTATGATGGTGAATATTATGATGTTGATCATATGAGATGTGATACTGCTTTACATACCTTTTACTATTGAACCATCGCCGAGCTGAGGTGTCGGTTACGTCTACTAGACCAGGTGGGTTGACAGTGACTGGCAAGGTGTGTCAGTACCGGTTTGCGGTACATACCGGAGATGTACTTGAAAGGATGTATTTTGACCATGTCGGGACTTAATACTATTGGTGTCAGGATAGTATCTAGGGGTTGCGGTGGATGACAACAGTATTGGAAAAGAAATGATGAATTATGGGACTGATGATGATATTATGTTTATTTGTTATCAAGCCTGAAATATTTTATTGCAACTGTTGATTATTGCTAACCTGTTGTTTACTTAACTGCACTGTTATATTTCCTTCACTGGGCTAGTTAGCTCACCCCACTCACCTTTCAGGAGATGAACCCGAGGAGAAGAACCCTCTATTTCAAGCTTAGGGTGGATAAGCTGCGGCGGTGTTTTGGGATTCCTACTGAGGGGAATACCCTTATCTTTGCTTTCTGGTTCTTGGAACCATTAGTTTTTGTAAAGTACCGGGTGTGGTACTTAGTTGTATCAATGTGATGTACTAAAACTACTATGCTTCTGTAGTTACTCTGATGTGATTTGAATGATAATTCAGTGTTGGTTTTATGTGAACATGTTATGTGTTGCTGTTCTGCTTTTCTTGATATCAGACTTATGGTATATGTTTGAGTCCACATATTGGGATCATGTGTGACCTTTGGGCCTAACTGTTGATCCAACCCAGTTAGAATGCTTGAGTGTTGTCTTAGCTTTCAAAAAAAAAAAAAAACCAGTCGCGTTCGGGCCAACCGTTTGGGTCGGGGCGTGACAGATGTTCTGCTTAATGGTGGTGATGTTATGCCATATGTGTTGAGTCATATTTGCATGCACATGTTTTTATGGAATATATGTGCTTTGGGATTGATTTAGTATTTTGGATATGCTAAATTAATTTCGTGAATTTATTATACCATATTGGCATGCTTACATAAGAAAATGTCCATATATGTGTTTTGTACTGTCACCGCATTCATGCATGATTTTATATGCGAGGTATTCAAGCATGAGCATCCACAGGTGGGTCAGTGATGTAGATTTGGCAATGGAGCCTTATGATTTGTTGGTGGCCAAATAGGGCCGGATGCCAACTATGACCATTGGGGTTGAGTCCTTATGACTATGCTGATTTAACCAAGGTTGGGCCTGGTCTTTATGATAATCAGCTGTTGTGGCCAAGGTTGGGCTGAGTCTTTATGACTATCAGTTGTTGTGGCCAAGGTTGGGCTGAGTCTTTATGACTGTCAGTTGTTGTGGCCAAGGTTGGGTTGGGTCTTCATGACTGTTAGATACCGATTTGGTCGAGGTTGGGCCAGGTCATGAAGACTATTAGCTTTGGTTGGGGAGGCCTAGTCTTCGTGGGAAAATGGAGCACCTAATAATGCATCTTCACAGACCAAGAACTATGAGATCACCTCTTTCATTCTGGGGTGATGGAGGGATCTTACCATTCGAGCCTTTTTTTTCATGCTTTTCCCACGGAGGTCTGGAGAAAGTAGCAATTAATAGGAATTCTCTAATCCTCCCTTCTTGACCATTATGTGCACATATATTTGTGATCGATTGGATGTATGGGTACGTGAATCATGCATCATGGTTTTTCATCCTGTATTACATGCATTAGATGATATTGTAATTGTTATATGTTAAATGAAAATTTGGGATGCCTACAATATTTAGATATGTGGAAATTTGATAACTTGGATACATGCATGTTATGTTTTGTTATTTTCACTCGGCTTGGAGTTCATCCCTTACATTAAGGATTTCCCCAGGATTTAGGCCTTGGTAAGGCAGAAGCAGACTTAGGAGTTTTTGGAGGAGCTAGAACGAAGTCTTAATTTGGTTAATATTTAGTTATAGACCATTGGACCTTTCATTTATGGGTAGTTGTTTCAGACACATGGAGTGTCCATTGAGATTATTTTTATTTGGTTTGATTTAAGGTTTTGCCATGGTTTGGTTACTAGTTTGGAACCTTTATGGTTTAACTTTGAGGATTTATTTTATGATGGTGTAAGGCTTCGTAATATTATTTCATGGGTGTGTGATTGGTGAGATTAGGTGTTATATCTTATTAGAATATATCCATAAATTAGATTGTGTGGTCATGATGAATCATACAATGTTGAATTGCGATTGTTAATGTGGGAATGATATTTTCGGTTATAGCTAATCATTTTTTTGAGCCTATCTTTTCGGGGCATTCAAATCCAACTTATATTTTATTTTTGTTGTTAACTCCTTACAAATTCATAACTTATTAAGTGATGCATGTTATCAATCAAGGCACAAATCCATGTTCCATAACATACATACACATTTAAACCCCTAAATGCATGTAATTCATACTTCAACGTTTTTACATATTATCAACGTAGATTAAATAATACAAAAATTTCAAACAATAAACCAAATGTGTGTTTGGCCTCCTCACCTTGAGTTTCGTGAAGCTTGGGGGCTTCAAAAGTTCATAGGAAAAACAGGGGAATAAAATGAAGTTGTTCCAGAAGAGAAAACTAAACCAGAAACTGATTTGACGTTGCATCGAACATTGTCGGATCGTCTGATGATTGGATGGTGAGTGGACATTGGTCGAATCGTCTGATCAACATAGAAAATCATATTTCAGGCAGAAAATAGAGGGAAAAACAAGGGAGGAAGAAGAGAGAGGATTCAGAACATATCAATCCTCGTTTTAGAAATCCAAACCCAGTCCTTTTGAAAATGAGTGCTCTTGGGTTTCTAATCCGATGATTCATCCGTCGAGCGACGGTCAATCCAATTATCAGATTATCCGATCACACTGTACCATCCCATTAAAAAGGCCATATCTTGAGCTACAGAGCTCAGATTTAGTCAAACTTGGACTCGTTGGAAAATCCAAAATTAGATCTACATAACCAACCAATTTTAATCCAAATTGGGAGTCCATAAACTACTCAAAATGTGTGATCACGAGTCAAGTCATTACACATTAGGACCACTTGATGATGCACGTTAGTTGATTTTTTTCTTTTTATAATATGGGTGTCCCCACACTGCATTGGAGGTAAAACTAGTCCCACGGTTACGCAAAACCACCTACAAACTTCATGTATTAATACATGCCGAGAGAAGTAGAAACCAATACCTCTCGTTAATCCTAAACGGTTAGATCAAATGAGCTATCCGTGTAAATTTATTATTAGCTTTTGAAAATTGTTGGGAGAATGCTATGCCAACAAATTCCTTCATTGCTGTGAAACCCAACAAATACCTATTCAATGCTCAACTCCCACACAATTTTGATGCATAGATTGGTGAAATTTTTTGATTTTATTTCACTTAAAATTAAATTTTGAAATTCTATAAACCTTATTTCTTACAAAGAGCATTTCTATAATTGAAACATATTTGTAATTAAATGTCGATGATTTGATGGAGGTGATCTAACAAGAGAACTGATTCTGGCACCGGTATTTTACTAACGTTGCCTGCGGTATTATAATTGAATCATTTCTCATTTTATCTTTTATTTTGTCACGATAAATTGTAATATCAGTCTACAGTGAAAGGATAAAATAAGAATTTTTATTTTATTTATAACAAAATTATGTCTTGAGTAAATAAAAATATTGATACTCAAATCAACTTCCTTTGATGAGAAATAGATCTAGTCATGGATGATTACTTTCCTGGGCTGGATGGGAAGGCATGGGAGGCTGGAATCAGGAGTTTACAATGATTTATAGACCATGCGTAGAGAATGAACAGAGAAAATAAAGAAAGAAAGGCAGAATTGGTTGCCTTGACTCTAAACGCTCATAGGATACTTCCCTTCCACATCAAATAATAATGAAATGTGAGTGAAACGATGGATATAATCCTCTCCTCTCCAAATAAAGTGTCGGACCACATTCTCACTCTCATGACAAAATAAAACATCCCCACCCCTCTCTCTCTCTCTCTCTCTCTCTCTCTCTCTCTCTCTCTCTCACACACACATTCTCACTCTCATGACAAAATAAAACATCCCCACCCTACTCTCTCTCTCTCTCTCTCTCTCGTGAGAATGAAATGCAATCTTCTTTGGTAGAGTATCTATCATTTGTTAAAGGAGGTTGACCCCCCAACTAAGAAGTTGGTGAAACTCTACAACACTTATTCAAATGATGATATTCTAAAATCAATGGCATTTAATCCTTCTTCGGTGGGTGTTATCATGTCTGTGATTATTAGTCAATCGAATGCGTTTACCCAAAATAAATAAAAGAAATGGAGAAAGTCAATGGTAGGAATCATTTACTTTTTTTTTTTTTTTTGAAAACTTAGGGTCCGTTCACCGAAAAGCAAAACCATGTGGAAATTTCATGTGCTATACAATGTACTGCCTTGATTATCGTATAGTTTTTACATTCAAGTTAGAATTAAGATTTGATCATTTATTGAGTTAGATTAATTAGATAGTTTGGTTCTTTTTATATAAAATTTAAAAATATTATAAAATACAAAAAGAAAAGTCACTATCTTGACATTTAATACCACATATATTGTTTGATTTATTTTTTTTTTAATTTTAAATGTTAGGTCCGACATGATCTGTAATAGTTGGTAACTTGGTTGAGATATTTCAACCCTGAAAGCCTGAAAGGCTGAAATATTAGATTTTTTACAGCACGTCTCACATCGCCTGTGGGTTTTGGAGTCTTGGGGTTTATAAGCACGAGTTCTCCATCTTTATAAGTAGGTTTTAAAAGTGAGTTCTACTCATGTGTTTTAGATATAGTATTAGAGCAGGGGTACCAGAGGCAATGCTACAAATATCGATGATAATTTCAAATTTACCACATTTTTATCAGGAAAACATCAATTGTCGTTAATATCCCAAGATTTATCGGTATTGTGGTAAATTCTCTATAAAATCGTGTTAAAAACACGATAAATGGCAATATCGGGTAAATATCTTGATAAATTTCCAATAAATTACTAGTAAATTCATTATTAACATTTTATTTTATATATTATATTTTCCGTGAGATTTTCTCATTAATTTTATAGTAAAAAACTGAGATTTTGAAAATATCCTGATAGTTCCAATCATCTTTAATATTCTGAGAATGGTATTTGTGACAATCACCACATATACGGTTCAGGTTCGTATTTCCAACCCAGTGTGGATGGGAAAAGTCGAGTCTGACGCTAAGGAAGAGTGTTAACATGTCCCACACCACCTATAGACTTTGAGGTCTTGAGATTTATAATCACATGTATTCCCAACTCAATAAACTTTTATGACATACAAGATTTCTCCTAAAGTTGATACGCGTACATGTCAATTTCGACATGTTACGTAAAATGTAGGGACAATGACCAACTATCTATCTTTGTTGTTGCTGTGACCGACTTCTCAATCGTTCCCAAAAGGAAAAGCTAAAAAGGAGTTCTTCTTCTATTATTATATCAAAGCCCACAAATGTATGTATATGGAATTAAGGCCAGTGGAAAATGAATGGTGTTCTAGCATCTATCCTGAAACACATATCATTTTCTTATGAAATCTGAAAATAAAATGGAGATTTATTTATGCACTTGACGTCTTCACGCTCACTTAATTCTATAAATATAACAATGATGTGCTACCCATTTTGAAGATGAAAATACCATAAAACAACTAAGTCAGTTGATGGTGTGAATGTGATAAATACCAAATCACTTAAACTACAGTGAATGCCTACCAAAAATTGAAAATAATTCATCGCCAAAGTGGAGTGATATTTCAACAATGTCTTCATTTAGAGATGGGGCCCTTTATTAGAGATGGGGCCCTTTTATTAAAAATGTTAGTATCATATACTAATCATTATTATTAATCATCTTCTTATTTAATTAAAGCGATTTTTAGTACTCTATTATCATTTAACATTTTTTATGTGGAAGAAATTCAAGACCCCTAATTTTCTTCCAATATAAAGGAATTGAGTAAAACTCCGAATGCACTCATCCCTCACAAGCCACATACATCAAATAACTTAGATATTAGTATCATTTTACTCTATAAAAAATTAATCTTCAACTACACTATATGGTATCGTGCTCTTTTTATCATCTCCAGTGAACTCTTCGAAGGCTTATTCCTTCTCTTAATCTTTACCACTACAATTATAGTTTTTTGTATCAGATATATTTTTCGTCTTATGTAAATATGTCCAAAGCATCTTAGATAATTTATTTTTTACAATTTTTTTAAGAAGAAATTCAAAACCCCTAATTTTCTCCGAATACAAGAGAATTGAGTAAAACTCTAGATACACGTATCCCTCACAAACCATATACATCGAATAACTTAGATATTAATATCATTTTACTCGATAAAAATTAATCTTCAACTAGACTGTACCTTATCATGCTCTTTTTATCATGTCCAGTCCACTCTTCGAAGGGCTTATTCCTTCTCTTAATCTTTACCATTACAATTATAACTTTTTTGTATCAGATGTATTTTTCGTCTTATGTAAATATGTCCAAAGCATCTTAGATAATTTGTTTTTCTTATTTTTTCATTTATATAGTCTATCTTTTAATGTTCTTTTAACTCGGTTATTTTTAATTTTATCTTTAATGCTCTTGCATTCTTCTATCTTAAGATATGCATTTTTGCTGTTTCTATTTTTCTGTCTATCCTATTTATTTACCAAAATTCTGCTACATAAAACATTATTGTTGTTGTCTACTGGCATGTTTTACATGTTAATATTAAATATTTTGAAATGGTACAATGTTCCAATTAATGCATTTTATTATGTACTGATTAATAAGTGTAGTTAAATATTTACTGAAACTATTAAAACTCTAAAATATTCATCTCTCTTCTGGTGTTTTTAAATAGGTACAAATTCACATCGGGTTGGTGCAAGAAGACTTGGTCCATACTGAGTTTTAATTGATATAAATTTCTCTCGAATTTCGATTTTTCATTTTTAAACCACACACATGATTATTTCAATGAATAAAATAGGTGAAGGTTGGCTTGGTAGCCAGCTAGAATTTGACGTTTCAAAGTGATCGTTAGGTCGGGGGAGTGGGAATGTGGCAGGTACGTTGGAAGAATTTCTTATCTACGTTCAAAGTAGAAAATGTCATGGTTGTCTTTTGTGGTCTTCATAAATTATATTATTTATGATTTTTTATTACAATCATTATAAGATAAAAAAATATTTTTAAAAATATATTTATCATACAGGATAGAAAGTTACCAAAATGAATTATAGAATTTGAAAACAAGAATTTTAATTTTTTTTGTTTTGAATTTACGTGTGGGAAACCCAGTGTAACACCCTACGTGTGATACCCACTGTTCCTAGGGTACGCCAGGTTAAACCATGGGGGCTCGAACTTGGCACCTCTCTCTTCCTGAGGCCGGAGTTAACCAGTTGAGCTACACCCATGAGGATCTTAAAATTTATTTGTTCATTCATTCATATCAGTAAAATATTATTTTATATTGAATTATATATAATAACTATTTTCGAAATGGCATTGTTTATGAATCTCGTAGAACCCTATGTGTTAAGTTATTAAAAAAAAATACTAGCATGACAGCACTAAATCTATTCTCCCAAAACGACATTTAATGACACATGGTGTTTAGACCTAGCAATGAGTTGGATCAGAGTTGGATCAGGTTTAAGTCACGCTCTATTTAGTTTTAAGTTAATAAATTTTACTCTATTATTTATTTATTTATTAAATGAGTTAGTTGTTTTGAATCTATTCCATATTCGATTTGAATCAAGACGGATGTTGAATTACTATCTATTTAACCAAAACATGTAGACATTTAGCTCGTTTTAAAAAAATCATAAGTAAACAATAAAAGGCCCTAAATCTAACTAAATATATAGTATATATATATGTGTATGCGTTTTCAATTACTAAAATTTCATATATAGAAATATTTCAAATTTAAAAATATCTGAAAAAATATTAAAAGATTTGTAATTAATAAATTTAACATATAAACATTAATATGAAAAATTTGTAAAAAGTAATGTTATCTTACCTTTAATGATGACCTTTTAACTTCAACTTGTAAATAATATTTCAATAATATGAAACACAGAAAACAGCTACGTATAACTTAAGTTCCACTTTATAAAATATTAAAACATGTAATATAATTTTAATCCCACGATTAACAGTGACCTATAATTCCAACCTATGTACTGCTTAGCGCTCCTCACGAATAACCAACGGAGTCACAACATTATGCTATCTCCTTTCCACCACCATTACATGCATTGACTTTCCTCCTTCAAAAACTCCAGAGGCACAGAGATTATCTTCTAAATCATAAGGCCTTTTATCAAGTTTTAAAATGTACTGAGCATGATCCATTGGAAAGTTTAAACAATGTAATTATATATACTGTGAAATTTGATTACCAACAAGTTTGCAAATAAAATAGAATTTAATTTTTACAAATTTTTCTAATAAAATATAATTTTGTACATTTGTTTTCACCTTGTTACTGAGAAGACTTAAAAAGAGAGAATCAAATATTTTAGTTTAAAAGAAAATTGAAAATAATGAGAGAAAGAGGAGAAGAGTGACTGCCTTAGTTACCGGGTGATCGTGGAGATGTGATGTGGACAACCGTGGCCCAGTAGAAAGATTTAAAGACTTTGAAGATACAGTAGAAGATTTTGACAATTGGGATTAGCAATTTTACAAGATTTATGATGGAGAAAAATAGAGAAAAATGAAGCCACGATCATCAAGATAGAGCATAAAATTTATTTAAATAGAAGCTCATGGATCAAGTATATGGGCTTCGGCCCAATAGAAGAAAATAGAGATAAAATAGTGGAATTGGCTCTTGAGTTCTCATAATAAATTTTCTGGTTAAAAGAGGAGTCTTTCTAAGAATCTATATGGACCTAACTGTGCAAAATGAAGAGCTCATTTGATGTGATGAGCATGTTTTAACATGTTTTGGGCCTCCAAAGCCTACATTTCATGAATCATTAGCTAAGCCCAAGGAGAAGTGTCTGTGTGTATCACATGGATCCTATCTCTCCTTGGAACCAAAATGGAAAATTTCTTTCTTTAGAATGCATGGACACCAAAATTAAATAAGAATTATCTCCAAAAGAAGTTAAAGCAATCTTGGTTGCCCATATCTCACAAGAAATCTCTTCAAATTTGTCTATGTCTAGTTTGTGGACACATGTCATTTAATTTATTTTTATTGATGTAATAAAGCCACTTGACATGCATACAACGGTTGAATTTTAGATGGAAATTACAGAAAGAAATGTAAGGGTGTGTGTGGCTTGGATAGATTGAATCTCCAATTTTTTTTGGTCAAACTCAACTATAAATTGAAGACATGGACCTCCGATTTGGACAAAATAAATTTGAGTTAAAGAAATTGCAGCAAAGTTTGCCGGTTTCTCCAAATATTGGTTGGTTTTATGTTTGATTTAAATTGTAGAAAATTAACTTGTCTTACAAGTAGTCGAAGATTCCACTCTTTCATAAGAGACTCTATATGTGAACATTCAAAATTCAAGATGCGTTCGACTTGCATGTGTTAAGCATTACACTAGCATCCATTTTGAGCAAGGCTTGGTGGCCTTTCGGAGAAAGCCTTTGCAGAATCCAACTCTTCTTTGGACTATGATTGTGCACCGACAAAGTGATAGAACTTGGTAAATCAGGACCACGTCTCGCTTACTGTGGCACCCCCCATTCTAATGTGAACTTAGATGTACAAGATGATTGTGCTTGAATGAACTTTGTATTACTCTGACCATAAATTAAAATTAATTGTGAGATTTTGTGTTGTGAAGTGTGTTTTGTAGTCTCTTAATCATAAAGATTATGAGGTGTGCTTTTCGAAAAGTCCAAATTTGCCTTAATCCGAGCTCGATTGCTCATTGGTTTGGCTCGTTGAAATTGGGAGGGCAAAATTGTAAATATTTGAACTTTATTTATTTAATTAGGAAAATAGTCTTAAAACCATTTTTATTTAGAAAACCCCTTATTTGGAATATTTGAACTTCCAAACTCACATACATACTATAACTTTTAATTCTGAGTTTAACGGACCCTTTTGATCGTCATTTTCAGTTTTAGAAATGTAACTAAATTGACTATTTTAAGGAGTCATATTTAGAAAATCATAATTTAAAAATAATTATGGGATTAAGAAATTTACAGAAAAATAGTTTGTACTTAATATGTGTTTTAATTGACCATTAATCGTTTTTAGAATTTTAAAATGAGGTATAAGACGCCCAATCTACATTCTCAGATGTAGACCGTCGTTTTAACAAAAACAGTATGTCGCCGAATCGAGTGGTTTTTGACCTCAACTCTTCTTCGAGCTTTAGAACTTTTTCATGAGACGAATTTACCTAACATATCTGTGGAGTCAAATTTTCTCCAAAGGATGCTTCAATTTTGAGTAAATTTCGTAAAAATGTCATTTTTGTCTAAATCGTCGAGTTTTTATAAATATTTCTTTCAAGGTTTTTATGGCCTTCTTGATTTTCAGTCCCCAACCCATCGGACCAGTTGGATTAACCCGACGAGGTCTCTATTTAATTCAAGTTTTGAAGATAAGGTTATAAAATAAAATAATATTAAAAAAAATATAATCACTAATCCTACCATAACTTTTGCTACAACACTATGGATAAATCCTTATAAGTGTAGGTGCAATGCACCTTCATTTGCACCGATGTGATTTATTTTTTTTAAAAAAAAATCTTTGTACTATAAGCTCTCCCTCTCCATTTTCATCTGTTGCTTTTCTCCTTCTTCATCTTCTTCTTCTTTTTCATGTCCGTTTTCTCTGCAACTGGCTTTTAGTTGAAATTTTCGAAGGGTCAAAACTCTGCTCAAATCTCCGAGGGAAAGTATAACAACTCATCCTTATTATTTTACGAGCTTTAAAAAAGATTAGATTTTAAAAGGGTTTGAAATGGGGTGTCAAAATGAAGTTTTGGAAACCTAGGGAAAAATGGTTTTTTCCACCTTCTTGGGTTACACCCTCAAAATCAACTTTGTTTTTCATCAAAATCCAAATTTCTCTTTTCTATGATGAAGAGGACTTAAATTCAAATGTATCTGCTAGTGCCCCTACTTGCCGAGTCACCTTGTTGTCAAATTCGTGACCTCAGTGAAGCACTGCCTCTGGAAGATTGAAGCGATTGAATCAAGTCTCAAGTATTAAAGGTTTCAAAGCTCATCGATGTATGGCAATCTGTCAGGCCTCGAACCCAGATGTGGGCTTGGAACGCGACTAATTTTTTTATTTTTTTTTAAAACAAATCCAATTATCAAAGTCTATAGGCATTCTAAGAGAGCTCACTTAAGCCCATAGAAAATGTCGCACATGCTCATGTGGACATTAGGGGTTAAATCAAACCCTTAACGAACACCAATTGATACTACGATCACAGTCTCGTCGAATCCTTCGACATTGACAATATCGGTTCTCACAGATAATTTTCAAATTTTCCAATTTTCCCCACTTACTACACATGGGTTTCACCAAACACACCATAATACAATCAATTATACATCATATTATCATATTACACATATATGACTTATACACAAGGTCTTTATGCCACAAGTGGCATAATCACCTAATATTTACATGATTTTAATATAAAACTAAACAAGTATAAATCCTACCCTTGTTAGGATTGGATTCCGACTCCAAAGCATCGCAGAGGGATTCTTCATTCCCTCATTAAGTACATGATTTGCATTGTAAGGGACGTGAGCTCTAGTCCAGTGAAGAGAACTCAATTTAACAAGTCCCTTCAAATTTTCAAAATATCAAATTTACAATGCAGTCTACGAGGAAAATACTTAGAACACCATTGCATACCTTTACCATTTGTTCTTTCCTATCTACACACACACCCATGCATACTAACACATATACATATAAACCCACCCATGTATACACACAAATGAAGATGCCACCTGCACATGCATTCTCACATTTGCACCTGCAAACTCACACATGTATTCATAATATCAATAACACAATGCATGTTTAACAACATGATAAGCAAATAAATCATATTTTCCATTTACAAGGTTACAACGAAACTTGTAATATACTGGGGTATCCCACTCAACTTCGTTGAGGTATCCCACTCAACCCCAACTGTAGAGGTCCAGGGTATCCCATTCAACCCTGTCAAGGAATCCCACTCATTCTTGAATGCATTAAGTTAAGACAGACAGAATGCAGCATCTTGCAAGAGCTCGACCGAATGTACAAGTGTGTGTATGTACATTAACATGTATATTAACTATCAATTATCCATAAACATGGAAATAATATAAAATCACCATTCACATATCTTTTCTCCATATGCCCTTTGCATGAGGGTTTAACAATGGAGTTTCACTTACCATCCACTGGTTTCAATCCAAGTTTAATAATCTGGAATGTTTTCATCTCATCACCTGTACAAACTTGTTAGCACATGTATAATCACATGCATGCAAAATACTATGCATGATTGAACACCGTACCCACTATATGCACCTATACTATGGTATGAACCATATGCATGCTCTAATATAACACATATCATATGCACTACTGACCCTAACATGAACCTCATGCATGATCAAAGCCACATATATCATGTAACACCCTGCCCTTTTCGAGAATTCAGAGTCTAATTTTTTTTTTAAATAATAAAACATCGGAAGAGAGCGTGCGGCGTCACGACGTGAGTTAAGTTCAGACTACTCAAGTCTGAACCTTAACTGGCCACCCATGTGTACATGGACTAGACCATGATAATGAATCACACATGGAGCTAACATCATCATGCATAATAACTTAGATTAACTGCGGAATAGAAAGACTAGATAGCAAGTAACAGTCTCAAACATTAATTAACATAAATCATTCCATCCAAAGTTATTAACCTAACCAAACCATAGCAAGTAATGACTTATTACATGTCCAACAAAATATAGTTCGAATGACAGTAATATAAAGAAGTCCAGTCCAACATTCAAGTGCTTAGGCTTGGCTCCCCTCCCGGTCATCGACCTTTTCCTTCCCTTTCCTTGTACCTGCATTCTCCTCTGAGGATAGAATTAGGACGTTAGATCAACGCGCCCAGTAGGTTCCCGATTAGGGCTATCACATGAACAACATATAAAACATGCATATATATCATAGTACATGATTAGTAAAAACAGGTAAAACAATGCTATGAAGTATGCACATGCAATGAGCCTCCCCCATCATGTACATTCATAGCCATCACTTGACGTGCCTTGCACTGACAAGGTAAATCACAATACACTTCCATCTCTTCATCATTGATTTGGTTCATATCACGTATTAGTCCTCCTGGCGGGACTCTCATCGCCTAAGGAGACCAATGTGACTATGACCATCATGTTACTCCTCCTGGCGTGACTTGCACCGCCGAAAGAGGACGTAACTCATAACTTGCAACATTGTAGAACCTCATTCATCATCCCATGTCTATGCATGAGATGCCGATGCCTGTATGCCATTTGTTAATGCATAATATATCATTTGAAACATATAAAATAAAACAAGAGTCTCATAAGAAAACTGGGGTAAAACTGTGGTTATAAGTAGGTAGGAAACCTACTGAAAATTTGCTTCGGTGTTGATTCTTTTTCACTTGATCACGACTTGCGCGCCGTTCACGTTCCGTTACCTTGTTATGTAACCATAAGTAAATCATAACATCATTTAAATATCCATTCTCATATAAGACCCAAACATCTTGTGGGGTTCGGCCATACCCATGGCCGAACCTCACCCACTTTGACTTGATCTCTTTGGTTTTGGATTAACACCATCCAAATGATTTATTAATACTTCAAACCACTAAATATCACTTGGTGGGGTTCGGCCATACAACATGGCCGAACCTCACCATATTGGTTTGAGCCCCCTTCTTTAAGTCCTTTGTTCTTTTTATTCATAATTACCATAATCACTTGTATTTACAACTTTTCCACTCGGCCAAGCCTTGTTTAATTTTTGCTTCACAATCAAAGCCCATATGACCAAACCACCTTAGTGGGGTTCGGCCATACAGCTTGGCCGAACCTCACCAATCCCATTTGGATTTCTTAATCCATTCTAATCACATTAATCATCCAACCTTTAATCCACTAAAACCACTCCATGGGGTTCTTTTATCCATTATTCTTCACCATAATGTCATAACTTAGACCCTTCTCTTTAATCATAAAAACCATATGGTTCAGCCATCCAATGGCCAACCAAAAACAGTAACCTTATCACAAAAAAATCTCCACCATTGGTATGGTTTTATCTCTCCAAAAACCATACCAACTTATCAAACACTTTTATGGGGTTCGGCCATCCAATGTGGCCGAACCCTATGCCCATGTTTTGGATCCTTTTTAACTTACATTATATGTCCATTAAATCATGTAATAATCAACATAGTATTGTATGGTTTTTACACTTCAAAAACCATCCAATTACCCAAACAAGATCATGGGGTTCGGCCATTCCATGTGGCCGAACCCAATGATACATTTATGCCATTTTAATCAATCTTAATCCAAGGTTTTATTCCTTGATGCATTCGGCCATTCCATGGCCCAAAACATGACATCCAATTTCATGATTTAAAAACCCTTTCACCTTGTATCTTAGATCATACAAAAACAGTCCATGATTTTACAAAAACCATCACTTTAAACAAATAAATTTCATGGGGTTCGGCAACCCAAAGTGGCCGAACCCTATGGTCCATGTTTTCCATCTTTTAAACCATTGTTTTAGACCACGTTAACTTCAGCCTTTTTGTCATTCAAATCTAGGTTTATTATCCTTTCTATAACATGTATTTGATTCTTAAATAAAACCCAAAAATCAGTCCATAAACCTCCATGGTTTCCATGTTTCAAAACATGAAAAACCACCCATCTTTTACATGGGGTTCGGCCCTCCATGGTGGCCGAACCCAATGGTTATTTTTACCATTTTAAATCCTCCATTAATCAAGGTTAAAACCCTGGTGTAATTGGCCATAACCTTGGCCCAATACGCATCCATTTTATTAATCAAAAGTCCATGGAAATACTTAACAAATTCCAAGCTTTTCTTATGCCTTTGCTCCTTGCCTTCTTCCCTCTTGTTTCCTTCCTTCTTTCTTCCTTTGTCTCAGCTGGTTAGAAGCATGAACCAATGGTGAAATCACCAAGGTAAAACTCGGCCAAGGAGGTGTTCTTGAGTGAGGGAAAGAAAGATGGGAATTCTAAGACTTTTGGCATGCAAATTCGGCCAAGCATGGGTGATCATTCCTTTTGTATTTCAGCCCCCAAAACCCCTCCACTCCCTCATCAATTCTTGCCTAAACCGATGGGTCTTGGGTGCTATTCAAGGTACCCCTTGGCACCTACCCAAGCAGCCATTCAGCTTTCCATGCATCTCATCTCAATCTTATCATTTGCATTTAACATTCATCATGGAAATCACCAAAACAAGTCCCCAACGTGTGGGACTTGTTTTGGTGGTTATGACCCAGCCAACCTCTTCAAATTCCCACTCAACTCACTGATTTACAGCCTCTTTAATTTCCATTTTGACTCACTTGAACTCAAGGTCATTTAGATTTCCATCTCAACTCACCCAAGTCACATACTTAATGCATTTCATTTAATGCACATGAGTTGACTCATTCTTAATTCAAATTAAATAAAACCAGTTCCACTTAACCAGATTTAACTCACCATTGCACTCATTTGTGGGCCCACACGGTCGGCTGTGGTCAACAAAGTCAACCCGACCCATTGGGTCCACCTTTAGCTCCTTGACCCGTTTTTGACTCCATGACCCAATTATGGGTATTTTGGTCATTTGTAAATGGTTTTTACATATGGATCAAGCCTACCCATTTTTGCTATTGCTGATTTCCTATCAGTTTAGCTTCACCTCATTTAATTTGAGCTTACACAATGGTCAAATCATCCAATTTGACCCATTGGGTCCAATTGAGTCATTTGACCCAGTTAACCATTTTCGACCCAATTGATGTTCATTACCCAACCAATCAAATTTGATAGTTATAATGTGCTCATATGACCTTAATTTGAGCAATGGGCCCCACCATTTCCTTATTTGACATCACAAAATAATTATTTAATATGTCAGGGGCATTTTCATAATTTTCCACTTCATTGAGAAATTGGGGTGCTACATATCACCTATTCACATAACCGTTTTATGAGTCACATGCATGAACTAGTATAACACATACTATATGCATCAATGACTATAGCATGAACCCCATGTACATTCACCTAACAGAATGCACAATCAATGGACAATTCACACTAATGTCTTGTTGAATCTATTATTCTCTAGAAGTCCAATGTGTCCCATTCTGCGTTTTAGACCACTAGGCCTCAACTCCCCGACACCTTTTCACGCTTGCGTTCTACATAGTGAGAACAAAATCACGTCCCTTACATGTAAGCAGTGTCACTGTAACGCCTGCCTCTTTTTCACTAAAATTAGAGTCTATTTTTTTTTTTTTGAAATAAAAAGTGACAAAGGGCGCGGGACGTCACGACGCGAGTTAAGTCCGAGCTTCTAAAGCCCGGCCCTTAACTGGTCAACCCTATGTGTGCATGGGACTAAGTCCACGAGAACGGTTCACACGTAGAAAGTAAGCTCGCGGAATATGACTTAATGTGGAAATTATAATAGAGTCTATCATACCAATTTTTAGATAGCAAGGAAGTTACATCATTTAAATTACTAAATTACCTCAAAATTATGACATCCAAAAGTAAAGTCCAAACCATAGCAAGAAATATAAATTATACAGTCCGACGAGCTAAGTTACTCAAATTACATTTCCAAAATAAATTTAAGTAAACTATCTAGCCCGCTTTCCCAAGTTCCTACGCTTGGCTCCCGCCGCGTCCTTCCTTTCCGCCATCCCCTGCGTCATCAGCTAAGGTGGAAGTAAGGCGTTAGACAACGCGCCCACTAGGACTCCGAGTAGGGCCAACACATGGATTAGTGATAACAAGCACATATGTAATAATATAATGAAAACCATAAAATGAATGCCATGCCATGGGTGTCTTATATCATGAATCCCACCCATCATCCATTACCATTGGACAATGTCCTTTTTCCAATCATATATAAAATCCCCCTTGATGGCAAAGCCTCATCAAGTTATTCCCATGCTTGCTTCTCGGTCGCCCCGATGGAGCATGGACTCCGGTTATAACTCAACACATTAAGATATCCCCATGCTTGCTTCTCAATCGCCCCGATGGAGCATGGACTCCGGTTATAACTCAACACATTAAGATATCCCCATGCTTGCTTCTTGGTCGCCCCGACGAAGCATGGACTCCGGTTCCTTTATTTTCCCGCCCATGCCATGCATGAGATGTAATTGCAATATGCTATATAGTATTTAAATCATTGTAAATGCAATATGCCATATAATATTTAAATCATAGCTATAAAAACCCATCTTAAACATATCACATGATTACTAAAATAAATTAATAACACATCCATACACACATAATCCATGGCTTACAATAAGGTTTGAATCCTACCGAATACCGACTAATGTCCCTTTACGTTTCCGTCTGATAATCCTGTCACCGATAAGCGCACCGCTTGCGATGTCCGATACCTTATTACATATGAATAATCAGCCTATGTTTTTAACCATTTCTAAGCTCATTAATCATACCTTAGTGGGGTTCGGCCATACCCCATGGCCGAACTTCACTATCTAGGTTTTGTGGGCCCCATTTAATCCATTTAATTATTTTAATTACATCAGTCTAAAAATCAGTAACCTATGCTCCATAAATTAGCAAATAAGGTTATTATTTAGAGCCCTTAAGTCCACCAACATCCCCCATGGGGTTCGGCCATACACCATGGCCGAACCCATGGTTCTTCATTTTTGGCCATAATTACGATTTTGCCACTACTCCTTCCCATGGCTAATTACCTATTTAACCATGCACACTTAAGTCCATGACTGATCCATAACTTGGATCCATTAATGATCCACAACCATGTTAAAAGATTATTAAAAATCAGCCCTTAACTTAGCCTAATTTCCATTCATCTAAATACATGTATAATTCCAAATTTAGCCCATAAAATGACCTACAAGTGGGTTTAAAATCCAGCAACCTATGCTTCATTTAACCATACATAAGGTCATCTTTAAACATACCTAAGTCCATGATCATCCTCCATGGGGTTCGGCCATGGTGGTTCTTGATTTTGGCCTATGTTTACCATTTTGCCACTCTTCTTCCATGGTTAAGTTCTCATTTTATTTTCCATCCTTATATTCATAACTGATCCATAAAACTTGGATCCACTAATGATCCATCCACCATGACATGAAAACATTAAAAACAGCCATTACTTAAACTAATTCCCATCAATTTGAGCAAATACATACACCTTAATCTTAGCCCAAAAATGACTCATAAATGAGTCATGGGTTCGGCCATACACCATGGCCGAACCCATGATGCCTTTTTCTTATCTTTCCTTGGGCCTATTTACATCATTTAGATCCAAAATAAACCCTCCCATGAGGGGGTTTACATCATGCATTTAAATCATCACTTTTTGGTCAATATTAACCACACTTAAGGTCCATTAATTCCACTAACCTTTTCTCATTATCTCTATGATCCAAGCACACTTAAATCCACCAAAATCTCCCCATGGGGTTCGGCCATGCAACATGGCCGAACCCATGGTCCATGTTTTCCCATTATATCTATCCCTTTAAAACATTATTTACTATACTTAAAGTCCATTTAAAACTATCAACCTTCTCCATCAATTTCCATATTTTTTACCCCCTTTAAAATTATTAAAACATCACCTTAGGGCTCGGCCATGGTGGTTCTTGGTTCATCCCCATTTACCATTTTTGAGGCCATTAAAAATCATTTACATCTCCCATGATTTTCTCATTTAAAAACCCCTTTAAAAAAATCACTAACATTTAATCATTCAAAACCTTTAAAAAAACATTAATCATATTCCATGGTTTCCATTCTTTAAGACCCCATTAAAATCTCCTATTCACCTTCCATGGTTCAGCCATACTACATGGCCGAACCCTATGGTCCATGGTTCCTTTAACATCATACTCCCATGCTTAATTAAATCTTAATACATAGTGTCCTTAATATCCATTTATTTTTCTTAATCTATCTCTCCCATTTTATCCATTTCTCATCCTTTTCTTGGATGGATTTTAGATCCATGGCCCATGATATTTTGGCCACCATTCAATCCAAGAAAAATGGATTTCATGATCTCTTTTTAAATCTTTAAAAATGTAACCTCTTGTTTAAGAACACTTACCACTCCGACGGCTCCTCCGGCTTCTCTTTTTCTCCCCTTGATTTCCTTAGCCCTTTCTCCTTCTTCTTCTCCTTGATGTTCGATCAAGATGGAGTCTCCAAGGTTTGGGTTCGGCTAAGGTAGGGATAAGTTTGAGAGAGGGAAGGGAGGAGAGGATGAGGAAAATGTCTTAAGTCTTTTGGTCTTGATGTGGTCGGCCAACACTTGAGTTTTTTCTTCCTTTCTTCCAAGTTTTTCTTCTTCTTTTCCTTAGAGCATGGATCGGCAATGAGAGGGAGGGGGGAGAGGGAGAGAGAGATGAGAGTGAGATTGAGAGATGAGATGAAAACCATCTCATTTTGGTTTCTTAGACTACACTCTTCCATGATGCCCATCCACCAACCAAGCATGGCTCCCATGTCTTAGTGGTGGTGGTTGAGATGAAACCACCACCAAGCCCAACGGTTTTGGGTCTTAGCTAGGTGGTTTGGTCTTCCATCAAGTGCATTGACCATCCATCATGGGGGGTATGGGTCCTCATGCTTTGGGTGGGGGTGGTTGAGATGAGACCACTATCCTGAGCCCATGATTTTATTTGTGTTTCCTTGGAGTGGTTTGGGTGAGATAAAACCACCACTTGACTTATTCCTTTTGACTCCCCATTGACCCATTTGACTAACTTAATTAATTAATTAATTAATTGGGTCCGTAACTTAGGTTAATTAATTCCCATTAAATTTAATTCCATTAAATTTCCTCCATGAAATCCACCCAGATCAACCATGGTGGCCGGCCCCACCAACTCCTAGCCTACCCACCACCTCACTTGGGTGAGGTGGAGATGGGCCCCATTTGGCTATGTCACTTAGTTCCAATTAATATTAACTTAGATGACTTAAAATAATTTAATCAACTTAATCCATTTTAATCCTCCTTAATTCCCCTTGACTTATCCATGGTTGACCAAGTCAACCATGATGGTCGGCCCCACCTATGCCTTGGTACATACGCCACCTCACTTGGTGAGGTAGAGGTGGGCCCCACTTGGTTATGCCATCTTGATCATTTCATCACTACCTTAGGTGGTTTAATTCTAATTCAATCCATTCCAACCAATGGGGTCACCATTGGGCCCATGGCCCAATTAAATTTATTTCCTACCCATTTACCTTAGAGCTTAACCATCTTGACCCATTGGGTCCCAAATAGGTATTTGACCCAATATGACTATTCTTGACCCAATTAATCATTATTGACTAATTAAATGAGTTTCATCCAACCCATGGTCCATTGGATCATACTTGGGCCTTTGCCCCAAATTTTGATCCACTTAACATCTATTCCATCAAAATTCTCAATTTTCATCATTAAAATAAATAATAGCCACATATATATTGATTTAAAAATTCCGGGCTATTACATAAACTAGAAAAATGGTCAAGTCCCACTTATCCTAATAGGGGTTCTACTTTCCTTGAAAAAATTCTAAAAATAATTTGTTTCATAATGTTCATAAAAAGAATTAAAATTAAATAAAATAAACCATCACTATTAAATATTTAATAATTGAGAACACCATAAATCTAAATAAACTGCCATGAATTTCATTTAAAAATTGGAATATAATGAAATACAATCCTTTGACATCATTATATAAAAATAAAAATAAATAACTTACAAGAAATTAAATATTTTTCTTTGTCCTTAGCCGTCCAACTTCAGTCCCTTCAATGTCTTGCCCGGTTCAACCTTCAATGGACCCAAAGCCATGAATTTATAGGAGGGAGAATAGATGAGATAAGGGACCCACTCAAATTCAACCGATGAGTCTCCTTCTTTTCTTATTTTCTTCCTTATCTCTCTTTCTTATCTCTCATTCGATTCAAACTCTTTTATCCTTATCTTCTCTATCTTCTTCTACTGTTGCTGAGTTTTTAAAACCAAGGGAACTGGATGGTAAGCTGGGTTGCTCGGCCTTCCTCTCTCTTATCTCTTCCGGTCATCTAGATCGGTAACCCAACTTCTTCTTCCTTATCGCATTCAAACTCTTTTCTTTTCTTCCTTATCCTTATCTTCTTCTATCTCTGAATGTAGATCCAGTTGTTTGAAACCTTCGAGCAATCCCTCAAACGAAATTCACTGGACCCACTTGGTCTTTTGGACTTGGATCCCATACTTGGACTTTTATCTGGTCCGGAATACTTGTGGACTTTGGCTCATTGGCATCCAATTGCAGACTTTGTCTTCAGGCTTCAGATTCGAACAGTGGGTCCATTTATGTGTTTATAAATTTCTACCACCTTTATAATTTAATACAGTCTAAAAAATATTATTATAATTCAAATTCTCATATCCGGATCTGAATTATAATAATTTACAATAATTCCAAATCAAATTAGGTTGTAAAAATTATAAACTTTCCAAAAATAGGACTATGGCCCACTTTTCTGCATTTTAATTCTTTTTTTTTTATTCTCATAAATACACTGCAAAACTTGAAAACTCCATTAAACACATCTAATATTCACAAATCAAAGGCTAACTAATCCAAAATTAAAGGGTAGAATGGTAATTTTCAGTGCTCAACAAATACCCCCAAACTTAGATTTTGCTAGTCCTCGAGCAAAACAAAAACTAAAAACTAGACATTAAAACCTAATCTACACCACTTTCGCTAGCACTCTCGATTGCATTTAGTGTATGCAATAAGTCTTTAAATGTAACGCCTCGCCCTTTTTCACTCATTTCTTTCCGTAAATTCAGTGTATATTTTTTTTTTATGACAGAGTAGAGTGATAGAGCGCGGGACGTCACGACGCGAGCTAAGTCCGAACTTCCAAAGTCCGACCCTTAACTGGCCAACCCTATGTGTGTATGGACTCAGTCCAATAAAATGGTTCACACATAGCAATACCGACTTGCGAAATAAAATCATACAACTGCGGAATCATAACATCAAAATGCGGAATCATATTAGAAGCAAGTTCTAATCCATTCAGATAGCAACGTACGTCATAATCATCAAACCAAAACATTCAACCATCTAAGTTATTACATTCCGAAATCCAAATACTCAAATACAAGTTCATGAGTAATTTTATTCAAAACATATAATCTAGATCTTCATAGCTCCTATGCCTGGTCCGTCTTAGGTTCATTGTTTCCCCTGATTACCTGTATCATCAACTAGGGTAGAAGTAGGGCTTTAGTACAAAGCGCCCAGTAGGTATTCCAATTACGGCTAACACATGGTTAGTACAAAACATATATTATAACATAATATATAAAGCCAGATAAAATCCATGCCATGCAATGATGACAAATATGCAATGAGTCTCACCCATCACATGTACATAAAGTACCCACCACATAGGTCTTCCGGACGCCCTGGCGGAGTTTGGACCCTTCGGAATATTCTTGATGGAAATCACATCAAGGTGTTGCACACAGGTTTTTCGGACGCCCCGACAGAGTGTGACCTCTCCGGTTATAAATCCTCCACCTCATGCCATGCATGACATGGCAATGAAACACATGCTATTTTATAACATAAACATAGCATTGAAAATCATCATTTGAAAACACATACAACACATGCTCTTTATATAAATTAACCGAGCATGTAAAATCATCCTTTGAAACATAATTGGCCCATGCTATTTTAAACACTTAAACATGGCATTTGAAATTCAATATAATAAGACATATCCTTGGAAACATATTTTCACCAAACATAATATAAAAACAAAGTACATAAGCCATGGTTTTCAAGGAGGTGGAATCCTACCTAAGACCGTTCACAAGTCTTCGCGTTTCCGTCCAAGATTCGATCACCGATCGCGCACTGCTTGCGAGATCCCGTTACCTTATAATATAATGATAAATCAACACCAAGTCTCACCTAATTAAAAGGTTCTAAGTCTATAAACAAAACCCCATGGGGTTCGGCCATGCACCATGGCCGAACCCATGGTTTACCATTTTTCATACATATTTACAAAAATGCCACTGTTGATAATCCTAGCCCCTTTTCTTTGCTTAGGTTCCAAGTCATCCATTCATGCTTCCAAAGCACATAATCCCATAAAATAATTCATGGGGTTCGGCCATACACCATGGCCGAACCCAATGTCCAATATTCTCTCATATTTACCAAAATGCCATTGGTTTCCTCTTTCCTTTAAATCTTCCATAATTAGACCATATAAATTTCCCTAACCAAATAAGTCCATCAAACACAACTCATGGGGTTCGGCCATACATCATGGCCGAACCCATGGTTCTCCACTTTGGTGTTTAATTACATTTTTGCCATTCCTTTCTCCATCAATTCATAACATACATTGTATCCTTTGTTTTATTTTAAAGCTACACATAATCTAACTCATGACATGGGTTCACAATCTGATGCATAAATCAGCCCTTAAACCATGAATTAAAGGTGCCATTAATCCCTTAATTTGGACCATGGGGTTCGGCCATACACCATGGCTGAACCTTATGGTGAATAATTTCAAACCATGTCATTAAGTTCATACCATCCATCTCCTTTGATTCAATTATACTTGAGCCTAAACCATATATTTAATTCCATATATAAATAGGTTTTCAAAAACTAAACCTTAGTGGGGTTCGGCCATACACTATGGCCGAACCTCACCCATGGCATCCAATCCATTTAATTTAATCCAAGTTCCATAATCAAACCCTAATTTCCATTCTTGGATAGTTTCCATAAATAATCTTCATGGTCTTAATTAGATATTTTCTAATTTTAATATCCAATTCCAAGAATAGAAACTTTCCTAATAAGCAACCTCCTTTCCATAAATGGATTGTTTCCTTAATTAACCAACCCTTTCCATAATTGGAAACACCTTCTAAAAATAGATTGTTTCCAAAAATAACAACCTTCCTTCCATTTTTAGAGTGCTTTCCAAATTTAGCAATCATTACCAGACTTGGATATTTTCTAATTTTATCAATTCTTTCCTTAATGGGATCTTTCCAATTTAGCAAATACCTTCCATAAATAAAAAGGTTTCCAAAAACAACTCTAGTGGGGTTCGGCCATGCACTATGGCCGAACCTCACCTTTGTGGATCTAAGTCCATCTTTTACATCTACTTTCCAAATTTAACCCATGGGGTTCGGCCAAGCACCATGGCCGAACCCTATGGTTCATGATCTTAGCCATTAGCTTAGATTCAATATAAACATTTACTCATAACATTAACCGATTATTATCCATAAAAATGTTTGGTGGGGTTCGGCCATACACCATGGCCGAACCTCACCCCCCCCCTCCCCCCATTTTTTTTTATTTTAGATCCAATACTTAACCATAAAAACATCATGGTTCGGCCCTACCATGGCCGACCCATATCCCTATCCAAATCTCCCTTTTAAAATTATCAAATTCTTCTATGGATTTTCATCATTGAAATTTATAATTCTAAACCATAAATCCCCATGGTTTTATCATGAAATCACCATGTCTTTCCATGTTCCAAGATTTAAGAACATAACCCCAATGAAGTAAATCCAATCTCTCCATGGTTTTTCAATCTTAAAACCCAAGAATTAAATCAAATCTTTGCATGGGGTTCGGCCATGCCATAAGGCCGAACCCTATGGTTCACTTTTGTTCGAAAACATAAAATTATTAAACAAGATACTAACCTTTTCCCCTTTGGTTTCTTGCTCTTCCAATTTTCTTTCTTTTCCATTTGCTTTTCTCCAAACAAGAACTCCTTCTTGTTGCTGCCCTTTCTTCTCTTGCTTTGGCGTGGAAGAGAATGATGAATTGAGAGAGGGAGAGGGAGGAATAAAAACTTGGTAATGGAGTTGTAAAAACAGTGCACCCCCTCATTGCCTCCCATTTTAAGCTTCCATTTAATCCAATATTAGAATGTTCTTAATAGAATCTTGCCCCCTCCTTTGCCGTGTGACCTCCTTGCCATTTATGGCAATGCCAACCTCCATTGCTCTAGATTTAGTAATTCCCTCATTCGGCCAAAGCAAATAATAAAAATAGTATTGGCCGACCTTGGTTTCCCATTTTGGAAGGTGTCATGCGCATATCCCATAGATTTAATATCCAAAATTCGGCCATGATAATCTTTTAATTATTTGCTAAATATTTCATCCCTTTTAAAAGTATTCTAGCATATCATTGTGGATTTAAAATCCCACATATCACTCATGAGCATAAATTTATAGATTTCACATAAAAAATTCGGCTATGCACTATCCTATTTAATTTTTCAATAATGCTAATGTCACAATTTAATTGGGTCTTAATTGGGTCATGGCCCAATTCCTTATCCATATAAGGTCCAATTCTAAAATCCACCATTTAAAAGAGTAAGTGTCATATAAAATAATAATCTGAAAATCCAAGGGGTTACAATACAATCCTCTTTTTAAAATTTTCGTCCCAAAAATCAAGTGAAGTAGGGTTTCGAATATTTACATAAATAGCTCAGGATGAGCTTTCCTCATTTCTGACTCGAGTTCCCATGTAGCTTCCTCAACTTCGTGTCGATCCCATACTACCTTGACAAATTGGATCGCTTGGTTCCGTAACACCCTTTGTTCTGTGTCCACCACTCGGACAGGCTTCTCGACGTATGTGACGTCGCTCTGAACCTCTATGTCTTGTACGTTCAATATGTGAGAAGGATCAGGATTATACTTTCTCAACATAGATATATGGAACACATCGTGTAAAGATGCCAACTGTGATGGGAGTGCCAATTGATAAGCCATGTCCCCCATTCATCTTATGATAGAAAATGGTCCCACATATCTTGGTGGTAATTCCCTTTCTTTCCAAACCTCATGTGTCCCTTTCATGGCGAGACTTTCAAGAACACCATGTCTCCCACTTCAAATTCAAGGAACCTCCTTCTTTTGTCAGCATAACTCTTCTGACGGCTCTGCGTAGTCAACAAATGCTGTCGTATCAACTGTGTCTGTGCTGTAGTTTCTGCAACCAATTCAGGTCCAATCAATACAGGCTCACATGCCTCTGTCCAGCATACTGGTGACCTACATGGTCTACCATATAATGCCTCAAATGGTGCCATCTGGAGGCTTGCCTGGTAACTATTGTTGTATGAGAATTCTACCAACGGCAAGTGATCCTCCCATCCACCCTTGAAATCTAGCATACGTGCTCTCAACATGTCTTCCAGTGTCTGTATTGTCCTCTCAGACTGTCCATTAGTCTGTGGATGAAAAGCCGTACTAATCAATAAATCTGTTCCCATGGCTGACTGCATGCTCTGCCATACTCTGCCTGTGAATCGACCATCTCTATCAGACACAATAGTCCGAGGTATACCATGCAACCTGATGATATCCTTAATATACCGCCGACCCAAATTCTCAGATGAATCTGTCATCTTAATAGGAATGAAATGTGCTGACTTGGTCAGTCGGTCTACCACGATCCATATCGCATCGTTGCCTTTTGATGACCTTGGCAACCCTGTAACAAAATCCATGGAAATGTGTTCCCATTTCCATTCCGGTACTGGTAAAGGTTTGAGTAACCCTGGTGGCTTCTGATGTTCCGTCTTAACCCGTTGGCAAGTTAAGCAATGAGCCACAAATACTGCCACATCTCTTTTGAGTCCATGCCACCAGTAATGTCTTTTTAGATCTTGATATATCTTGGTATTGCCCGGATGAATAGAGAGTTTGGTTTGATGTACCTCAACCAATAACTCTTTTCTGCAGTTCTGTGGTACATAAATCCTTCTTTGGAATGCCAGATCCTGTCCCGGTCGTAATTCCCATTCCGGTATGACTTCACCATTGGACATCTTGGCCCAAATTTCCTCCACTTCTGGGTCTGTCCGCTGTTCCTCTTCAATCTTGGTAACCATGTTGGACAGTATGGTCATATTGTAAATGGTACTATGGTTATTAAGATAAAGTCTAAATTCTCGAACGGTATTAAGCATTTCCCATTCTGTCCTGATCCAACATGCCACTGATGCATAAGATAAACGACTGAGAGCATCTGCCACTTTGTTCGCCTTTCCAGGGTGATATCGAAGTGCAAACTAATAATCTGCCAAATATTCCATCCATCTACGCTGCATTAAGTTGAGCTTTTTTTGATCAAACAAATATTTCAAGCTCTTATGATCTGAAAACACTTCAAATTTATCTCCATAAAGATAATGTCTCCAACTTTTGAGAGCGAAGACCACTGTGGCTAGTTCAAGATCGTGCGTAGGATAAAGACGTTCATGTATTTTCAACTGTCTTGATCCGTATGCCACCACACGACTACTTTGACTGAGTGTACACCCCAGTCCCTCTCCTGAAGCATCACAATATACCTCGTAACTTCTGCCTTTTTCCGGCAAAACTAGAATGGGAGTAGTGGTAAGTCTCTTCTTCAGCTCTTCAAAACTTTGATTGCACAAATCCGACCATACATATTTGACTCCTTTCTGAGTGAGTCAAGTTAATGGAGATGCAATTTTAGAGAAGTCCATAATAAATTTCTTATAATAACCCGCCAATCCCAAGAAACTACGGATCTCGGTTACATTCTTTGGCGCTTTCCAGTCTCTTACTGCCGCTATCTTAGCTGGGTCCATAGCTATGCCTTCTTCTGATATAACATGTCCCAAAAAGTTGACCTCAGATAGCCAAAATTCACATTTACTGGCTTTAGCATATAACTGGTTCTTCCTTAAAGTGTCCAGAACTATGCCCAAGTGTTCAGCATGCTCTTTCTGAGTCTTGGAGTAAATCAAAATATCATCGATGAATACAATAACAAATTGGTCCAAGTAAGGATGGAAGATCCTGTTCATTAAATCTATGAACACAGCCGGTGCATTGGTGAGTCCAAACGGCATGACTACAAATTCATATAGCCCATACCGCGTTCTGAAGGCCGTCTTCTCTATGTCCTCCTCCCTAACCCGGATTTGGTGATATCCGGACATCAAGTCAATCTTAGAAAAATGACTGGAACCTTTAAGTTGATCAAATAAGTCATCGATCCTGGGTAGAGGGTATTTATTTCTGACTGTCAGTTGGTTCAGTTTACGATAGTCCACACACATACGGAGTGAACCATCCTTTTTCTTTACAAATAAAACTGGAGCTCCCCAAGCCGATGTACTATTCCGAATGCACCCTAATCTGAACAGTTCATCTATCTGCTTCTTTAACTCGGACATCTCTGCTGGTGCCATCCGGTAATGTGGTAATGACACTAGTACAGTGCCAGGATACAACTTGATTTCAAAATTGATCTCCCTCATGGGAGGCAAACCAAGGAGTTCCTTTGGAAAGACGTCTGCATAGTCCCTTACTATTTCCGGAAGTTCAACCATCGGTGTCTTGTTGATTTTGATAATGGTCAATACTACATGACTCAATCCTTCATGCAGTCTACTTTGCTTGTCAGTACGCACCACATGTTGTTTTTCCTCGAGCGACCAAAATGTCACCCTGCGACGATAACAATCAATGTTGGCCTTAAAGCTAGCCAACCAATCCATGCCGAAAATAATATCATATTCTGACATATCAATCACCAAATAATTGAACTCAAATCTGAGTCCAACAAGTTCTGTATTCACTGCCGTGCATATAAGTCCAAAAGATGTGTCTCCGACGGGGGATACAATAGTGAATGATGTGGACAGTTTTTGTACCAACGTATCAGTAGCAGTTACAAATGCAGCAAATATAAATGAGTGTGATGCTCCCGAATCAAATAATGCAAAGGCGTACGAACTACTGACTACTGCCATACCTTGTATCACTGAATGATCATCTGCTGCTGGAGGTGCTAAAGTGAAAACCCGTCTAGATCCTGTAGGTGGCGCTGTCCTGTCCCCACGTGAATTAGCTGGCCTAACTAGTGGACGAGATGAGCCTCTAGAGTATGAGGGTTTGTTAAGTTTGGGACACTCCCCTTTAAAGTGACCAGGCTGATCACAATGAAAGCAGTTGTTCCCACTTCTGGGGGCCTGTGCAACTGATGCAAATGGGGAGGGATGGTTGGGACGGAAGCCCCCCGTTGACCCTATAGATGGTGGGGGTCTACTAAAGTTTGGTCGGAACCTCTTGTTGGGTTGGAATGTACCCCGCCCACTCTGAGCTCGGCGATTGTCAAACCACGTCGACTCAGCCAATTCCCGCTCTGCTATTGTGGCCCTGCTGACCATTTCTACCAATGTAGCCGCCTTGAATATAGTGACCCTGGCCCTTATTTTAGGCCGAAGGCCCAGCTCAAACTTCCGTGCCCTTCGTTGCTCAGTATCCACCATATAGAATGCATACACAGATAAACCGAGAAACTCTTGGTGGTATTCTGCCACCGTCATGGTATCCTGTACCAAAGATAGATAAGTCTGTATCTGTCGTTCCTTCTCTTCCTTGGAAAATAATGTTCCAGGAAGGTAGCTGAGAACTGATCCCAAGTCATGGCAGTCCTTTCTCCTTCCGGTATAAGTGATCGCTGCTTCTCTATCACCTCCCACCACTTCCCAGCATCATCAATTAGCTGTGATGTGGCCAGTAAGATCTTGTGAGCATGATCCATAATATTCAGCAAAGTCAGGATCTGAGAAATCTTCTTCAGCCAATTTTCTGCTCCGACAGCCCCTTCCCTTCCCTTGAAGTAAGGAGGGCGCTGTTGCTGGAAATCCCTGACCATGTTCCTGTCATTATTACCATTGGCGATTCCATTCTCATTCAGACATTGTTGGAGCACTGAAGTAACTACCTCTCGAACTAGATTTTGTAATTCAAGAGGCATTGGTGGTATGTTCACACTGCTTTCTTCCTCCTCGTGATAAGAGTGTTCCTCCTTTTCATGTTGAGATTGTCGTTTCTCCTCATTTCGAGGATGATCTACCTCCTCTTCACCCCCATTTGGGTTTTGTCTGGTATTTCTTCTTGCCCTTCCCCTTGGAGCCATTTTTCCCTAAGCCATTGAAAGCATCAAGACTTAGTGTCTATGAACAAAATTTTGTATTTCCTACCTATTGGGGAAAATTTCCAAATAAGCACACTTGATTTTGTTTTGTTTTCAAGGAAATACATCCTATGTCACTATGTTTGATAATCCAATTATTTTGACCGTGCTTCCTTTGCTATCATCCGTCTGAGTCTAACGAAGTAAATTAAAACCCGAGACCGGCTTAATTTACTCTGAGAGATTCAAGTTTCGGGTTTACTCAGATACCAACTGTAACGCCCCACCCTTTTTCACTCGCTTCTTCCCGTAAATTCAGTGCATATATATATTTTTTTATAACAGAGTAGAGTGATAGAGCGTGGGACGTCACGACGCGAGCTAAGTTCGAACTTCCAAAGTCCGACCTTTAACTGGCAAACCTTATGTGTGTATAGACTCAGTCCAATAAAATGGTTCACACATAGCAATACGGACTTGAGAAATAAAATCATACAACTGCGGAATCATAACATCAAAATGCGGAATTATATTAGAACCAAGTTCTAACCCATTCAGATAGCAAAGTACGTCATAATCATCAAACCAAAACATTCAACCATCTAAGTTATTACATTCCGAAATCCAAATACTCAAATACAAGTTCATGAGTAATTTTATTCAAAACATATAATCTAGATCTTCCGAGCTCCTATGCCTGGTCCGTCTCAGGCTCATTGTTTCCCCTGATTACCTATATCATCAACTAGGGTAGAAGTAGGGCGTTAGTACAACGTGCCCAGTAGGTATTCCAATTACGGCTAACACATGGTTAGTACAAAACATATATTATAACATAATAGATAAAGCGAGATAAAATCCATGCCATGCAATGATGACAAATATACAATGAGTCCCACCCATCACATGTACATAAAGTACCCACCACATAGGTCTTCCGGACGCCCCGGCGGAGTGTGGACCCTCCGGAATATTCTTGATGGAAATCACATCAAGGTGTTGCACATAGGTTTTTCGGACGCCCCGACGGAGTGTGATCCCTCCGGTTATAAATCCTCTACCCCATGCCATGCATGAGATGCCAATGAAACACATGCTATTTTATAACATAAACATAACATTGAAAATCATCATTTGAAAACACATACAACACATGTTCTCTATATAAATTAACCTCGCATGTAAAATCATCCTTTGAAACATAATTGACCCATGCTATTTTAAACATTTAAATATAGCATTTGAAATTCAATATAATAAGACATATCCTTGGAAACATATTTTCACCTAAACATAATATAAAAACAAAGTACATAGCCATGGTTTTCAAAGAGGTGGAATCCTACCTAAGACCGTTCACAAGTCCTTGCGTTTCCGTCCAGGATTCGATACAAATCACACACCGTTTGTGAGATCCCGTTACCTTATAATATAATGATAAATCAGCACCAAGTCTCACCTAATTACAAGGTTCTAAGTCTATAAACAAAACCCCATGGGGCTCGGCCATACACCATGGCCGAACCCATGGTTCTCCACTTTGGTGTTTAATTACATTTTTGCCATTCCTTTCTCCATCAATTCATAATATACATTGTATCCTTTGTTTTATTTTAAAACTACACATAATCTAACTCATGACATGGGTTCACAATCTGATTCATAAATCAGCCTTTAAACCATGAATTAAAGGTGCCATTAATCCCTTAATTTGGACCATGGGGTTCGGCCATACACCATGGCCGAACCCTATGGTGCATAATTTCCAACCATGCCATTAAGTTAACACCATCCATCTCCTTTGATTCAATTATTCTTGAGCCTAAACCATATATTTAATTCCATAAATAAATAGGTTTTCAAAAACTAAACCTTAGTGGGGTTCGGCCATACACCATGGCCGAACCTCACCCATGGCATCCAATCCATTTAATTTAATCCAAGTTCCATAATCAAACCCCAATTTCGATTCTTGGATAGTTTCCATAAATAATCTTCATGGTCTTAATTAGATATTTTCTGATTTTAATATCCAATTCCAAGAATAGAAACTTTCCTAATAAGCAACCTCCTTTCCATAAATGGATTGTTTCCTTAATTAACCAACCCTTTCCATAATTGGAAACACCTTCTAAAAATAGATTGTTTCCAAAAATAACAACCTTCTTTCCATTTTTAGATTGCTATCCAAATTTAGCAATCATTACCATACTTGGATATTTTCTAATTTTATCAATTCTTTCCTTAATGGGATGCTTTCCAATTTAGCAAATACCTTCCATAAATAAAAAGGTTTCCAAAAACAACTCTAGTGGGGTTCGGCCATGCACTATGGCCGAACCTCACCCTTGTAGATCTAAGTCCATCTTTTACATCTACTTTCCAAATTTAACCCATGGGGTTCGGCCAAGCACCATGGCCGAACCCTATGGTTCATGATCTTAGCCATTAGCTTAGATTCAATAAAACATTTACTCATAACATTAACCGATTATTATCCATAAAAATGTTTGGTGGGGTTCGGCCATACACCATGGCCGAACCTCACCCCCCCCCCCCTTTTTCTTTTATTTTAGATCCAATACTTAACCATAAAAACATCATGGTTCGGCCATGCCATGGCCGACCCATATCCCTATCCAAATCTCCCTTTTAAAATTATCAAATTCTTCTATGGATTTTCATCATTGAAATTTATAATTCTAAACCATAAATCCCCATGGTTTTATCATGAAATCACCATGTCTTTCCATGTTCCAAGATTTAAGAACATAACCCCAACGAAGTAAATCCAATCTCTCCATGGTTTTTCAATCTTAAAACCCAAGAATTAAATCAAATCTTTGCATGGGGTTCGGCCATTCCATAAGGCCGAACCCTATGGTTCTCTTTTGTTCCAAAACATAAAATTATTAAACAAGATACTAACCTTTTCCCCTTTGGTTTCTTGCTCTTCCAATTTTCTTTCTTTTCCCTTTGTTTTTCTCCAAACAAGAACTCCTTCTTGTTGCTGCCCTTTCTTCTCTTGCTTTGGCGTGGAAGAGAATGATGAATTGAGAGAGGGAGAGAGAGGAATAAAAACTTGGTAATGGAGTTGTAAAAACCGTGCATCCCCTCCTTGCCTCTCTTTTTAAGCTTCCATTTAATCCAATATTAGAATGTTCTTAATAGAATCTTGCCCCCTCCTTTGCCGTGTGACCTCCTTGCCATTTATGGCAATGCCGACCTCCATTGCTCTTTATTTAGTAATTCCCTCATTCGGCCAAAGCAAATAATAAAAATAGTATTGGCCGACCTTGGCTTCCCATTTTGGAAGGTGTCATGCGCATATCCCATAGATTTAATATCCAAAATTCGGCCATGATAATATTTTAATTATTTGCTAAATATTTCATCCCTTTTAAAAGTATTCTAGCATATCATTGTGGATTTAAAATCCCACATATCACTCATGAGCATAAATTTATAGATTTCACATAAAAAATTCAGGTATGCACTATCCTATTTAATTTTTCAATAATGCTAATGTCACAATTTAATTGGGTCTTAATTGGGTCATGGCCCAATTCCTTATCCATATAAGGTCCAATTCTAAAATCCACCATTTAAAAGAGTAAGTGTCATATAAAATAATAATCTGAAAATCCAAGGTGTTAGAATACAATCTTCTTTTTAAAATTTTCGTCCCAAAAATCGAGTGAAGTAGGGTTTTGAATATTTACATAAATAGCTCAGGATGAGCTTTCCTCATTTCGGACTCGAGTTCCCATGTAGCTTCCTTAACGCCGTGTCGATCCCATACTACCTTGACAAATTGGATCGCTCGGTTCCGTAACACCTTTTGTACTGTGTCCACCACTCGGACAGGCTTCTCGACGTATGTGACGTCGCTCTGAACCTCTATGTCTTGTACATTCAATACGTGAGAAGGATCAGGATTATACTTTCTCAACATAGATATATGGAACACATCGTGTAAAGATGCCAACTGTGATGGGAATGCCAATTGATAAGCCACGTCCCTCATTCATCTTATGATAGAAAATGGTCCCACATATCTTGGTGATAATTTCCCTTTCTTTCCAAACCTCATGTGTCTCTTTCGTGGCGAGACTTTCAAGAACACCATGTCTCCCACTTCAAATTCAAGGAACCTCCTTCTCTTGTCAGCATAACTTTTCTGACGGCGCTGCGCAGTCAACAAATACTGTCGTATCAACTGTGTCTGCGCTGTAGTTTCTGCAACCAATTCAGGTCTAATCAGTGCAGGCTCACCGGCCTCTGTCCAGCATACTGGTGACCTACATGGTCTACCATATAATGCCTCAAATGGTGCCATCTGGAGGCTTGCCTGGTAACTATTGTTGTATGGGAATTCTACCAACGGCAAGTGATCCTCCCATCCACCCTTGAAATAGTGTTAATTAAGGTTCAAGTGTATTTAAAAGGGTTCACTCATAATGGACCTAAAACAAAAATCCTAAACTACACTGACTCTAGATTGACGGACACAACAATTGACCAAAGATGGTGATTATGGTGATTTAGGTGACTTGGGTGGCTCTATGTATGGAAGAAATGGTATAATGGAATGTAGATCATTTAGAAATTGAGGGCTTGCAAAATATCCTGCTCTTAAGTACGCTTCCGGTTCTACATATCTGGTAAATCCAATGAATTGTTCATGTCATACGGAGGAAAGTCCTGGATAGAATTCTCCTTAAAGCTAAGATTTACCTCATCATTCCCCTCATGAATTAGGTTCTTGCCCCCATTGGTCAGACTCTCCTCACTATAGTTACAACGATTGGGTTTTAATATAGGTTCTAACGTTGAAATTGCCATGACCCCACAGACCCTACTGTCGTCAATAATGGATTGATGAATGACGGGATGTTCACAATTTGGGGACTCAATTCTAACCAATCGCTTGGTCTAATCGCGTCTCCAAACACTCATTTTCACCAAGAAGGACAAAACAAGACCAAAACAAATTCAAACAAAATAAATGACCTAAAACTAAAAATAAAAACCTAAACTAACCTAGGTCTCTGGACTGACTCCTAATATTTTCTCCAAACATTCTAAATCTCCAATTAAGAATTTAACCACAATCATGGCCAGGTAAGTTCCCAGGTAAGTGGAGAGCACAAGGCATCTGCTTAAGATTCCACTTATCCTTAGGCTCTTTACACCTTGGGATAGAACTAATCCTAGACACCATGATTGAAGAAAAACTAATATTGGTGATAAAAAATTAATTGAATTGAAGATTGTCCTAATGAGCATGAAAGACCCTAAAAACTAATGGTTGCTACTTTGATTTTACTTTAAGGTGCATGAACCATTTTTATTTACTAATCTTTTTTTTATTTTTCTATTGTGAATGCAAACCTAAATCTAGCAATGCAAGAACACAAGCAAATATGCAAACAATTAAGCAAACAATCTACACTAATGCATGAGATTAGCAACCTAAATGCATGATCAAAATAAATATGAAATATATTTTTATTTTTATTTTAAATGCAAGCACCCTAATAAAATCTGTATGAATGCATGAAAAAGATAAAATCAAAATAAAGTAGTTAGACACTTACCTTAGCTTATGCTCGTATTTTCCAGCAATCTTAATCGCGATTTTTAAAAATTCCTGAAAAGCACAACACATGAACACAAGTGAAGATTCTAACTCAAGAATGCATGAACTATTTAAATGCAATTGTCCTAATGCTACAACTAATGGAAGAAATATAATATTTGTAACCTAAAATTTTTTTTAAATGAAGTAAAGGTTATGAAAATTGGACTCCACCCCATTAAATCAAAACTTTTTTTCAAAATTTTTATTTATTTATTTATTTATTTTTATTTTTCTAATTTAGAAAATTTCCTAAGTTAGATGAAATTCTAAATTAAGACATATCTCCAGTAGTAGATTTACTTTCAAAAATCACATAATCTAATGGCACACAATTTATTTCGAGATTTCTCCAACAACGGCGCCAAAAACTTGTTGTGATTTTAAATTAACTCGCAAGCGCACAAACCAGTCAATAATGTAGTGTATGAGTGCGAGGTCGTACTCAAGGGAAATCAACAAAATATTTGTACGAAATAAAAATGGCACTATTAAAATAATGTGATTTAAGACAATAATTTTCTAAAATATGGAGTTATAATCTTAATTTTACAAATTTCTAGATTTAAATAACCAATAATTAATTAATTATCAAACTTTAGTAGTTAACATAACTTTTATCATTAATTTATAAATTTTGATTAAAATGGTGGAGTAAATTTAAATGACCTTAATCTAATTTAAAATGTAAATTTAAGAAACAAATAAAATATTTCTAACCTAGTTAAATCATTTTGAGGATTTTTATGAAAGAATAAAATAAAACAATAATAATAAATTATTTACATATTTTACAATGGAATTAAGACAAGTATCGAAGGCGGGATGTTATCCTATTTAAAAATAAAATCATGACTTAGACTATGAAATATTTTAGAATTATAAAATATAATTCAAGTTTATCATTTATTAAAATTCTAATTAGAATAATTACGTCGTCCATTAAATTAGAAATTTTCAATTCAAGCCTTAGGCTTTAGCGGGGTTTAAACTTACATTTCCCAAATCTAAAACAAACTATTCTTGATAAGAACCTTAGACTAGAAAAATGGTCAAGTCTCACTTATCCTAATAGGGGTTCTACTTTCTTTGAAAAAATTCTAAAAATAATTTGTTTCATAATATTCATAAAAAGAATTAAAATAAAATAAAATAAACCATCACTATTAAATATTTAATAATTGAGAACACCATATATCTAAATAAACTGCCATGAATTTCATTTAAAAATTGGAATATAATGAAACACAATCCTTTGGACATCAATATATATATAAAAAAAAATAACTTACAAGAAATTAATATTTTTCTCTGTCCTTAGTCGTCCAACTTCAGTCCCTTCAATGTCTTGCCCGGTTCAACTTTCAATGGACCCAAAGCCATCAATTTATGGGAGGGAGAATAGATGAGTTAAGGGACTCATTCAAATTTAGCCGATAAGTCTCCTTCTTATCTTATTTTCTTCCTTATCTCTCATTCGGTTCAAACTCTTTTATCCTTATCTTCTCTATCTTCTTCTACTGTTGTTGACTTTCAAAAACCAAGGGAACTGGATAATAAGCTGGGTTGCTCGAGCTTCCTCTCTCTTATCTCTTCCGGTCATCTCGATCGGCAACCCAATATCTCATTCAAACTCTTTTCTTTTCTTCCTTATCTTTATCTTCTTCTATCTCTGAATGTAGATCTAGTTGTTTGAAACCTTCGAGCTGTAACACCCCAATTTTTCAATGAAATGGATAATTATGAAAATGCCCCTGGTTTGTTAAATTAAGTGTTGTGATGTTAAATAAGGAAAAGGTGGGGCCCATTGCTCAAATTAACATCATATGAGCACATTATAAATGTCAAATTTGATTGGACGGATAATGTACAACAATTGGGTCGAAAATGGTTAAATGGGTCAAAGGGCCCAATTGGGACCCAATGGGTCATAAGGGATTATTTGACCATTGGGTGAGCTCAATTTAAATGGGGTTAAGCTCAATTGATTGGAAATCAAGTGGAGCAAAAATGGGTAGGCTTGATGCACAAGTGAAAACTACTTAAAAATGGCAAAATCAGCCCATTAATGGGTCATGTTGTCAAAACGGATCAAGGGGCTGATTGGGGACCCAATGGGTCGGGTTGACCAAGTTGACCATGGATGATCGTGTGGGCCCTCAATTGAACTCAAGTATGAGTTAGTGCAGCTCGAGTTGGACTGATTTGGATTGAGTTTGAATTAAGTAATGAGTGGACTCAATTATAATTAATGTATGGTATTTAATGTGGTGAGTTAAGCCATTGAGTTAGGTGAGTCAAGATGGAAATCAATTGGGCTGTAAATCAGTGAGTTGAGTGGGAATGTGAGAAGGTGGCTTGGTCATAAATCACCAAAACAAGTCCCACACGTTGGGGACTTGTGGGGATTTCCATGATGAATTTTAAATGAAATGCATGGGAATTGGAGGTGATGCTTGGGGAGTTGAGAGGCTGCATTGGCAGGTGCCAAGGGGTGCATTGGATGGCACCCAAGACCCATCGTTTTTGACAAGAAGTGATGAGGGAATGGAGGGGTCTTGGGGGCCGAAGTACAAAAGGGAAAGACCACCATTGTTGGCCGATTTTCACATTGAAAATCCAAAGAAGTCCCATCTCTCTCTCTCTCTCTCTCCAAACTCGTTTTTCTTGGCTGAACAACAGAGGTGTTTGCCCCAATTGATCAAGCATAAACCAGTAAAGGATTAAGGAAGAAAGAAGGAAACAAGAGGGAAGAAGGCAAGGATCAAAGGCAAAGGAAGTTTGGTAAGTGTTTATGTGTTATTTTGGTTTAATAACATGTAACAAATGGAGCATGTATTGGGCCATGGGTATGGCCGAATGCATCAAGGTTTAAACCTTGAGTAATGGAGGTTTTAAAATTGTAAAAGTGATCATTGGGTTCGGCCACCTTGGAGGGCCGAACCCCATGTAAATAATTGGTTGGTTTTGATGTCCTTGAAACATAGAAACCATGCAATTTGTGGACTGTTTTAGATGTTTCTTTAAGACTTAAAATGCATGTTTTAAAGAGAGTTAAAACATGGACTTGAATGTCATGAAGGACTGAAGGTATCATGGGCCTAAACCATGGATATAAATTGATAAAATGGACCATTGGGCTCGGCCGTCTTGGATGGCCGAATCCCATGAAGTGTTATGGTCATTTGGATTGAGTTGTTATAAAATGAAAATCATGCAAAGTGATGGACTGATTTGGAGCGTTTTGAGAGGTAAAAACTCGGTAACATTATATTGATTATTACATGTTTAAATGAGACCTAAAACATGTTTATGAGGACCAAGACATGGACATAGGGTTCGGCCACCTTGGATGGCCGAACCCCATGAAAGTATTTGATGATTTGTAGGGCTTTCAAGAGATGAAAATCATATCAATTGTGGAGAAGTTTGTGTGTTTTAAATAAAGCTAATTATTTGACAAAAAAGGGTCTAAATCATAGGCCATGAGGTTCGGCCAATTGGGATGGCCGAACCCCATGAAATAGTATGACAGTTTTATGAAAGTATTTGATGACTTTGTGAGATAAAAACCATATAGGATTATGGTGTTCTTATGGGAATTAAATGAATTTATGTTACTGTTTTTGGTTGGCCAATATATGGCTGAACCATGTATTATTCATGGTTGAATTAGCATGTTAAAACCATGAGTAATCATGGTGAATATTGAACCAAGTGAACCATGGTATGGGTTAAATGGACTAAGTTTATGGGTAGTATTTGTTATTGCTTCTATGATCTTATAAAGGGTTTAAAATATCCCAATGGAGAACCATTTGGTGATGGAGCCGAACCCCATAGAAATGATAATGGTTTTGATTTGGCTTAGCCTAGTGGCAAAGCTGTAAATATGGGTGATAATGTAAATATGGATAGAGAAAGTTTGAAAGGACATGGAAGAAGGGTTAAACCAAGGTGGTATGGTTCGGCCATGGTGTATGGCCGAACCCTACCAAGACATATTTAAAGGGTTAAGTATTTAAGAATTGATTAAATGAAAAAGGAGGTTAAATCCTAAGTTAGTGATGTTCGGCCATGGGCATGGCCGAACCTCACAAGATGTTTTGGGTCTTAGATGTGAATGAATAATTAAAGGATAGTATGATTTACTTATTGTTATATGGACAAGGTGACGAAGTGAATGGCGGGCAAGTCGTGAGCAAGTGACGCTAAAGAAAGATCGAACACTGAAGTAAATCTTCAGTAGGTTTCCCTACCTACTTGTAACCACAAATATGATTTGGTTTTATCATGTTTTTATGAGATATGCTGTATTTGTTATTATGTTTCAAATGTGGTTTTGAATGATAAGCTATGTATTTACAAATGATATACAATGTATTGACATCTCATGCATGGCATGGGGTGATGGGAATGGAACAACATAATGATAAGTATCCTATCCAGAGGAAATGTGGATTACTCTGGATTAACTTGACATAAAGCACCATAACCAAAGGAAATGTAGATTACTCTGGCTTACCCATCCGGAGGAAATGAGGACCACTCCGGAATATCTTGACGAAGAGTTTCTTGAGATAATGACTATGTAGACTTGTGATGGGTAGGACTCATTACATGTGCATATACATAGCATTCGTTTTCAGATGTTTTATTGAATATCATGTACTATGATACATATGCATGTTTTATAAGCTAACCATGTGGTAACCCTGATCGGGAACCTACTGGGCGCGTTGCTCTAACGCCCTAATTCTATCCTCAGAGGAGAATGCAGGTACAAGGAAGGGGAAAGAGAAGGTTGATGACCTGGAGGGGAGCCAAGCGTAAATGCTTGAGTGCTGGAATGGATTTATAATTGCTGTTATTTGAATACTTTATTTTGTGGACATGTAATAATTTGATACCTTGCTATGGTTTGTCTAGGATATTAACAATGGATGGTTGGTTTATGTTATTTATTAATTGAGACTGTTACTTGCTATCTATTCAATGTATTTCCGCATCTAGTCTAGTTTATTCCGCAAGTCATTGTTTAGTTCAATGTGTGGTTTGTTATCGTGGGTTAGTCCACTGCACACATGGGTGGCCAGTTAAGGGTCGGACTTGGGTAGTCCGAACTTAGCTCGCGTCGTGACGCCGCCCGCTCTCTGCCGATGTTATTTTATTAATAATTTAAAAAAAAAATTAGACTCTGATTTCTCGGAGAGTGAGGGGCGTTACAGTTGGTATCAGAGCGAAACGGGAAGTTGAATCATTGAAGTAAGATTAAGATGGTTTCATGTCTCACTGACAGATAAAAATCCCAACTGACCGACTCTTCGGAGTCCGCTGACTGGGGGCCGGATTAATTTACTTCGTGTGACTCAGACTGAACAATCAATCTGAGAACGACAATGAAAGATAGCAAAGTAAAGTACAGTTATCATAACTGGACATATCAAACATAGCAAAGTAAGATGCACTCCCTTGATATCCCCACACTGAGTAACAAACAATAGGAATTTAGAGATTTCCCCAGTAACAAAGGAAAACAAAGTGTGAAGATTTGGCAATCTCCCCAAACAAAGCACATGAGATTATACATGAAAAATCCCCCAAAATCAAGACTGGTCCTTTATTGGAACGATTGTTGTTGATTTATATGTTTTATATGTTGTGGCACAGATATGTCAAGCGACGAGGAATATACAGAGTTATGGGATAAAGGGACACCTAGTTGTCCAATAGATTTGGTGTCGGCTTCCAACAATACCAGCATGGAAATCAACATGGACCCTCAGGAGGGACCTCTCGAGGAAGATGACGTGGACTTAGCACTTGTTCCGGAGGATCTTATGGAGGACATTCCATGGATAATGGAACCTCCTGAGGAAGAAGAAGAGGATCTAGCACCTTTTCCGGAGGATCCTATGGAAGATGTTCCTATAATATTGGAATTTCTTGGGGAGATAGATCCCTACGATACGTGTGAGTTGTGCAACCAAGACGGGCACAACTGTATGTATTGTCCTCACCCTCTAGGCATTGTCTGTCCGTTTTGTGGACTGCATGGGCACGGAGAGGCTAGGTCTAATTGTCCTTATATTGGAGGACCTGGGCTAATACCCTGCATGACGTGTGGAGTATTGGGGCATAGGGCGATGACATGTCCTGATAACAGCTTCAGGTTCGCTGATGATGCAGGATCTTCTACGGAAGACTAGGCTAGGAAGTAGTATGAAGGGACATTAAAAAAGAGGGTTATTTTGTAAGGGTGCATTTTGTTCTTTATAGGGTTTTGTTTAACTCTATCCACCTTTGTACAAAGATGAATTATGAATTTATATAAAGTATGCGATTTTATGATTTTTTGAGGATTTATGGCATTTGATGTATGTTGTGATGGAAACTAAGTCTATGATGTTTCCATGAATTAGGAAGAAATGGCGCCACAGAAAAAGATCTTAAAGAATCAAAAGGGAAAAGAAAAAGTATTACAAATTGGAGTAGGCGAAGGGGCATCAAAAAGAAGGACGCGACAAGATGGTAAAAAGAAGGAGGAAGTGTTAATAATCATGCAATAAAGGAAAGTGGTACCTCAACGTGAGAAGGTTGTACATAAGAAGGTGCAATCGGTACATGACAGGGAGCAGTCAGTTCATGATGAGGAGAGATCAGTTCATGAAAGATCACGCAATGAGGAAGAATCGCAACATTTTCTGCAAGAAGAGGACGATAGTGACCTTTCATATCAACGGGAGGAAGAAGGAAACAACAACAACAACAACAATGTAACTATACCACATGTGCCGCATGAACTACACAGCCTGGTGCAAGCTGTAGTTACGTCTGTCCTCCAACAACATATGAATGGAGGTCGAAGGACGGATGAGGCTAATGACCGGAACATGGTCAGAGACTTCCAACAACAACGCCCACCTTACTTCAAGGGGAGAGAAGGGCCCGTCGGAGTTGAGAAATGGTTGTAAAAGATCTCTCACACACTGACTCTTTTGAATATCAAGAGTCATGCTCACAAAATCCTATTGGCCACGTCACAGCTGATAGATGATGCTGCTAAATGGTGGGAAATAGTGGAGAAACAGCAGGTACTTGTGCCAGAAGGAGAAAGGATTGTTATGACCTAGGAGCAATTCTCAGCGACGTTCTTAGATCACTAGTTCCCAGAAGAAGAAAAGGAACGTCAGATTCAAGCATTCTTGTCATTAGTGCAAGGTTCGATGACGGTAGCTGAGTATCACCAAGAATTTCTCAGTCTATCAATTTATGCATTCTATATGGTGGATACGGAGTATCGGCGGGCTCACAAGTTCGAGCGTGGGTTGCGGCCAAACATTAGGGCCATAGTGGCCGTGTTCAAAGAGGCTACGCTGGCGGAAGTGGTCAGCAAAGCTACCATTGTGGAACAAGAACTGGCGGAGTTTGCAAGAATGGATAACCGCCGAGCGCCGAGTGGGAGGGGTACTTATCAACCCAACAAGAAGTTCCGGCCGAACTTCAGCAGACCCTCGCCATCTGTTGGATCTACTGGGGGCTTCCGTCCCAATCAGCCTTCCCAATCTGTAGCAGTCACTCAGGCTTCTAAAGGAGTGAGCACCTGCTTCCACTGTGACCAGCCGGGTCACTTTAAGAAAGATTGTCCAAAACTCAATAGGCTTTCATACTCCAGAGGATTGTCTCGTCCACCAGTCAGACCGGCTAACTCCAGAGGTGGCAGGACATATAATAGGGTAAGACCGGCGCCCAACCTTGCTGGAGCTGGACGATTATTTACTTTAACTTCTCCAGAAGATGAGGATCATTCGGTGATACAAGGTATGACAGTAGTGAGTAGTTCTTATGCATATGCACTATTTGATTCTGGAGCTTCACACTCCTTCATAGCTGCATCATTTATTACTGCTACCGGTACTTTAGTTCAAAGATTAGCTACATCACTTACAATTGTGTCCCCTGTCGGAGACTCGGCATTGGGACTTATATGCACGGCAGTTAACACTGAACTAGCTGGACTCAGATTTGAGTTCAATTATCTGGTGCTTGACATGTCTGAGTATGATATAATATTCGGCATGGATTGGTTGGCTAAGTTCCAGCCCAACATTGACTGTTATCGTCGAAGAGTGACATTTTGGTCACCCGAAGGGAAACAATATGTGGTTTGTGCAGACAAACAAACTGGATTGCAGGAGGGGTTGAACCACGTGGTGTTGAATAATATCATTATAAACAAATCACCAATTACTGAACTTCCGGCAATTGTAAAAGAATTTGAGGATGTGTTTCCAAAGGAACTCCCTAGTTACCTCCTATGAGGGAGATCAACTTCGAGATCAAGTTATATCCTGGTACTTCACCAGTATCTCTACCACACTATTGGATGGCACCAGCAGAGATGTCGGATCTAAAGAAGCAGATTGATGAACTGCTTAGGCTGGGATGCATCCGACACAGCACATCGTCGTGGGGAGCTCCAGTATTGTTTGTAAAGAAGAAGGACGGCTCACTTCGGATGTGTGTGGATTATCGGAGGTTGAATCAGTTACCAGTCCGGAACAAGTACCCTCTACCCAGGATCGATGATTTATTCGATCAACTAAGGGGTTCCAGCCATTTTCAAAAATTGATTTGATGTTTGGTTATCATCAAATACGGGTTAGGGAGGAAGATATAGAGAAGACAGCCTTCCGGATGCGGTATGGACTATACGAGTTTGTAGTCATGCCATTTGGACTCACAAATGCGCCGGCGGTGTTCATGGACTTAATGAACATGATCTTCCGTCCTTATTTGGATTAGTTTGTAATCGTATTCATTGACGATATTCTGATCTATTCCAAGAGTCAGGAAGAACATGCAGAACACTTACGGATAGTTTTGAATACTTTGAGACAGAATAAGTTATATGCCAAAGCCAGTAAGTGTGACTTCTGGCTATCTCAAGTAAATTTCTTGGGACATGTTATTTCTGAGGGAGATATAGCCGTGGATCCGGCTAAGGTGGCAGCAGTGAAAGATTGGAAAGCTCCCAAGAATGTAACCGAAATCCATAGCTTCTTGGGATTGGCTGGTTATTATAGAAGATTTATCATGGATTTTGCAAAAATAGCATCTCCATTGACTCGACTCACACAGAAAGGAGTCAAGTATGAGTGGACAGATTTGTGTAATCAAAGGTTTGAAGAGCTGAAGACAAGACTTACCACTGCCCCTATTTTAGTTTTGCCTGTAAGTGGCAAGTGTTACGAGGGACTGGGTTGTACACTCAGTCAGAGTAATTGTGTGGTGGCGTATGGTTCAAGGCAGTTAAAAATACATGAACGTCTTTACCCCACACATGATTTGGAATTAGCTGCAGTGGTTTTCGCCCTCAAAAGTTGGAGACACTACCTCTATGGCGAGAAATTTGAGGTATTTTCTGATCATAAGAGCTTAAAATATTTATTTGATCAGAAGGAGCTCAACCTCAGGCAGTGAAGATGGATGGAGTATCTGGCGGATTATGAGTTTGCGCTTCGATACCATCCAGGCAAGGCAAACAAAGTAGTAGATGCCCTCAGCCGCCTATCACATGCATTGGTAGCATGCTTGATCAGAACAGAGTGGGAGATGCTGCACACCATTCGAGAGTTCAATCTTTATATCAACAACCGTGGGAGTATGTATAATTTAATCATACAATCCAATATATTCACCAAGATTGAACAAGAACAAAGAGCAGACTCGGAAATGGAGGAAATATGGGCCAAGATGTCCACTGGCGTAGACATACCGGAATGGGAATTACGACCAGGACAATGTCTTTTATTCCGGGGAAGAGTATACGTGCCAAAGAGTTGTAGGAAAGAGCTACTGATTGAGGCACATCAATCTAAGCTCTCCATCCATCCGGGCAGCACCAAAATGTACCATGATCTAAAGAGGCATTATTGGTAGCATGGACTAAAAAGGGATGTGGAGGAATTTTTGGCACATTGTCTAACTTGACAGCAAGTAAAGACTGAACATCAAAAACCACCAGGGTTACTCAAACCCTTAGCAGTGCCAGAATGGAAATGGGAGCATATTTCCATGGATTTTGTGACCGGGTTGCCCAGATCCTCAAAGGGCAATGACGCCATATGGGTCGTAGTCGACCGGCTGACCAAGTCCGCACATTTCATTCCTATCAAGATGATGGATTCATCTGAGACGTTGGGTCGGCGGTATATTAAAGAGATCATTCGGCTACATGGCATTCCCCGAACGATAGTATCGGATAGAGATGGCCGTTTTACCGGCAGAGTATGGCAAAGCATGCAGTCAGCCATGGGGACAGATTTATTGACTAGCACCGCTTTTCATCCACAGACTGATGGACAGTCAGAAAAGACGATACAAACCTTGGAAGATATGCTGAGAGCATGCATGTTAGATTTCAAAGGTGGATGGGAGGACCACTTGCCACTGGTGGAATTCTCGTATAACAACAGCTATCAGGCAAGCCTTCAGATGGCTCCATACGAGGCCTTATATGGTAGACCGTGTAGGTCGCCAGTGTGTTGGACAGAGGCTGGAGAGCCTGAATTGATTGGACCGGAACTAGTCGCAGAGATGACCGCACAAATTAAGTTGATACGTCAACACTTATTGACTGCACAGAGTCGGCAAAAGAACTATGCTGATAAAAGGAGAAGATTTCTGGAATTTGAAGTGGGAGACATGGTATTCTTAAAGGTCTCGCCACGGAAAGGACACATGAGGTTTGGCAAGAAAAGGAAAACTGTCACCAAGATTTGTGGGACCGTTCTCCATCATGAGAAGAGTGGGGGATGTGGCTTATCAGATAGCACTCCCTTCACAATTAGCAGCATTTGGGTCCTTTGACCCAATTAACCACCTTGACCCATTTAGATGAACATTACCCATTTATTTTACTTTGATCATTACAATATGGACATTGGGTCTTATTTGAACAATGGACCCCACGATTTACTTTCCTACGGTCATATCCTTCTTATTCATACTTGCAGTGGTAATTTCGTAAATATTGATATATTGCAAAATCTAGGGTCTTATTACACATCCGATTGTCTAAATCCAAATGAAGAAGATGTTTTAATCTAAATAAAGAAAAGCTTGGCCGAATGAAATAAAAGAGAGGGGCACACGGCATTATTAAGAAAGAGGAATTACTTATCTTAACACCTTCTAAATTGGGAGTTATGCGCCAAAAGGGATCCTTCCCTTGGTGAAACACGCCAATTGCTATTTCTATATTAGGATCCAATTGGAGTTTTATAAGAATCAAGAGAACAAGGGGCGCATGGCACTTTCTAAACTAAGATAAGATTAAAGGCAAGGTTTAATAAAAGAAAGGAGCAAGGGCGCATAACACCTTCTAAGTTTGGATCAATGGCAATTTCTATCTTGTATCAAATGGAAGATTTTATAAAGGGCAGCAAGAGGCACACGGAATTGGTTATCTTAACAAGGGCACACGGCATTGTCTAAGATTGAATTAATTAAGAAAAGAAAGGGCAGCCGACCAAGGGAAAGAAGCATTAGAAATTGATATTTTGATACCTTCTAAATTGGGACTAGTTGTAAGCAATAAAAGGAGACAAAAGAGAGGGGTACACAGCATTCACTTGTCATTCAAAGAGAGACTACAACAAGCACAAGAGCAGCCAGCCGAGTGGAAGAGCAAGGAGATGAAAAGACTAAGGAAAGAAGAAGATTGGAAGAGCAAGATCAACCGACAGAAAATCGAAGGAGTTGCGGAACCGATAAGTGGTTTAGATGTTTTTGTTTTAATGAAATAAGGAACCATAGGGTTCAGCCAAGGTGTATGGCCGAACCCCATGAAGAGGAATTAAGAGATGATCATGGATGAACCACATGGCCGAACCCCATGGAAGGGTTTTGGTGATTTTAATGAAGAAACATCGGGCATATTATTATGGTTAATGTATGGTTTTAAGGGATGCTTTTGGTGATTATATTTTATGGGATGAAAGTCATGGAGTAATTATATGGTTTTAGATCCATGGAAAAGCATGGTTTAGTTATGGAATTTTAATGAAGAAAATCATGTGGGCTGATTTATTAATTTTATTGGTTGGAAAACCATGGAAGGATTATCAATTCTTTTAAAGGGATTACATGGAAGAACTTCAATAAATTTTAATGGAAGGTTGTTGGTTATTTTTGAGGGATAAAAACCATAGAACATTAGGTATGTTTTAAATAAGGTTTAAATGGAAAGAAGGGCACAAAACAAAAGGGTGAGGTTCGGCCATGGTACAAAGGAGTATACATGGACTTAAGGTTAATGATATATGGTTTTGAAAGGATCATGAGCCATAGGGTTCGGCCATGGTGCATCGCCGAACCCCATGGAGTTGTATTGGAGTGGTTATGGTAATTTTAATGTATGATAATTATTTTTGGATGGTGGAGCTTTAAAATTAGAAACTATCTAATTAAGGACCTTGGATTAAAATGGAAGGTGGAGATTATTTATGGGAACCTTCTAATAATGGAAGGTGGAGATTATTTTTGGGAAACCTTCCAATTATGGAAGGATGGGTTCTAAATTGGAAACTTTCTAAATATGGAAGTTGGATATTAATTTAGAAAGGATCTAAGCAAGGTGATTAAATAGGAAGGTTTCTAATTATGGAAAGTGGATGATAAAGTTTGATATGGAATTTAGAAAACTTCTAAATTTGGACCTTCTAATTATGGACTTGTTAATTATGGGTTTAAGGGTATGTATTAATTATAGAAGGTTGGAAATAGTTAGGCCAATGGTAATTTTGTAAATAAGGTCTAGAAAGAAGGACCATGGGTTCAGCCATGGTGTATGGCCGAACCACATGGGGAATATTTTGAGAATAATGGAATTTTAGCCTTGGATGGCAATATGGTAATTATGTAGAATTAATGGAAATATGTTTTGAAACTCAAACATAGGTTGATGGAATCGATTATAAATTATTTGTGGGGTGTTATGAATTTTTAAAATAAATAAATGGACCTATGTGTTGGAACCTAGGCCTAAGTTGATGGAAACAATGGCAATTTGGTAATTAATAGAATAAATGAGCAAAAAAGTTTTACCAAACCAAGGGATAAAGGATGAAAGGAATGGAAAGATAGTTATAATGGCATAATTGTAATTAAGTGAATTAATGAGTTATGTTTTGTATATTTTTAAATAAAGGGAAGGATACAAACATGTGTTATGAATTATTAATGAAGGTAGTGGCAAAATGGTAATTACATGCCAAAGTGGAGGATCATGGGTTCGGCCATGGTGTATGGCCGAACCCCATGAGTTGTGTTTGATGGACTTGTTTGGTTAAGGAAATTTATAGGGTCTAGCTATTGCAGATTTAAAGGAATGAGGGAACCAATGGCATTTTTGTAAATATGTGAGAATATTGGACATTGGGTTCGGCCATGGTGCATGGCCGAACCCCATGATTTAATTATTGGACTATGTGATTGGATTCAAGAAGTGTGCATTATTTTAGAACCTAAGCAAGTAAAGTGACTAACGTTTAGATCAATGGCATTTTGGTAATTAATGGGATAAATGAACAAAAAGGGTGAGGTTCGGCCATACCCACAAGTTTGATTAATGGACTATAAATGTGGTAAATCAAGTAGGACTTGGTTTTGATTTATTATTATATTATAAGGTAACGAGATCTCGCAAGCGGTGTGCGATCGGTGATCGAATCTTGGACGGAAACGCAAGGACTCATGAACGGTCTTTGGTAGGATTCCACCTCTTTGAAACCATGGTTTATGTACTTTGTTTTATCTTATGTTTGATGAAAATATGTTTCAAAGGGTATGCTTTATTATTGAATTTCAAATGCTATGTTTAACTTGTTTAAATAACATGGATTGATTATGTTTCAAAAGGTGATTTTAAATGCTATGTTTATGTTTTTAAAATAGTATGTGTTTCATTGGCTTCTCATGCATGGCATGGGGTGGAGGATTTATAACCGGAGGGGTCACACTCCGTCGGGGCGTCCGAAAAACCTATGTGTAGTACCTTGATGTGCTTTTCCATCAGGAAGAAACCGGAGGGTCCACACTCCACCAGGGCGCCCGGAAGACCTATGTGGTGGGTACATTTATGTACATGTGATCGGTGGGACTCATTGCATATTTGTCATCATTGCATGGCATGGATTTTATATGGTTTTAACATCACTATATTATTATATATGTTTGTACTAACCATGTGTTAACTCTAATTGGAATATGTATTGGGCGCGTTGTACTAACGCCCTACTTCTACCTTTTAGTGTGTAATACCCCAGATTTTCAGTTTATCTATATTTACAGAAATTGCCATTGAAATTATGAATTAAAAGGATATGATCGTGGAGGAGTAAGTTGTGGGACCCATTGCTCAATTAAGACCTAACGGTCATGGGTTATGTGATGGAAATAAAATAAATGGGTAAGGTATGTTCACTTGGGTCAAGAGTACTAATTGGGTCAAAGTTTGTTAATAGGGTCAAAATGGCCAATTTGGACCCAATGGGTCATGGTTGACTTGGTTGACCATTAGGTGAGCTCAAGCCTAATTAGGTTAAGGCTGAATTAAATGGGAATGCAAACAAGTGTTTAAGTTGGTTCAAACTAAATGGTTGAGCTAGATTAAATGGATGAGTTCAGTTGGGTGAGTTAAATAAATGAGTTGGATGGAATATTTATTTTAAGTGAGTGAAGTGTGTAGATGAAAGGTGTTTGGGTGGTTTCAAATTCAAACAACACTACACGTTGGTTCAATAGGGGTGGGGGGGGGGGGGGGGGGGGGGGGGGGGTGGCGTGGTTTACCTCATGCATGAAACTCCAAGATAAATAATGAATGAGGGGGCGTTTTGTGGGAGTTACTCAAGGCCAACTAAGGCATAGCCGTTGTGGCCTTTGGGAGTTTCATTTCAATATGACACTCTCACATGGAATGTTAGTGAGAGAAGGATGATGGGAGGAAAGGATACACCAAGATAACCTTTGGAAGCCGTTGGGTGCCTTGGGACTTTCATCTCAAGGATGAAACCCCCAAGGGAAGCATTAAGGAAGGGAGGTTACACTAAGGTTTCAAATTCAAAAATACATCACACGTTGGAAACATGGGGGTTACCCATCTTAGATGGAAAATCAAGAGCCAAAAACCGTTGGGTGGGTTTCATTTCAAGGATGAAACCCCCAAATGGAATAATTGAAGAGATGAATGGGGAGGGGAGTTACAAGTGGTGCCACCAAGAGACACCACCCCTTGGGCTGAATTTCATTAACCAAAGAGTTTTCATTTCCACTCTCTCTCACTCTCTCTTAGCTGACCAACACTCTAAGGAACAGAAGATCAAACACTTTGAGAATTCTATCTCATTCCCTCGCTCTCTCAAGGCCGGTTCTCCTCTCAAAGACCAAGAAGGATTTGGAGCATTGTTCTAAGCTTCTCTCTCAATCCATATTACCTGGCTGAATTATTCCAAGGGGTTTACAGCAAGGTTAGTCTCGGCCAAAGGAGCAAGAAAGAAGAAGGAGAGGCTAAGGAAGGAAAGGAACAAGCCGGAGCAAAGGACAAATTGGAGGAGTCGCGGAAACGGTAGGTTTTTCTTGATGGATTGTATTTAAAATAAGAACCATAGGGTTCGGCCAAGGGTAAGGCCGAACCCCATGGAGGAAACTTAAGGAATGTATGGTTATTTTTAAAAGGAGTAGATGAACCATAGGGTTCGGCCATACATCATGAAAAGACTTGGTTATTTTTATGGGTCTTTGAGAGATAAAAACCATACAATGTTATGAAGGTTTTAAAGGTGTTTTAAATGGAGATAAGGTTAAGGTTATGGGTCGGCCATTGCATGGTTGAACCATAATGTTATTATGGCTAAGATGTTGAGCACAAACTATATATAATTATTTGGATGTTTGAAACAAGCAAAAAACATGGAATATTATGATATTCTAAAGGAATGTAAAATGGATCAAAATGATGTAGGAAGGACCCAAGGATGAACCATAGGGTTCGGCCATGTTGTATGGCCGAACCCCATGGTAAGTGTTAAGGAAGTTGGTGGGTCTAAAAAGGATTTTTAGAAGGAAGATAATGGACCATAGGGTTCGGCCATTTAGTATGGCCGAACTCCATGGAAGAATATTGTTATGTTTAATAGTTATTGATGTTAAATTTAATTGACTTTGAACTAGTAAATGACGATTCAAAAAGAGGAATCTAATATGTCTAAACAAATGGAGGGATCAATTAAGGTTTCTATGTTATGCAATGGAGAAATTGAAAACCATAGGGTTCGGCCATATGTATGGCCGAACCCCATGAACCAACTTTATGGGTCATTTGGAAAGTTAAATGTGATGGGAAATATTTTATATATTTGAAGTATTGATAAGGTGAGATGGCTGATTTAAAGAGTGGGTTTTATGAATCAAGAATGGCAAGGTTTGGATTTATTTTCAAAGGTCAAAAGGTTTAAAGAGAGACCAAAACCTAGATGGTGAGGTTCGGCCATGTTGTATGGCCGAACCCCACCAATGGATTTTGATGGACAAAGGGCTAAGTAATTGGCAAAGGGATGTTTGAGTAATAAATAAAAGGAAGGGCCAAAAATCAAGTAGGTGATGTTCGGCCACAGTGTATGGCCGAACCCCACAAAATGGTGTTCTTGGTCTTAGGTTTAAATTGAAAACAAAATGAGATATGTGTTTGACTTATTGACATGTAACAAGGTGACGAAACGTCTTAAATGGTGCACAATCGTGAGCGGGTGACGGTTTAAGAAGAGCGGACATTTTAAGTGACCTTTGGTAGGATTCTACCTTATTGAAACATGGATATGTATATGGTTTTATTTTATTTGCTGGTTTATGTTGCAATTTATATTATGTTTCAAAAGTGAGATTTTTAATGCTATGGTATTTACATTACATAGCATATGGACATGTACATCTTATGCATGGCATGGGAGGGGAATTTATAACTGGAGGCCACGCTCCGTCGGGGCGTCTGTAAGGCAATTGTGGGAAAACTTTATGTGAATAATGCCATCAAGTAGAATCCGGAAGCCACACTCCGCCGGGGCATCCGAAGACCACTGTGGGGATACCTTGATAAGGAGAATACCATCAAGAGGTTATATGTATGTGATGGGTGGGACTCATTGCATAAGTCATATGGCATGGCATGATTTTACATGATTTTGATGATATGATATTTTATATGTTATTTGATACTAACCCATGTGATAGCCCTACCTAGAATTCCTACTGGGCGCGTTGTTCTAACGTCCTACTTCTACCCTAGTGAATGGCATAGGAAAGGAAGAGATCGAGGATCGTGGAAAAAACCAAGCGTAGGAGCTTGGATATTTGAATGGATTTATTTATTGATATTTTGACAAGTTTACATGGACATGTAATTTGATTAGCTAGATGTTGGCATGTAATATCTTTGTTAATATTTGCTATGGTTTGGAATGTTTGATGTATGATTAAGTTAAGGTAATTTTGGATAAATGACTATGTACTTTGCTATCTAATAAAATGGAGTAGATTTAGGTTCCATTATAATCCGCAGTTAGATTAAGTAATATTCCGCAAAGATTATACTTTACTATGTGAGAACCTTTCTCATGGACTTAGTCCATGCTCACATAGGTTTGGCCAGTTAAGAGTCGGAATTTAGAAGTCCGGACTTAACTCGCGTCGTGACACTCAGCTCTTATCATTTGTTTATCTATTTTTTTTTTTAAAAATAGACTCTGATTTCGTGTGAAAAAGGCGGGGTGTTACAGTTGGTATCAGAGCGAAATGAGAAGATTGAATCTTTCGAAGTAAGATTAAGAGGGTTTCATGTCTCACTGACAGATAAGAATCCCAACTAACCGACTCTTCAGAGCCCACTGACTGGGGGCCGGATTAATTTACTTCGTTAGACTCAGACTGAACAATCAATCTGAGAACAACAATGAAAGATAGCAAAGTAAGTACAGTCATCATAATTGGATCTGTCAAACATTGCAAAATAGGATACACTTCCCCGATAACCCCAAATCGAGAAACAAACAATAGGTATTTAGAAATTTTCCACAAAAATAAGGAAAACCAAGAGTGCTTATTTGGAAATCTTCCCAAAATAGTGATAACACAAACTGTACGAAGAAACTAAGTCAATAATGTTTTTTATGACTTAGGGAAAATAGCACCAAAGAGAAAGATCCAACAAAGCATGAAAGGGAAGGAAAAAGAGATACCACTCATTCGACATGAGGAAGAGAGGGAAAAATCTCAACCTGAAAATGAGCAATCTCAGCATGAGAAGGAGCAATCTCAACATGAGAAGGAGCAATCTCAACGTGGGGAAGATGAACGGCGCTCACAGCGGGAAGAGGAAGCGCGACACTCTCACTATAGTGAACAAGAGAAAGATGAGCAAAGCAGCGTGAGTATACCAGTAGTGCCTCTTGAACTACAAAGCTTGGTTCAAGCAGTAGTTACTTCTGTCCTCCAACAACATCTGAATGGAAGTGGAAGCACTAGTGACTCCAGTAACCGGAACATGGTCAGAGATTTCCAGCAATAGCCCCCTCCCTACTTCAAGGGAAAGGAAGGGGCTGTCGGAGCAGAACATTGGCTGAAGAAGATCACTCAGATCTTGACCCTACTCCAGATCTCGAGTCATGCTGACAAGATTTTGCTGGCTACATCCCAACTGATCGAGGATGCCAGTAAATGGTGGGAGGTTATAGAAAAACAACAAGCACTTGTGCCTGAAAGGGAAAGGACTACAATGACGTGGGAATGGTTCTCAGCTACCTTTCTAGATCAGTATTTTCCCGAGGAGGGGAAGGAACATCACATTCAAGCTTTCTTATCCTTGGTACAAGGCTCTATGATAGTGGCGGAGTATCACCGGGAATTCCTTAGTCTGTCTTGTTATGCATTTTATATGGTGGATACAGAGCACAGAAGGGCACGTAAGTTTGAGCGGGGCCTACGGCCAAACATTAGGGCCAAAGTATCCATATTCAAGGCAGCCACACTGGCTGAAGTGGTTAGTAGGGCCACCATAGCCGAGCAAGAAATGGCTGAGATGGTACGGTTTGACAACCGCCGAGCTCAGAGTGGGAGGGGTGCGTTCCAGCCCAACAAGAAGTTCTGACCGAACTTCAGCAGACCCTCACCATCTACTGGGTCCATAGGGGCCTTTCGTCCCAACTAGTCCTCCCCATCCACATCAGTCACTCAGGCTCTCAGAGGGGTGAACAACTGTTTCCATTGTGATCAGCCGGGTCACTTCAAGAGGGATTGCCCAAAGCTTAACAAAATCTCCTATTCCAGAGGATCATTCCGTCCACCAGCTAGGCCAGTTAACTCCCGAGGAGGATGGACATATAATCAGGCGGGACGGACGCCTAACCCTACTAGATCTGGACGATTATTTACTCTAGCACATCCAGTGGATGTGGATCATTCTGTGATTCAAGGTGTGGTAGTAGTCAGTAGTTCCTATGCCTATGCATTATTTGATTCTGGAGCTTCACATTATTTCATATCTGCTGCATTTATAACTGCCACTAGTACTCTAGTTCAAAAACTGTCCACATCACTCACAATTGTATCCCCTGTCGGAGACACATCATTGGGACTCATATGCACGGCTGTGAATACCAAACTAGCTGGACTCAGATTTGAGTTCAATTATCTGGTACTAGATATGACTGAGTACGATATTATCTTCGGCATGGACTGGTTGGCTAGCTTTCAGGACAACATTGATTGTTATTGCCGCAGAGTGACATTTTGGTCACCCGAAGGAAAGTAATATGTGGTTCGTGCATACAAGCAAAGCAGACTGCAAGAAGGGTTAAATCATCTGGTACTGAACAATATCATAATCAACAAGACACCGATGGCTGAACTCCCGGCAATAGTGAAAGAATATGCAGACGTTTTTCCAAAAGAACTCCCTGTCTTGCCGCCTATAAGGGAGATCAATTTTGAAATCAAGCTGTACCCTGGCACTTCACCAGTGTCATTACCCCACTATCGGCTGGCACCAGGAGAGATGTCTAAGCTAAAGAAGTAGATTGATGAACTGCTTAGACCGGGTTGCATCCGGCACAGCACATCATCTTGGGGAGCTCCAGTGTTGTTTGTGAAGAAGAAGGACGGTTCACTCCGAATGTGTGTGGATTACCGGAAACTGAATCAGCTAACTGTCCGGAACAAGTACCCTTTACCTATGATCGATGATTTATTCTATCAACTGAGGGGTTCCAGTCACTTTTCAAAGATTGATCTGATGTCTGGTTATCATCAAATCCGAGTTAAGGAGGAGGATATAGAGAAGACAACCTTCAGGACGCGGTATGGACTATATGAGTTTGTAGTCATGCCGTTTGGACTCACCAATAAACCAGTTGTGTTCATGGATTTAATGAATAGGATCTTCCGTCCGTACCTGGACCAGTTCGTGATTGTGTTTATTGATGATATTCTGATCTTTTCCAAAAGTAAGGAAGACCATGCTGAACACCTGAAAATAGTTTTGGACACTTTGAGGAAGAACAAATTGTATGCCAAAGCAAGCAAATGTGAGTTTTGGCTATCTGAGGTCAAATTCTTGGGGTATGTCATAACAGCAGACAATATAGCCGTGGATTCGGCTAAGGTGGTGGCGGTGAGTGAATGGAAAGCGCCAAAGAATGTAACCGAGATCCGCAGCTTCTTGGGATTGGCTGGATATTATAGGAAGTTCATCATGGACTTCTCCAAAATTGCTTCTCCATTGACTCGACTCACTCAAAAAGGAGTCAAGTATGAGTGGACAGATTTGTCTAACCGGAGGTTCGAGGATCTGAAGAATAGACTTAAACTGCTCCTATCTTAATCTTGTCGGAAAGAGGCAAGGGTTATGAAGTACAATGCGATGCTTCAGGAGAGGGACTGGGGTGTTCACTCATGCAACGTCATCGTGTGGTGGCTTATGGTTCAAGACAACTAAAAATACATGAACGTCTCTATCCTACACATGATCTGGAGTTAGCCACAGTGGTTTTCGCTCCAAAAAGCTGGAGACACTACCTATATGGCGAGAAATTTGAAGTGTTTTCAGACCATAAGAGTTTGAAGTATTTGTTTGATCAAAAAGAGCTCAACCTGAGGCAGCGCAGATGGATGGAATATCTGGCGGATTATGAGTTCGCGCTCCGATATCATCCGGGTAAGGCAAACAAGGTGGCGGATGCTCTCAGCCGCATATCACATGCATCAGTGGCATGTTTGATCAGAACAGAATGGGAGATGCTGAATACCATTCGAGAGTTCAATCTATATATCACAAACCATGGGAGTATGTACAATTTAATCATACAATCCAACATGGTTACCAAGATTGAACAAGGGCAACGAACAGATCCGGAAGTGGAGGAGATATGGGCCAAGATGTCTACCGGCGTAGTCATACCGGAATGGGAATTACGACCAAGACAGGGTCTTGTATTCCGGGGAAGAATATATGTGCCAAAAAGCTGCAGAAAATAGTTGTTGATTGAGGCACATCAAACCAAACTCTCCATACATCCGGGCAGCACCAAGATGTATCACGACCTGAAGAGGCATTACTGGTGGCACAGAATCAAAAGAGATGTGGCAGAATTTGTGGCTCATTGCTTGACGTGTCAGCAGGTTAAGACAGAACATCAGAAGCCACCAGGGTTACTCAAACCCTTACCAGTGCCGGAATGGAAATGGGAACACATTTCCATGGATTTTGTGATGGGG